>OU426880.1:21240198-21767885 GCA_911387805.1 Cantharis rustica
CGTGTTCGGCTTGAGTTTAACTCTGTCCATCTCAAGTCGTGCTTATACCTGTGTACTTTCAGTTGCCGCGGGGGGGAGCAGCCCTTACATTCTTTTTATTTCGGCGTTTCCGCGCGTTGTTTTTCTGGCTCCTTGTTGCTACGGGCGTGCTCGGCTTGAGGAGCTCGGCTGCCTGTAGCATCAGGGAGTTCGCAAGTGCGACTCGATCCATCCCTTTGGGGGGGGGGGGGGTGTTTCATGTTGCCATCTGTTTTTCCGCACTAGAGAGTGAAGGGGGGATCGTGAGTCTACCTGAAGGGTAGCCGTGCTTATTTAGCCACGGGTTACTCGGGCACCCTTTGAAATTGGCGGGGTGCGGCCCTCCGCAATTTGCGCATTTTGCGGGAGAAGCGACGGGCATTTTGCACTCTGCCGCTCTGTGTTTTCCCCCGCACTTCGACTGTGATGAGCACAGTCGTTGTGTGTGACCGAACCTCTGGCATTTAAAGCACTGGGTCGGCATGGTTTTGGTGTGGAGGGGTTCAAAATGGGCTGTCAGCCGTGAAACCTCCTTTTGCTTGTATATTTCCTTCCCCTTGCTGGTTTTCTCCAGATGAACCATAAAAAGGGGGAGGGGTGTCCGGGAGGTACCGTGGATCATCGGTTTGACGTCGATGACCGGGTACCCCTTTTTTATCAAATCGGCTTTTATGACAGCCGAATTAATTTCTTTTGGGATCCCTTTGAGGACCACTCAAAGGTAAGTGAGGTGGTTCACTTTCCGAACCTTGAAGAGGTTCAGTAGTGCTCTACCATCTTCAGCCGAGTTCGGGGTAATCACTAGCCCTTCCCTCGAGTCCTTGGCCTTGATGAAGTGAATCTTCATCCGGTCCATGGTCTTGGTGAGGTCCCCCCATTTCTCCTTATCGACTAGCACTATGGGTGCCAGCCGGGTTGGAGTTGCTGGGGGGGGTGTAATCACCTTGGAGCCCGTAGCTGCTCCCGGGGTACCACCTGAGGGGGGGGTTTTTTGGCCGATGCCGCTGGTAGATGGTTTCGCCCCTCCTGAGGGGGGGGGGGGTAAAATTTTGGCTGACGCCGGTCCTTTTTTACCCCCTGAGGGGGGGTTTTGGGAGCGGTGATGCCGCCTTTTACCGGCGAATCTCCACCTGAGGGGTGGGGTACACCGTGGGTGGTTTCCTCTGAGGGGGGGGGGTGACGTCCATAGCCACCGACTCCTCTTTTGGTCCACCTTTTTGGTTTTCTTGATCTTCTTTTTGGGGGCTTTACGCTGTTCCGTAGCGCGTTCCCCCCTTTCACTCTCTATGCCCGAGTTTTCGTCGTCGCTTCCGGCGCTTCGACTCCGCTTTGGGGCAGTTGCGGGCCTTTCGGCTTGCGCTGCCTTTTTGGGCGGTCGTGTCAGCTACCGAGTTTAACGCGAAAACTGGGTAGAATAAATTGTAGTTTGCGGACGACGCTGGCGTATTTTCTAACTCTGAAGGAGTTTCCTCTACGCCGGCGTTTTCCGCAATCATGATTACTGGGGGCTCTAGCTGTGCCGCCACTGGCAGAGAAAGTGCCTCGACGTAAGCCGGGTCACTAATCCCTTTTGTGGGAGCCGCAGGCGCCCCGTTGTCTACCTCGTGACTGTTTGAGCAATTTACCGTTATTTCGGTAACTGCCTCGTTTTTGCCACGAGGTTTTTTTAAAATAATAGAATCTACGTTTTTAGTTAAGTTTGAGGTACTTACCCCTTGCGGGGTCACGATGTCGTGACCTTGCTCCCTCAGGTGGTGGAGGTACCAATACAGTAAGGTTGCTTTTGTTGCAACGATTCTGTAGAAATGCATCCTGCCTTGCTCGGTCCAACCACGGAAATCGTCGTCGTCTGGGAGCGCCGCCAAACTTGGTTGGCTGTGCACGAGGTGTTCAATCTCCTCGTACTTTACGTCCTCGATCGTCGGTTTAAAAAATTTTTCGAATTGCTCTTCCATTTTGTTGTTCTCGGAAGTGCCGGGCGGGCCCTTACTCTTAAACCGAGTTACAAACAAAATAAAATAAAAACAATTTGGTCACTTTTTGAAATTTTCACGTTCACTACCACGTTACTGCCACGTGGTGTTCACTGCACGTTCACTCACTTCTGTCGGTTGTTAACGTAAGTTGGTGCGGATGTTATAGGTGCCCAAGGAGAAATGGTTGGGGGAGGAGGTAGTGTGTACATTGTGGGAGAAGCTTGCGTGTGCATTGGTAATGTTGAGAAGTTTTGCGATTGAATGTTGAAGTTTGGCACAATTCTCTGTTACCATTAAATTGAGTTATTGAACCTACCTTTTGGCTGTATCTGGCATACGACGAGCAGTTCTTGAAATTGGCGGCGTGGTTGCCTCCGCAGTTGCAACACTTCACGTGTTTGTTCTTGACCTTCCTGGGGCAGTCTGCTGTTATGCGGTGCTCCGTGCATTTGACGCATCGGGGCGCCAGGTTACAATTGGACGTGTCCATAGTGCTGACATCTATGGCATTGTGTTCTGGTAGCACGTTTGGAATACTCCTGCCATTTAATCATAGATCCTTGGACTTCTTTTACCAATCTGCTGGATTGGTACCGTCGGTTCGAACTGCAATAAGAAAGAGCCCGAGTGGTTACCTGTTTTATTTTTTAGGTTAAGGATGGAATTATGGATGCATCTGCTAGGGCAGCCTTGATCATTTTCTCATCAAGGTACGGGGATCTTTTTTGTACGATTTTAGTTAGCCTCTCATCTTTCGGGGTGAAGGTGTATCCAGGGACTCCTCTCTGGAATAGGTCGGCTTTCAGTTTCCTGAAGTCTTCCGTGGTTTGGGTGTAAATCCACGTCTGTCCGCGAACTGCCTGGTATTTGACTGGATGGGTCGTGTTAGTCCCACACTGGCTCTGAAATATTCAATTGGGTTAGCTATTGGGTGGGTTAGCATGATGGAGGGTGGGAGTTTCGGCGCGACTAGTTTCTTTGCAGCCACTGATACTGTGGCTGCTAATGGTTTGGATGGAGGTTGGATCTTCGTGGGGTTTCTCCTCCGCACTTCTGTCCAAGGTTGGTGATCCTCTGGTAGAACTTCTAGGATACCAAACTTGATGAACATGTCAACAGTGGTTTGGGCCGGGTTGGTTGTTTTAGTCTCCATCTTGTAACTTGTAACTGTAACACCACTGTAACACTGAATTCAGTACTGTCGACCGCGATCAAATTAAATCAAATCATATACCTGGTACGGATACCATGGCGACGTATGAGCGTACGCTAACAGCGCTTGAGAGACGTAACGGCACCGCCTGTATCTAGGTTACAGCTTTTTTCGCGCTCGAAGAACCCGTGCCCGGTATAGCCGATACGCCCCAACGAATGATTCCGCTACACTCGCGGTAAACTATGACTGCGCTTTCACGAATATAGGCTCGCGTAACCTACCCTCTCCGTTCGCTCTCCAGGTTGCTGCCAACCGCGGACCAGTGCGGCAGTCGTAGACCGTTATCCGCAAAGGTCGTAGATTTTATCGACAAGCTTCCACAGTTCTCAGCTGGTGGAGAGAGCGGGGTTTAGCCACTCCATGTACAAATACATGTGGGCTTCCTCTCATTTAAGGGCGTGCTCGCACGGACTGGATGCAAACAAACCAAGTCTCCTACCCTAGGATACCACTGCCACTGAGAGGCCGACACCTCGAGGGGGACCGTCAAGCCGCGACGGTGGGCTCCTCCTCCTCTCAGCGCTCGTGTTAACAAAATTTCTAATGTAACGATTGACGAGTTACCGTCGAGATCGAGTTAAGTCGATTCTCTACCCCGCATCTAATTCCCTCGAGCGACGTATGTTACACTCTATTGAGAGATTGGGTGGTCGACATGAGGACTTTATGAGAACTGGCTCCGCGGGGTCTGCACCGCCTTTCCGCTCGTGTTAGTTAAATTCCTTTAACAAAGTTTGACGAACAGCCGCCGAGGAGTCTTCCGACTTCACCTCTACTACACATCGTTACGCTTGAAAGGGCTCCCACTGCAAAAAACCCGCAAGGTCTGAACTCTGGAACGACGCAGAAGACGCATGCGAGCTTCGACCAAAGAACTACGATTCTCACGTTTTAGGGGTCTAGCCGAAAACCGCAGTCTACGAACGATTCGTGTGGTCTGCGGGCGCACAAACAATTTTTGTCGCGAATCCTTTTTAGGCATTCAGGGTAGGAGCCTTGGCCCTGCCGTGTACACCGGACTTGGGACTAACGCGGCGCGGATCCTTTTACTGTCGTAGTCATGCAGGGACCGGCCGCGTTTAGCTCTCTATTTGTGCATTTACTTCTGTATTGTTGATCGTCGTGCGGTACAGTTCGAGCAGTTGTTTGCCAGATGTGAATTTACAATCGACATTTGCAAAATTTAATATTAACCAAAAACCAATATTTCTCATTTGAGAATTCCAAAAAAAAGTAAATCAATAGTAGAATCAATTAAAATGTGACTCACCTAATTCACTAAATTTCACTTTAAAACTAAAATTATATTTTCAAATCACCAATTGCTGCTTTTGTGGTTTTGTTCTATGACGCTCTTAAACGACCATCTTGGATCGTCGTCGATGACCTTCCTCTGCCACACAAAAGCGCAGCCTGTCCCAAAACTGTAAAGCTGGCAACGCCATCTTTTAAATCAAAATAAAACAATATTTACAGAAATCTAAATAATCACCAAACCAAAATTAAACAAATTCAAAGAAACAAAAAAATGTAACAATTAATTGTTACACGCCCCCCCTGCCAAACGAATAGCTGGGATCAGCTAGTCAAGATAAGTTAGTGCTTGATATATATATAGATATTACGGACTGAAATAAAAGGAGAATTTGTTTGGGCGCCAGCTGAGGAATGAAACGACGTTACAAAATTCTTGTCGCTCCACTAGCTCAACAAAAAATAATAAATGATAAATAAAATATGATTCGCACAAAACTAGATTTCCAAAATGTCAAATAATTATTATTCAAATGAAATATTTATCAACAGTAAAATAATTGACGTGATACCGCTACAAGACGGTTCACCAAAGAAAAATTCCTCCTTCGTCCTGATCTGCATACGAAGCGAGCGGATGACTTAAATTACCTTAGTATTTCCTAAGGATAAACATATAAAGGTAATCAAGTCAAGTCCAAGCAACTGAGGTCACTTGCAAAAAATGGTTGTAAAAGAAATCAAATTTTCTGTTACCAGAAAATACCAAAGTTATTCGTTCAACTTAATTTGTGAACTTAATCTATATCGCACAAAAATTGTTTGCCAGAAACGTTTGCTTTTAAACGACCATCTTGGATCGTCGTCGATGACCTTCCTCTGCCACACAAAAGCGCAGCCTGTCCCAAAACTGTAAAGCTGGCAACGCCATCTTTTAAATCAAAATAAAACAATATTTACAGAAATTCAAATAATCACCAAACCAAAATTAAACAAATTCAAAGAAACAAAAAAATGTAACAATTAATTGTTACAAATGTTATTATATAGCCGATTGCTGAGGGGGATGCAGGAGTTCTTTTGGCCTCTTGTACCTCAGGGAATCCTCGGACTGGTAGGTACCCAGCCCTTGGATTAGTGGGTTTTCAGAAGCCGCCGCTGATTCGTAGAGTTTAAACGACATACCTCGAATAAACTCCTCGATTGTTTTGATGCCTGCATTCTCTTGTAACCTTTTATTGATTATTTGCCATTGAGCTCTCATGGCTCTTCTAATGGTTTTGCAAAGGTGCAAAACCTTTGCACCTTTGCACCACCTGGATCCTTTTCATTTGATTTGCTGTTGCAAATCCCCAGGCTGGTGCCGCGTATGTGAGAATTGGCCATTTCTCACTTTTAGCTTACTATGTTTGCCTAGCAGAAGGGCCAGAGCCGCCATGGCCCCCCTGGCTTTGTTTGTTACTTGCTTGATATGAGGCCCCCACCTGAGTCCCCTGTCGAGTGTCACCCCCAAGTATTTGGAGGTGGCGTTCCAGGGGATTTATGTGCCAAATATCTGCAAGTTGCTCTGTGGAAAAAAGTTATTACTGGTTACTGCTGTGGATCTGGTGAAGTATGTTGCCGTGCTTTTTCGAGCGTTTACTCCAATGCGCCAAGTACGGCACCATACCTCGAGATCATCTAAGGCCGCCTGTAATTTTTGTGTGATCTGTTTTGGTTTTTGCGAGCTGACAAAGTAGGCGGTGTCGTCCGCATACAGCATGAGCTGCGCGTTTGGTGTTGTATGTATCTATGTAGATTTTGGTATGTCTCTGGCGTGAAAGATGTACAGGGCCGGAGCTGGGATTGAGCCCTGCGAGACTACGGCACTGATGGATACCTCCGAGGAGCGAGATCCATCAAATTTTACGCAGAACTTCCGGTCTGTCAGGATTGACGCTATCAGCCGTACTAATGCTGAGTTGATGCCGCCGTGGATTAATTTGTAGATTAATCCCTGGTGCCATACCTTATCAAAGGCTTTGGCGACATCGAGGAACACTGCTCCCGTTGCCTGTTTTTTATTCCAGTGCAACGTGTTGTTGTTGTCCACTAACCTCAGCACCTGTTGAGTGATTGAATGCCCTGAGCGAAAGCCAAACTGTTCGTCCGGAAGAGATTGGTTTTCCTCAAGGGGTGTGTTTAATCTCTTTTGGATAACTTTCTCGACAGTTTCCCAATAGAGGGAAGCAGGCTGATAGGTCTGTACGAAACAGGAAGTTTCGGATTATGCCCAGGTTTACGGATCATTGTGACATCGGCCACTTTTCAACGACATGGAAAATGCACGAGTCGCAAGACGGCATTGAGCAGTTCCGTGATGATCCTGTTTGTAATTCCATCTGGACCGGGCGCCTTTTTCATTTTCAGTGTCTTGAAAATGCTCTTTACCTCCTGAAGGGAGGTGCTGCTTATTTTGTCACAGTCGGAGTCATAATCAAGATTTGTGTTTGTCTGTGTGAGTGTGCGCTGTCCCCCTTAGTCATTCTTCGACCTCCGCGTCGATTTTTGCGGTGTGAGCGGGAATGGAGACGTCAGTGTTTGGTGCAAACTAAGTCTCCACGTTGTCGGCAAGTGCCTCGGCTTTTTTGAGCGAGCTGAGGGCTATACCGTGCAATCCGTCTAGGGGGGGGGGGATAGTGTGTTTCTTGTTTCGGAGTGCTTTTACCAACCCCCATGCTGATGGCTTCTGAAAAGAAAGTTCCTTCAGCATATCGCCCCAGTTTGTATTTTTGTACTCCGAAACGGCTGTCCTAACTTGTTCTTTCAAGGAGTTGTATTCCTGGCGATCCGTCGGGTAGCCTGTGCGCTGTGCACGACGCCTTGCCCGGTTTTTTTGCCGAATAAGCTCCTTGATGTTTCGGGGAAGACCGAACCGGTTATTATCCGCCGGCACGGCCTTCGTGGCCCCAGCCACCCCTTCTGTCACTTTTTCCTCAAAGGTTTTGACATACCTGTCAAGGTCCCCCTTTGTCTGAAGGACAGGGGGGGGGGCGATATCTGTGAGAAGCGATGTTTGAAGTCGTCCCAGTTAGTTTTTAATCTAGATCGATTGTTATGAACTTGGTCGGCATCCTCCAATTTTAAGAGCACTGGGTTATGATCCGAGTCAAGTTCGTTTATAGAGGTCAGATGGTGCAGAAATTTTAGGTTTCTGAACACTACGATATCGAGAACATCACGGCGATGGTTATTCGAATATCGATCTGTGTGTGGATCATCTGGAATTCTTTGATCGAATTGGAAGTGGGTATACTCCGTGGGAGCATCCACCGTGAAATGTTTTTCCTCAGAGAGAGCTAAGAGGCGATGTCCGGATTGGTTGGCCTTTCGGCTGTTCCACGCCGGGTGTTTGGCATTTAGGTCTCCCGCCAAGATTACCTGCGTGCCGTCGTCTCCCACTAATGTGACAATGTCTTCCTCCAGGAGAGGCTGCTGGGGTGGTTTATAAACTGAGATCAATTGCAACCATCCATTATTGCCTGTGAGGACTTTAATGGAGGTTGCTTCTATTGCCTGCAGCGTCTCCGGGACTGGTTGTTTGTGATGCTCTATACAGGATTTGACATAAATAGCGGTTCCACCACCTCTTCCGTCATTTCTGTCGTTCCTGTATAGAGCATAATTTGGGATTTTTATCCGTGTAGTGTGGCTCTCTTTGAGGTGAGTCTCGCTTACTAGGATTGCATACAAGTCATGATCGACTGCAAAAGCCGCGAGTTGGTTTCGCTGTTTTCTCAGCCCGTTTGCATTCCAGTAAGCGAGACGAGTGAATCAGGTTTCAGTCTTTGCCTTGTGTTCATTAACAGTTAGACAAAGATGTTAACGGTGTAGAGGGGGGGGGCCTGCTTTATTTTTCTTACTTCTCTTTCTTTTTGGCTTTCTTGTTGCGGTGGGCTTGCTTTGCTTGAGGAGCTCGGCTGCCTCCTGCATCAAGGAGTTTGCCAGTGCGAATCGATCCGCCTCACTGGATGATGGGGGTCGCGTCGCCGATGGAGTGACTTGATATGACGGGTTCAGTTTTTTCGAAAAGGGCGGGGTCTGCGGTCGGCCTGAAGGGCCGCCGATTATCCGGTTTATCCAGGGGTTGCTGGGGCATCCCTGGAAATTTGCCGGATGTGGTCCTCCGCAATTTGCGCAGATGGCGGCGATTGAGTTCGGCTTTTTACAATCGGCCGCTCGGTGATTTGCTCCACATCTAAGGCACTTTGTGATCGAGGAACAAAGTGCTTGTGTGTGCCCAAATCTCTGGCACTTGAAGCATTGTATGAGCATGTTACGTGCGTGCGTAAAGGGGGGGATTTTGGTGGGCCATTATCTGCTTTAGGCGTTGCCCCACCTGAGAGGGGAGGTTCTGCCGGTGATGCAACGAGTGCTTTTTTATCTAGTATTAATTTTGGGTGTTCTTCGGGAGAGGGGGAGACATCCATCTGCTCCGATTTCTCCTTCAGATTCACCCTTCGCGTCATTTTTTTGGGAGATTTTTTAGAAACCCCCCCTTTTTCTGAGTCACTGTCTGTGCCTTCGTCATCGCTAACGGCGTTGCGAACTCGCTTTGCGGCTAATACGGCCCTGTTGGCGGTCGTGTTTGCGTCCGTTGGCGTTGTCGGGGTTGCAAATTGTGGAAGGAAATCAATCATTGCCTTGGGAGTTTGGGCCTAATTTTGAGACGCCACTGCTTCGGTATTTGGTTTTTCCAATTTGGGATCCGTCACGTTACCCGTCGGCAGGGAATGAGCCTCTATTGTTATCGGTTTATTTTTACCTGTTTCGGGGGTCGGTTCCGTCCCTGTATCTACCACCTGGCTTAATTGACAAATTGTCCGACATAACGGTACTTTTAATGGCCGTTTTACCTTGTGGTTTTTCATTGTGTTCACTAACTGGAATTGTACTTCCCCCGTTATCGCTTTGTTTTTTCGGTGTCACGATGTCTATCCCGTTTAGCCGCATGGTATGCAGGTGCCAGTAGAGCATCGTTGCTCTGGTAGCAATAATACGATAATGCTGCATCCTGTTTTCTTCTTCCCATCCTTTCAGGCTTTCGTCATCCGGGAGAGCTGCTAAACTGGGTTTGTTGTGTATGAATTATTCAATGTCTTCGAATTTAATGTCTTCGAAGATCGGTTTATAAAACTGATCAAAATGCTTCTCCATTTTGGTGCACTGCACTGTTTATTTTTGCGTACTCGGGAGTGCCGAACCTTTACTCTGTAACCGAGTCACAATCACAATTTCACTTTTACGTTCACTGGTACGTTACTGCTACGTGTGTACTCTAAGTCTAAGTCATAAATAGCCTTTGTGGAATACCGGGGCGACTGCCCATATTTCCTTCAAAATGACTGGTGTCTTGAACCTGAAGGCATCGGGTAGAGGAATTCGCACACTACCGTCCGCCGTGGGAGCCGCCGACTTTAGATACAATTAGAGCCGCATCAAGACTGTCGGCGGGTTAGAAAATTCGATAGGGTTTCCGTGGAATCCCATCTAGAAGATCGCTGATGGCGAGATGTGGCAAGCGGGGTGGGCCTATACGTAGCTGGACCACCTTTGGCAGAAGAATTGCCTTGTTAGCTTCGTTCATGTCGAGGCAGAGAAACGTGTCGTAGGTGAGGCGAGGTCTTGGTCCTTGGTCGCAGGAGTATCAGTTTCTAGAACAAGGACATCCACGCCAAGCGCGCCGCCGGCGGCGCACTCGTCTTCGCGTTACCTGAACTTAGGAGGGAGTCGGTGCGACGGGTCCGATTAGAGCCGTAGCCGGCACTCCGGCCTCCCTCCCTTCGTCGTGACGGAAACCTGGTCACGGCACCAAATTAACCGGTTGCGGAGGGGGTCGTTGGACACGATTGGTTTTGGCTTGCCTTTACATCGAAGAGGAGATTGTATCGCCCTATTGCGCAAGGTCATTGCCTTATAAAATAATGATAATAGGAAATAAATTCTAAGTTTATTTTTCCTGTTTAAGTGACTAGAAAATCTGAGAAGAGGTTGGAGGGATGCTAGCGTACCTCTAGCCTTGTTGCACGTCGCAGAAATGTGGTCGCCCCACCGGAATCCGCTGTCTAGCGTCACCCCTAAATACTTGGATGTAGCGCTCCAGGGGATTTTGGTGTCGAACATTCTGCTGAGACGTGCTTCTGGTTTTCTCTTTTGAGATCGCGTAAAAAGTGTTGCCGTACTTTTGCTAGGATTGACACCTATACGCCAAGTACGGAACCAGGACTCGAGTTTATCAAGGTGTCGCTGAAGGCGTTTCATAATAAGTTTGGGTCGACGCTCGCTGCTGTACACCGCTGTGTCGTCGGCATAGAGTCGTCGGCCATTTCAGTGTAAGTGTCTTTTTCTCTGTTTGGAGTAGGCATGTCGCTGATGTAAATGTTGAAAAGTTTGGGGGCTAAGATGCTTCCTTGAGGGACACCGGCTGTGATGCACTTTAAAGTGGAGCGCGTGTCCTCAAGTTTTACGCGAAACTTCCTTTCCTCCAAAAACGAGCCCATTATTTTTATCATCTGTGGGTGTAATTTAGCCTCCGTCATTTTGTAAATCAGTCCCTGGTGCCATACTTTATCAAATGCTTTGGCTACGTCTAGAAAAACAGCGGCCGCCCAAGTAACACACGATCGTATAATATACGTATATTTTTGGGATAAATAGTATATTTTTGGTATACGTCTAATTTTGGTAAGTCTAATATACGTATATACGTATACACTTTATATACTATACTTAAAATATTCGTATATTATACGATGCTTATATACTAAAATATAACTTACATTCAAATGTAGAATTTTGATCTAGACAATACGTTTAGTAGATGTATATTATACGCATAAATTTACCATATTTACAATAGTATATTTTTGGTCTACGATATATGTTTAATAAACGTTTGTTATAAACGTAAACACTTAACATTATTCTTTTATAAATTTTAAGCATGATAGGTAGAATTTTCAGCTCAACAATTCGTATTATAGATGTGGATAATACGTATAAATTTACCATATTTAAAATAGTATATTTTGGTCTACGATATATGTTTAATAAACGTTTGTTATAAACATAAACACTTAACAGTATATTTTTATAAATTTTAAGCATAAAAGGTAGAATTTTCAGCTAAACAATTCGTATTTTAGATGTAGATTATACGTATAAATTTACCATATTAAAAATATACCATAGTATAATATACCATAGTATATTTTTGGTCTACGATATACACTACGCGCACTTAAACCCTCGCACTTGAACTTTTACCTGCTACCTGAAAAGTTTAATCTTTTACACCTAAGGAACATTGTTTATGGCCCTTTTGGTAATAGCTTAGGTTTTTAAGATAATTTTAGTTTGTATTTTAGTTTTGCTCAACAGGTTTGCTGTAATAATACGCTCAAAAAGAGGTGCTATAAAATATTGAAGAATAGTGTTTGTTTAATAGTGTATTTATATCGTTGACCCTTCCTGTAACAAAAAATTTTGATTTTAAATTTTTATTTAATTTTTATTTATTTAATATTTATTTTTATTTTTATTTATCAGTTCATTTATGCATTTTTACAATATTTTTACCTGTTTCCTATGGTTTTCATTAATAACAATTTTTTTTTAAATTATCACTTAAGTTTATTACCTGTACTAAAACCAGCATACAGGTAATTTTTAGATAATTAAGGGTGCACTTCAAAATTATTTATTTATTAGTGTTTATTAATTTTTTGTAGTTATATCACTGCCAATTTTATAATTTCAAACATACTTTGCTATGTTAAAAAACAAAGCTGGAAACTACTGTTGTGTTGTTGGTTGCAACAGTGGCAGCTGGAATTCTCCCGGTACGATATTTTACAGTTTTTCAATCAATAAAAATAAGCTTCCGCAAAGAACACAATGGATAAAAGCAGTAAATAGAATTAAGTAAGTATAGAAAATTATTTATATCTGTGAAAATACTTAATTAACGAAAAGTACTCGATATGAAATATAAAAGTCATATAAATATAACGATAAAATGTTTAATATTCAAGAAATTGTTTTTCAGCTCTGATAAATCTTTATGGAAGCCAACGAAATATTCGCGAATTTGCAGTAAGCATTTTGAGGGAAATAAAAAATCAGACCATCCAATGAGTCCGAGTTTTGTACCAACAATTTTTCCAGCTAGTTATTTAAAAAAACAGGTTAGCAAAAGTTCAATACAGAGGTGAGTGAGATCTTTAATTGCATGACTGCGAAACCTGTCCTGGTTATTTAAACATAAAATTCTACTGTAGGTTTCAGAGAAGCTTAAAAAAAGACATTGAGGTGCACATCGAAATCGATGATAAAAATTTAAATGCAGCAACCATCGATGAGTTTGTGAAGGAAGAATCATGTGTTAACAAACAAGAATTTCTTCCTGATCAGGTTTACCAAGATGAGTCGACCCAGGTCGATTTTTGGGACGATTGCCAAGAAGAGAGCTCCAACATTTTCATTTGTTCTCGGATTGTGTACGAAGGAAAATGCGATGCTGAAACTCAAGTTAATTTTAAAGAGTTTCCTGACAAGAAATTAGCAGCAAAAACGGTTATAACTACAGAAATAGGTTGCGGTCCTGACATAAGACCATTTCATGACAAGTGTGTTGGTCCAGAGTCCATGGATTTGAACGACAAGTCCATGATTAAATGCGCATCGGGATTTCATGGTTACAGTTCAATAATTAACGATGAAGAAATGTTAAGTGTTGCAGGGGTTACTAGAAAAGTGTTCGACTTCCTTCTGCGATGTCTCGGAAAGTCAGGTAATGAGAAATTATCAATTAAAAATCGTCTTCTCCTTTTTTTGATGAGAATGAAATTGGGGATTTCTTCGAGAGCCTTGGCCGTCATTTTTCAAATTCACCGAACAACTGCTGCTCGATATTTCAAAACAATTTTGGAAAGTTTATCGAACAAGTGCCAAAAATTAATTAAGTGGCCATCAAAGGAATCTGTACAAGCATTAATGCCAGATACATTTAAATTGTTTTATGGTGCTTGTCGAGTCATTATTGACTGCACAGAATTTCCAGTCGAACAGCCACCCGAAATAAACCAACGTGTCCACTTTTATTCTCACTATAAAAAGGGTTACACTGTTAAAGTCCTGGTGGGTTGTACACCAAGTGGATATATATCATTTCTGTCCAAAGGTTGTGGTGGTCGAACATCTGATGCTCAAATTACCAATCGGAGTGGATTGTTAAGTCTTTTAGAACCAGGAGATTTAGTTCTTGCCGACAAGGGTTTTCCAGAAATTAAAACAAAATTGGACGAATTGGGAAAAAACGTTTTATTTGTGATGCCTCCTTTTTTACGTTCAGAATATTTTACTGCGGAAGAGGTTCAAGAAACTCAGGAAGTAGCCAATCTTCGAATTCATATTGAAAGAATTATGTCGCGAATAAAAACGTACCAAATTGTGTCAAAATTTACAATTAAAATGTTGCCATACGTCGATGCTATTATTCTTATGTCTTGTGTTCTTGTGAATTTACAACCACCCATATTGAAAGTTGACAAGGGTGGATTAGATGACACTTAGAAAAATTCTGTAGACAATAAAATAAAAATAAAACATTTAAATATATTAATTCTTAACTTGTGATAAATATATCAAGTAAGTTTAAAAGTGAACAAGTTAATTAACGTAAAATATAAAAATTTTTATTTTACGTTTAATTAACTTGTTCACTTTTAAACTTACTTGATATAAAAATAAAACATTATACTTTGCATTACTTATATCTAATAAATTACTTGTTTTAAATATTATAATCTGTTTTTAGGTCAATATTATACGATTTGGTTTTGCGATGGGGGTACCCAATACGCTGTGAAAAATACAGAGATATATACCGGCATTTGGAGCCGCAAAAATAATTATTTATAAAAATGTTATGTATTGAGTCTTCGGTCAACCACGTAATGAAATAATAAACACAATCTTTATCTCAAAACCTTCCAGTCTCTTTTATTTTATATTATCTCTACATCAATTTTAAAACTCTGCAATATCACACAAGGCATTGAGGTAATGTGAAAAATAAAAATTAGTTAGTTTAGGTACAAGGTCAAGTAAAAATTCTTCATCCCGATGAATTTCTATTGTCACATTGTCAACTGCTGACCAAACGAATAAATCACAAATTGTCATTGCAGTAATATACATCTGAATTTGACATTGGGTGTAATACTGGTGACTTCTTTTTAATTCCACATTTCCATTTACAACATTTAGATATGAAACATTACACTTCTTGTTTTCACAGTCAAATATTGCTTTATTTTTACACGAAATAGGACACTTAACTTCTAAAAGACGCATCACACAGCCATCCTGAACAACTGCTCCATCAATAGAAGCTGCTAGCCACGGTTGCAATATAGGAACAAAAAGCCCAATGCAATAAACCTTGACACCAAAAATTTCTTCATATTTGGCAATCGCTGTCTTCTCTTTTGTCAAACCATACTCAAAGTTTTTGATTTTTTTCTCACTCTTAGTACTCATGGCAAAATCCCGAGCAAGTTGCTCTGCAGTTTTCCTTTGCATTTGCTTAATTTTATGAGCTTTACTGCTGGCTGTGATTCTCAGTTTCCTAGCTTCCCACCACTCTTCTGATTCACTCTGTATGCGCGTGTTGTAACACAATCTTATTGCTTTCTCTTCTTTTATACAAATAGTTTTTTCAAAAAAGTCTTTGTGGCGCTGATTTATGAAAAAAAATTTCTCTCCATACAACTCAATGTCAAAATGGGAACAGAGGAAATGATTGACAACAGCCTCAATGTTTTCTTCTTCGGCTCTTTGATTTTCTTCATTTCTTATTTTCTCTAGGACAAGTCTGGCTTCTCTCTCCTCTGTAGTACGATTTTCCTTAATTAAAATATCACGAGCAGCACAGTTGATTCCTTCGAAGTCATCAAGGTTAAAATCAATTGCGTCGTCGTCAACAATTCTTAATTTCGGTGGAAACAAGACTGAAACCAGCTCCCCTTTCGAATACATGGCTTTTGCTAGTTGAGCTGGTGATGGTTTTCCCCATTGCTGCTCGAAACTTGTCTTCGATGCGCTTCTGTCACTATTTATGTAATGGATCAGTGCATAAATATGCTTGCAGCTCTTACCACATTTAGCAACACAGGTACATCTCACATTTGTGATGTGTCGATTGTTATCGATCTAAAATAATTTAAAAAAATTAATTTTGTGTGGAACACATTATTTCGATGGTAATTACAACTGAATTATTAATACAATACTTACATCTATAAACACAACATATGCTTCTGCGTTGACTGACGTTTGACGAAGGCAAAAACCTTCGATAATTGTTTTGCCAACTTTTCTTATTTCTCTTACGCGTGTCATATGATTAGCATTGACTAGTTTCACACCTTTTTCCTTCGTAGAATCCTTAAATAGAAATCCATTTATAATTTCAGCAAATCCGGTTTCCAAAATACAATCCATGATGAAATTTTCAATTTTAAATTTTCGAAGTTCATTGACCCATTTTTAAAGATGAGTTAATTTTTTTATATGTATATATATTTAAACTCACCAATACAAAACTTATTTGTCTTGTTTGTTGTTTTCAAAAACATAAATAAATATAAATCTTGTATATCTGTATTTAAACATTCACAATTCTATACAACAAGTTATTTTATTTTTCGACACCGCGGCGCCACCTGTAACTCTGCTCCAAGTCTATAAGAGCAAATACCATACCTCGTGGTATTCGTAAGTAGCTCTCGACCGTGTATTTCTAGTATGGTAAAGTTAAACCAGTGCGCCGCTTTTCTGCGTTGTTGTATTTTTACCTCTAATATGGCGAAGTGCAAACAGCTGATTTAAAGTAACAACTACTTACAAAAATAATAACAGCTGATTGTGCCGAAAGTAGGGTTAAAGTTAAAATACCAACACTCAATACCACGAGGTGTGTTTACAGATATGGTATAAATGTGTGGTAAATTTACCACGTGTTAAATATACCAGAGAGTGTGAATATCCTAATTTATTTACCATCCGTAAAATAAGAATTTAGTTTGTGATTTTTATTAAATTAAAAAATTTTATTTAAAGACGGTTTTTTTACAAAAGAGTTTAAAATTAAAATATGAATAAGTTTAAACTTATTAAACTCATAAACTTATGTTTATAGTAGTAAACAAAAATTTTAAAATAGCACAAACAAAAGTTTTATCCGCGATGCCCCTCAGAAGTCAACCTGTAATCAAAATTTGTCGCTCCCTCAACAAATTATTTTAAATCATTAAATAAAGTTCACAAAAATCAAAATTTTCTTTGAATATCAAACTTAAATAAAGAAAAATTGCTCAAAAAAATAATTACTTTAATTAAATAAAAACAATCTTCTCACAAAATTACAAATTTTCTAATAACAATACTCAAAAATAAGATCGTAATTGCAAAAATACTTGCACAAAGTTATACTCAAAAAATCAGCGGAGCAAAATCTTGGCCTTCGTCATTTCTGCCACCTTGGCAAAAAAACCTCCCTCTACTCATTTTTCTGCAAACATTACATTTCAAAAATTTATATAACAAAATTTAAATTTAAAAATATTACCAAAACTGCACTTATTTTGCCGATTTTAGCATGACTGACGGTTTAAGTTGGGACTTAAATTTTTTTATTTAGGTATTTATTTATTTATTGAGTTCCTTCTATTTTTTATTTTATATTTGTTCTTTATTGTAGCTTTTTTTATTTTTTAAATATGTTGTACTTTATATTTTTATTTCTTGTTTTAAATTTTAGTTTTTTTTGTATTTTAATAAATTAGCTATTTATTTTTTAATATTTTTAACCCCCCCCCCCTCCCAAAAATCTAGTCTAAATACGGCCCGGAACATTTAACATTATTTTTTTATACATTTTAAGCATAAAAGATAGAATTTTCAGCTAAACAATTCGTATTATACGTATATGTTCGTATTATAACAATATGGATTATACGTATAAATTTACCATATTGAAAATAGTATATTTTTGGTCTACGATATATGTTTAATAAACGTTTGTTATAAACGTAAACACTTAACATTATTCCTTTATAAATTTTAAGCATGGCAGGTAGAATTTTCAGCTAACAAATCGTATTATAGATGTGGATTATACGTATAAATTTACCATATTTAAAATAGTGTATTTTTGGTCTACGGTATATGTTTAATAAACGTTTGTTATAAACGTAAAGACTTAACATTATTTTTTTATAAATTTTAAGCATAAAAGGTAGAATTTTCAGCTAAACGATTCGTATTATAGATGTAGATTATACGTATAAATTTACCATATTTAAAATAGTATATTTTTGGTCTACGATATACATATGTTTAGTAAACGTTTGTTATAAACATAACCACATCACAACGAATCTAATGAAAATTGTGAAATTAATGTCAATAAAGAAAAAGAAGTGATAGATAATCCTATTGATATTACGAGTACATGCAATATCTCTAAGATTAATACTATTGATAATTTGCTAAATAATCAAACCTTGCCGCCATGCTTTGATTTTAAAGACAACGTCGAAGAACAGGAACAAAACGTGTTCATTTATACCTAATAAATTATTTTAAATTTTTATTTGAATTTTAATTTAAATATAATATTATTATTACATTTAACCCTGCGCTTTAATTTTTTTAACTACGCGCCATTGTAACTCGTAAAGTAAAGTAAGCCAACTAAAAATTATCATAAGCTTCGTAGGTAGATGGTTAGAGTGGTTGCCTCATGGTCTTGACACCGCGCGTTCGAATCCCGTAGATGTCAAAAAAAATGTAAGTACAATTTAATAAATTCCTGTAATAATGAATAATGTAATGTAATAAATAAATAATGTAATAATTAGAATTTCACAGATAGTAAACAGGGATAAACGCAGCCTAAAAAAATAAGCATAATTAAATTAAATTAAAAAAAAATGCTCTAAATTTTTTTTTATCTATAATTGTGATATAAAAATACGAATAATATACGTACATTAAATATGTATAATATACGTAGACAGTATACGTCTATATATAGGGATACGTCATGACCAAAAATACGTATACGTATACGTTTATGCTATACAGTTTATAGACGTAGCATAATAAAGGATAATATACGTACATTGAATATGTATATTATACGTAGACAGTATACGTCTATATATTGGGATACGTCATGATCAAAAATACGTATACGTATACGTTTATGCTATACAGTTTATAGACGTAGCATAATGAAGGATAATATACGTACATTGAATATGTATAATATACGTAGACAGTATACGTCTATATATTGGGATACGTCATGACCAAAAATACGTATACGTATTCGTATATGGTATACGTATTATAGTCGGTTTTAACGTTTGGTCTAGACGATTTTTATACGTCTAATATACTATTATGTGTTACTTGGGCGTTGCGTTGTTTTTATTCTTTCCCCAGTTTAGTGTTATGTGCTCCACCAGCCTCAGTATCTGAATTTTTTGAGAATTCCGAGATCATCCGGTTTGTTATCCCACAGGGATCTGGTGCCTTTCTTTAGTTTAGCTTTTCTAGTGTTATGGCTACTTCTTCGTAACTGACCGGACTTATTGCCTCATGCCTTCTTAGTTGGCTTTGTATGGCGGCTAGTCTCAGCTTGACTTCCTCTTCGATCTTTTCGGTGTGCTTTCCGTCTGTGAGGTCAGTGTTAGGACTGAATTGTTTCTCCAGACTATCGGCTAGTACCTCGGCCTTGTTCAGGAGACTGAGGGCCACTCCGTTGGATCCTTCAAGGGGTGGAATTTTTGCTCTTTTCCTCTTCCCCTGAATGCTTTTAATGAACTTCTAAGCTGAGGGTTTCTCTAGGGTTAGCTCGTCTAGCTTATTTTCCCAAGTACCGTTCAAGTTTTTTTTGATCACCCTTTTAACCTCGGCAGCTAAATCGTTATAGAGACTGCGATCCGCCGGGTTGGACGTGCGTTAGGCGCGACGTCTGGCCCGGTTTTTCTCCCTAATTAGATCTTTGACGAAGTCTGATTTTCTATATTGAAACCAAGTGACTTCTTTTAGTTTAAACTGTTCGCCTTGTTCATTTTTTTTCCTGTAAACCAAAGTGTTAGAAGATTTGCAAATTCGTAAAATTTATTTTGGTTCATTTCTATTACTTAAAACTGTTTTTTCTTGCCAGTTCCTCTGACCAGTTGGAACGAATCGTGAGGATGGTAAATAGCGCTGTTTACTTTCTTCTTCTTCTTTTCAATCATGGAATGATCAACATCGCATTCCATGTGGGTGTGTCCGGCTTCCAAAAATTTGTAATTTATAATTTCTATGAATTTTGAGTTGGCCATAAACTTTAGAAACATCGCACACACATGACTGTTTTTATTCTGCTCTTGACAAGTGACGGAATAAAATGTTACTTCTTTTACTGTTTTGGACAGTTTTAGTAACTGATTGTATAACCAGAATGCTATCTCGTTGACGCCTCTACCTGCTGTAGCTTCGTCCCACATATACTTAGTTGATTCCCTTGTACTATTATCGTGAATAGTCAAATTAAATGTCCACCGAAGAAGCCACTAAAGGAGTAGGCAGGCATTGCTGCAAATCAAATGAGTAACATTTCTTGTCATTGTCTATTTTTGCTTGATCTTTATCGATTTTCTTAGATAAGTAGGCAAAGTCAGCTCTTTCCTGGTGTATCTTAAGTTCGTTTTCAGCATTAATTATGTCGTCTTCTATTCTGGCGTTCTTTGCTACCCTTAATTTCATATTTAAGGCGTTGCATTTGTTGCAAATATCGACGGCAAGTTTTCTAAATTTTAAATTTAGTTTTTTAAATTCTCGTTCGTAGATGCTTCTAGATACGGGATTCTTATATTTTTCTTTATATAAAGTAAACATGGTTTAGAAATTTAAATTTGATTGTAAGTATTTTTTGTCATTTATCTTACGGGTATAACGACTTTCGTAAAATGGAAATGAATTAATATGTTTTATTACTTGGTCTATTTCTTTTTGGGTTTTTTTATTTATAAATGATTTTTTCCCTCTACTGTCGTCATGAATAATTCCCGGCACTGTTTGTGATTTTTTTGTCACAGCATTTCTAATAAATATATCTGTTTCATTTAACGTTTTGGAAAAACAGTCTTTGCAAACAGATATTTTAATTCCTTTCACGTTGAAGAAATATCCATATGTGACATTTCGTACTTTTCCGGACAACGGTTTTTGGCAACGAGTTGTTTAATCATATTAAATTTTTAAAATAAACCAAAAAATGCACTAACAGTTAACTTAAGTTAACACTAATTGTGTTAACTTAAGTTAACACAATATAAATACACCGTATGTATATTATCGCAAACGTTTTCACCATACCATGGCATCATCAGCAGATGAACTAGAAAGAGAAACGAGAAAATTTCCGTATTTATTGACCAAATTGCAAGAGAAGAGGGAGAGGGTAAGAGGGGGTATTTTTAAAAAAATTGTATATTTTTGTGTGAATTTACTAGAGGGTAGGTATATAGTTAATATAAAAGTTAGAAGGGGTGGGGTGTATTATTTTTTAAAAATGTTTAGTAGGGGTGAGTTATTTAAATCAGATTGACTATTTAGTAGTGAAGATGAATATTTTAATTTATTAATTTCCATAACTTCCAAAAATTCCAGTTTTTTACTTTTTTGTTCAATGTGTAAAATTTCTAATAAATTTGTGCCTAGTAGGTGTTTCGCAAAAATGGATTTTCCATCTGCAAGTCTGTGGAATCGTGTGTGTTTATCAAATCGTGTTTTGAAATATCTACCGGTATAACCAATGTATTTTTGAGAGCATTCATAAGTGAGCTCATAAACCCCTGATTTAGTTAACATGTCTGCTTTTGATTTCGAGTTATTAATAAATTTGTTAAGTTTACTGTCCATTTTAAAAGCAATGTTATAATTGTTATTTTTTAAATATTTCACAATTTCGTTAGACTTGTTTCCGAGAAAAGTAATGACATTAAAGTTTGCGTTAGTTTTTTTTTTTAATTGTTCGGATATATTGAGTTCGATAGAATTTTTTGTTTAATTTTTGTGAAAATAAAAATAATTATCTCATTAAGATATCATCAGGGATGTTCAAATAATCTTGTAGCTTAGTGATTTGATCTTGAATGTAATCGATAACCATTTTGACGGGAACATTAGTAAATAAGAAGGAAACATCCAAAGAAACCAAAATGTCATTTTCCTGAAGGAAATAATTAGAGAGTATATTAATAAGCTGTAACAAGTTTTTGACATTGTAATTGTTGTTTTTATGAGCAATGAATTAGGAAAGAGGGCGAAGGGAACCATTAAGAACAAAAACAATAGGTCTAAGAGGTCGACCTTCTTTATGAATCTTGGGTAACCCATAAGCTCTGGAAGGAACTCTAATTTCTTTTTTCCAGTACCAAGATTGGTACTTACTCATAAAACCAAGTTTAACAAGATCCGAAAAAATCTCGTTAGCACTCTTTTGCAGAGCAACAACAGGGCATTTAGTGACTACATTATAAGTACTTTGGTCATAAAAAAGCCGTTCTAGGTTTTCAACATATTCCGACTTATTTATGACGACAGTAGTATTGCCTTTATCAGACAGTAATCACTATATCGTCTCTGTGCTCTCTTAGAAAGCAGGCAGTTTATTTTGAGACCGTCGCCAGTTCATACTGGAAATCATGATTGTTAGAAGGATGCTTACAGCTGTTAAGGTGATTCTGGATGATGTTGCAAGCGCGGACTCCAAAGATCCTTGCTTTTTCGTCATCCAGAGAACTATTAGAAATGACATAATCGAAATTGGCAATAACATTAGGAATATATGAAGAAGGTTGTGATGGGGCCATACTGAAGGTGGGGCCCAATGATAAGAATTTAGCAATATTGTCAGAAATTAAAATATCAGAGAAATTATTAAACTATAATTTCCTAATAATAATAATTTCCTATAAGAAATAAAAAGTTAATAAACCAACACATCCTAAAACTACATATTTTTATCCTAAAATACATTTTCATCAGTTTAGTTTTTATCTAGCGTAGTTACCGAAAAGTTATCATGTCTGATATTTATCCGTTAACTGGCCTCTCGACGAGGGCTGAAGACACCGTCGAAGATAGTCTGTGCAGTGAAATCGCTAAATTACGCATGAAAAATGCTCTTGTGTATTACGAGCATTTACTTAAGGGGAAAGTAATACGCACTAGAGAAAAAAAAATTAAAAAAAAAACTAGCGAAGGTGGGAATAGAACCGTGGACCCACTGGTTCCTAGTCCAACTCCCTCGACTATATTTCAAAGTCGATTTTTTCGAAAATTTCTGGCCATCTGGCCCTACTGCTTTGAGGAGTTCCTATTGGAGAGCTAAACTTTCAGTAGAATAAGTGGCAAAAATTACAAAATTGCGGAGGTCATTTAATTTCCTTGTAAATGATTTAAGAAGTTCATCTCTACTAGCAGAATCGTCAATAAACTGAAAAAGAGTGTCTCTTACCTCACGGATGGCGCAACGCAACTTAGACACCATGCACACAGCTTCACTTATGGACAAGTTTAACAATTTATAGTATAATTTGCGAGAAAACATGGAGACCGTATGTTGAAAATTTCTTTAGCCAAACAAAACATCTTTGCTCATTAAAATGGACAATTGTATTAGATCTAAAATAGAAGAAATTATAAATATTCAATTAAATGATGTTAATTTGTGGAAATTAGCCAGCCTTTCAATTAAGTTTAGAGGAATTGGTATTCGACGTGTTTCGGACGTAGCTCTTCTCGCCTTTCTGTCTTCATCTCATAGCAGCTATAATCTCGTTGGTAAAATTCTTTCTCCGTCCTTTCACAGTGTCTTTGAGATCAGCTCTATGGAGGAAGCCGTGAACGCTTGGAGGACATTATGTCCAGGTTTAGATTTACCTGCTTCTCCAAATTCGCAGAGTAGTTGAGATAGCCCAAATATGGAAATTCTACATAAAAATATTTTAGAGAGCAGTTCGGATGTTAATCGAGCACGGATTTTAGCTTCATCGCAATTTGAAGCCGGTGCGTGGCTTCAGGTTTTTCCATCTCCAAACCTTGGTACCCTATTAGACAAAAATGTGTTACGTATTTGTCTCGTGTTAAGAGTGGGTGCCAAGATTTGTCAACCATATAGATGTGTTTGCGGAACAAGTGTCGGAATCGGAATCGATGGCCTCTCGTGCCAGAAAAGTGCCGGCCGAATCTCGAGACAAAGCAGTCTCAAAGAGGTGTCTGTCGGTATGGCTCTGGTGCCGTGGTAATTCATCTCGGTCGGCAGGAGCAGTAGCATTGATTGCTCAAAATTTGAGCAGTCAATGCGAGCATTATAGGAATATTTGGTAATCCGGCCGAATTCGACGAAATTGTTTATTTATAGAAAATATATTGTATGTGATTATTGTGATATGAACATTGTTTTATGAAGTAATTAATTTAATAAACATTTAATTTATATAAAAAAAAAAATTTAAAACTTACATAGATTACAAAATTGAAAATAATAAAAATAAAAATATAAAAGTAGTAAAATATTGAAATATAGAATTAAAAAATTTAAATTTTAGTTTAATAAAATACTTTAGATGAAATACTAACCTTTATATGAGATAAATGGGAGATAAGAAGAACAAAATATTTCAAAAAATGTACATTCTTTTTCCACAACCCGTACGATATCTCATCCCTTCTTTTAGAAATAAACAACCTAAACGAAAGTTTGGAATAAAACTGACTGAATACAAAAACGAAATAGAATGAAGTTACCACCTTCTTGGTTAACAAAGTGTAAACCAGGAATTAAGTTGGTAGCTAACCGGATAAAGACTTAAATCTAAGGAAAAATTAAAAATAACAAAACAAAAATTGAAAATAACGAAACAAAAATTGAAAATAACGAAACAAAAAATTAGTATTCTATCTAAAGTCTAACAATTGAAGAGCCATGTTCATCATGTCCAAAACGCGCTTATAACCTCCATCAAAAAATTTGACATCTCTCTTTTATCATGCATTGACGATCCTTGCGTGTAGATGTGAATAACTTCTTTTATCTTCTTTTTCTTGTCTATCCTCTCCCGGTAAAGGATATCAACGCTATTACAGTCCATGGTATGGCCCTTATCAACTATATGTCTGTCTGCATAGAGCCGTCGGTCTTTTGTTACCCTTGTCACCCCCCCCCCCCTCACTAACAACCTTGTCAAGAGACCGGGCATTCTGAAGATCTCTAGTATGCTCTTTTATGCGGATACATAGTTTCCTGCCTGTCTCACCAAAATACACTGCCTTGTAATCTATGGGCTTCAGCATCCTCGCGAGTGTCTTCTTAGGGGTGGCTCCCTGAGCTATTTTCTCTTTCAGAGCTAATGCTTCCAGGTTCGTGGTGCTGGTAGATTGTGTACTATCTATTGCTTTTTTATGTCAACCATTGAATCCCTGAAGCCAGTTTTTTGGGCGACCAGATCTCTCAGCACACCTGCCTGTTCCAGAGGGAAGGATGTTTTGAAATTCCTCTCATAGATGCTCGCTAACGCCTTTTCTAGGGAATCCATTGATAGTTTCAACTGCTGTATGTATGGCAAACTAATATTTTAAATCGATATAAATACTCAATTTTCAATTTTTCAATTTTTTGTTTATATATGACCGTCTTTGACTATAAAATAAACCTAATTTTTAGGTTAGTCAAATTTTTATTTATTTTGAAGGACTTTTTACAATAAATCGTTCAAGCTAGTTAAAAATAAGTTGACCACAGTTAATTTTGAAAACATCCGTGTCGTTCCACTATTAGGTTCTAAAATACCTTAGCGCTGTCACTGGATTTTATGTAAGTTCATAATATTATATTTTGTGCAGTTCATCTTGAGCTTCTTTACATTATCATTGAATTAATATGCTAAATTAATTTTAAATTCGCTAATGTCTTAGTTTATCCTGATTGTATGCGTTTTACAGAATTTGTAACCTGAACTTCAACTTAACCTCAAAATTTATAAGTTTTGCTTCCGGTATGGACGGAATTTTTTTTGGAGAGTTTAATAAATTTAATGAAAGTACCAGCGATTTACGAGTTTCCAGTAGTGAATATAAAGATGAGAAAATTACAGCAACCGAAATGGAGAACTTTGAAGTCAAATTAGAAGATTTACACCATTCCATTGATATTAAAGAGGATGATAATCCAAATTTAGAATATCTACAGGATAGTAACAAGGTAAATTATAATTTGTACTTAGTATAAAATGTTTATACAGAAAAAGCTCGAAAAAATTATGTTTAAAAATTTACAACGTGGAACGCAGTTCAAATGTCAGGTGTAAAACATACGTAAGAACTCATATTGTGATAAACTGTTTGAACGGTAAATAACTATGTGATTTTAAATACATAGTAATCATGACAGCAAATATCAGCTTATGTACCAAATACTATCGTAACTCATTTTTTATGTTTCGGAAGAATAATCATTATATTCACGATTTGTAATTTTCTCTCACGATAAAATTTTTAGTGCATGCATTTACTTCCTAAAAAAATTTTTAAACTTATTTATATTCGACAAAATTGCTTATAATTGTATATAAAAGTATTACGATTTGTTTTGAGTAATCGTAAAGTTTTATTTCTGCTGAATTTGTTGATATTCATTAGGTTTTAAATTTACCAAAATATTTTTATTAAACGTTTCCAAATGTGACAATAACACTGCTTACATTTGTTACAGGAAATCTCAAGTAACTTTCAAATTAAGACCGAAGAAGAAATGGAAAGCAATTTGGAAAATTTGCATCATTCAATCGACATTAAGGAAGAAACTTCAATGAGCGAATCTCAAGTAGATCAAGATTGTAAAACCCCTTTACTAATTCATCTGGGTAAACAAACTTTCAAATGTACTTTTTGCGATTATAAATGTTCGCATAAAGGAAATTTTAAATGTCATTTACTCACTCATACTGGCGAGAAACCGTATGAGTGTAGTATTTGTGATTATAAATGTTCACAAAAAGGATCTCTGAAACTTCATTTACTAACACATACAGAAGAGAAACCGTTTGAGTGTAACATTTGCGATTATAAGTGTTCACAGAAAGGAAGTATGAAAATTCATTTACTAATTCACACTGGGGAGAAACCATTTGTTTGTAGCATTTGCGATTATAATTGTTCACGTAAAGGAGATTTAAAGCGTCATTTACTAACTCATACGGGTGAGAAACCGTATGAGTGCAACGTTTGCGATTATAAATGTGCACGAAAAGAGCATTTAAGAGATCATTTACTAATTCATATGGGCGAGAAACCATATGAGTGTAACATTTGCAATTACAAATGTTCACGAAATGGAGATTTAAAACGTCATTTACTGACTCATACTAGCGAGAAACCGCATGAGTGTAACATTTGTCATTATAAATGTTCACAAAAAGGAAGCTTAAAAACTCATTTACTAACTCATACTGGCGGGAAACCGTACGAATGTAATATCTGCGATTATAAATATTGGCGAAAAGGAAATTTGAAAAACCATTTATTAACTCATACGGGTGAGAAACCGTTTGAGTGTAACATTTGTGATTTCAAATGTGCTCAGAATGGAAGTTTAAAACGTCATTTACTTACTCACACAGGAGAGAAACCATTTGAGTGTAATATTTGCGATTACAAATGTTCACAAAGAGATCATTTAAAACATCATTTATTAACTCATACGGGCGAGAAACCGTATGTGTGTAATATTTGTGATTATAAATGTGCACAAAAAGGAAGTTTGAAAAGCCATTTTCTAACTCATACTGGCGAGAAGCCGTATGGGTGTAACATTTGCGATTACAAATGTTCACAAAAAGGAAGTTTAAAAAATCATTTGCTAACTCATACGGGAGTGAAATAGTTAAACGAGGTGCCAACTCATTTTTCATAATAAATGTACCCACTTTTAGACTTTTTGCGGTCAGATATTTTCTCATCGGAAATTTAATATTTAGTTTTTTAATTAAACAATAAAATTTGAATTATTTGTATTGTAAGTTCACCCCAGTAAGTTCGTTTATGTTACGCAATGCAGAATTCAAATCTCTTTCAAAACCTGTTATACCTATATTTATTGTTGTTTTGTATTATATTTACAGCCGAACAATTATTCTTTTCTTCAATTAAAAGTTTATTATATTAATTTTACCGATTTAAAATATTCTCATTTTCTGCTTTGATTTACATTTTAAATTTTATCTTGAACAGGTAGAATAAATTTTTTTATACTTCTACAATTTTTTCTTAGTTCAGGAATTTTCTATAAATTATCAAATATTGAAAGTTAAATATTTAATAGATTTATTAAATAATATTGATGAGCATATTGATCAATTTTTTTTATCGTAGATATGAAAAGTACGAACGTTTTAATCTGTGAAATTAAAATTTTTGCTTTTTATTTTTTAATTAATCCGTTAATTTTTAAATTTTACTATCTTATCTTTTACTGCATTTTAAAAAATGTAGTTTGCTTCCTACCTCTTGAAAAAAAAAATACATTAAAAAATGAGATACTAATTTTCTCACGACGATATTGTCGCGTTAAGGGTTGCTTATGGGTTTATCGCTTGGGGTTGGTTGCTCAGATGTTAAAGTTAAGTTTGATTCGATAATTATACGCACAGATGTACATAACAAAATAGATTTGTTTAATATATTGAATATTTTAGTACTAATTTGTATTATTATAAAATTTTTCCCCGAATTAATAAATACTACTAAATAAATTATAACAAAATATTATTTATTTATATTAGTTATTGCCAATAACAGATTTGCTTTATAATATACTTTGATCGTATCTCAAGATGACGTCTTTCGTTCCATCCATTCCAAAGAGACTGGACTGAATGTTGCCAGGTACATTGCCATGCCCCCAACCTTATAAATTTATCAAATTTCTACCATCTTGTTAAATTACTTGCGGTGCACTCATTATTTTAGATGAGACTCTTTTATTTTAATTTTGTTACCTTATGGCATCGCGGTTACACGTGCGATTCACATATGGTCACCGGTCTAACAAATTTGTTGCGGCGTACCTTTATGAATGATCAAAATTTTATTTACTCAGTCTTTATTTTCTTCAAATTTTGTAATTTTTTAAACACTTCAATTATAATAAAACAACCTTCACTTCAAATTAATTTACTTTTAATTTTTTTTAACAATTAAAAAGAAAACCATCACCATCATCAATAACGATCATCCGCCCGTCAACGGCATCTCGATCTAAAGCTTGTTTTAGACTACACTAAATATCGAACAAGATTTGAAACAATAAATTGTGCAATATATAGAACAAGAAGTTGCTTTGTCTTCTATATCAACCTGTATGATACTGTACAATTTTTGAAACAGTATTTCTTTTACGATTCTGCGCAGTTCGCTAGAAATTAATAGATGTCGTGGAAGTTATGTTATTATTATTAGTTTGATGGTGTTACAATAATACACTACAATCATGAAAATACAAGAACTAATGTTGACGACGAGTGTAGTACTCTCGTTAGTGGTTATTTACAATAAATATTTAATAAAATGACACAACATAACCAACGGACACTTCTGTGTAGCGCATGCCTGAAGATTGGCAGATTGCTTAGTAAATTGTTTCAAAATAGATGCTACCGTTAAAAGTAGATAGGATTAAAGAAAAAAATAATAATAGATTATTATTGGTGATATTATCGGTAGTTGGGTCGTGTGCCTTTGGCTAGCTCGTAAAGGCAAATAAACAAAAATACAAAAAAAAGAGAATGAGCTGATTCTTCTTCAGATCGGGAAGATTAATACGCAGGGGGAAAAAAATCGCTAAAGTAACGCTCCGAAGAGCCAGCCGAAATGTTGATATTTTTTTTGGGCGCCACGAAGTTTGAAAAGGAAATCACCCTGTATATTCGAATCAACAGCCACGTTAAACTACGAAAAATACTGGCTGTTGCAAAAAAAGAAGTAACCAGGTCAAGAAGAGACTGAGTAACAGAGATAACGTTTGTTGTTTCTGATTTAATAAAAAAAATAAAATATATACAATACTGCGCAAAATTGGGCTACCTTTTTAATATAAAAAAAAATGCATACGTAAGTAAGCTATCAATTGCTCACAATTGCTCAAAACTCGCGTTATAGTTACCGCGTATACGTATACTTGGCGCACAAATACCGTAATAATTTCTACAGTTTTTATTCGAGTTGATTAGATGTTTTAAATATAAAATTATAATCAAAAGAACGGCCCAATAAAATTCTTCACGCAAAAAAGATAATTAACAATAATAAATGACGGCACAAACAAACAAAATCTTAGCTTTCTGTTGTCTTCTCTCTTGATGGTTAGATCAGGATAGCGATAGCGATACCAATGTTCGACTGAATTATCCAGGCTGTTGTGTTGTTATACAGGTGGATTACCCAATAACCATGCAGCCATAAATACGACACCAGATAACCAAGAAGTAAAAAAAAAAGGAGTAACACCACGATCGATATGATACACCGGTTGATATCGGTAATCCAAATAAAGAAATAATAGCTGGTGAACCGCTATTAACACCCTAGAAAAATTCAACTTAACAAATGTGGAATAAAATTATCAAACATACCTCTAGATGTTGTTTGAGGGTTTGTTAGTGAAGTAAGCAAAGCAATGGTCCAAGAACGAATTTAATCCTTCAAATGAAGATCGGATAACTTCTCAAGTAAACGTAAAATTTAGAAAAGGAAATCCAAAAAATCGTAGCAATCAATACTAATCCCAAATAAATCTGGATGAGAAAATAACGCAATTTTCACCAAAAAAAATTGATTAGCTACGTCGTCCAAATATAATTACTCAACTTACAAATTATAACTTTTCTCCAAAATCGCAAAGTTAAAATTAAAAATTAAAAATGTGCGAATTATCAATTATGATAATAATTTCTATTAAATTTGAATTCAAAAGTGAATTAGGATGCCACCTTTTGAAAATCTTTCACAACCTTTGTATTTTTACTTAAAAATAAAATCAAACCGTAACATAGAACATGTTCTATTTTTCACGCCATTTCACAAAGCAAAACAATTTTTGAAGCAATTTGCTCTTTGATACTACGCAATTTAGATTGTTTTAAAATTTGTTCAAAATTTCCTTCAAGATTTCGTGTAGTCTAAAACAAGCTTAAGGGAGTGCCTTCAAACCACTCTCTCTATTCATTCCTTCAGCACGGTTACCAACACAACATTTTTTACTTTAAATCCTATATACAGAGTACTTACAAATAAATAATCTATAATAATAAAAACAAAACTTCAAAATAATTTACAAAATAATTAATAATGCTTTTAGCGTTTTAAAACACGACATTTTGTATTGTGTTACGAGCGTAACGATCACGAAAAATTTTGTTTTATTTTTAAATTTTGAATTTTTATTCTTCTATGTGCTATGCTCGGTCCCACGAACGTCGGCGATCACTGCGGCGATTCCCGTCTATTCTCTAAAATTTTTAAGCCAAGAAGCCTGCTTTCTACCGACGCTTCTCTTTCCTTCTATTTTGCCTTTCATAATGAATTGTAGGACTCGATATTTATTTTCTTGCAATACATGTTCTAGATACGAGTTTTTTCTGCACTTTATAATTGAGATCAATTCCCGTTCAGTACTGGTTCTTCTCAAGATTTCCTCATTTGTCTGTTGTGGAATCCATGTGATTCTGAATATTCTGGGGTGAATCTACATTTCAAATGCTTCTATGCGGTTCATTATCGCAACTTTTAGGGTTCAGGTCTCCATGCCATACAGCAACACCGCCCATATGTAACACTTTCCCATTCGTTGTCGGAGTTTGAGATTTAAGTTGTTATTGCAAAAGAATACTTTCATCTTATTAAAGGCATTTCGGGCTAGTGCTATTCTTTAATAGCACTAGCCAGAATCAGAATGGACTAGTTCAGACTAATATAAAGTTACTCCTGGGTAAGGTATGCCTCTCTCCTCCAAAAGGAACTCATGGGTATACTTCGACTTAAAACGATTAAGATACTTTCGGACAATAGAGCTGCTCTTGTGACACTTAACCAACATAAGATCATTTCGGGCCTGGTGATCCAATGCATTCGGGCTCTGGACGTAGTATCTACCCACAATGTTCTAACTCTTAGCTGAGTGAAAGTGCACGAAGCAAATGAGGGCTACGAAAGAACTGATAAGTTGGCGAGACCGAGCTTGGGTAACCCACCATGTGATCTTAAGCCTTTTGTTTTGCTGATCATTAATATCTTAGATAAAAGAGAAAATTCGAAGACTGCATGCAGAAAGACGGGCAAATGTGATTGGATGCCGACAATGCGTGAGTTCTCTGGTAAGCATAGAAAATATTTGTTACGGTCCTGTTTTCACACAGAAATATTTTTCAAAAATTGAAGATTTCTTCATTTAGTTTAATGAGAATCGCATATGCGGCATTCAAATGCAAGTTTTCTATTTAATTTGAACAAATTTTACTATCACGGGCGATTGTGATAAATATGCAGATGGTTAATTTTCCGATTTCGAAAAGTGTGTTGTCTTCGAATTTTTGAACAAAAATCTATTTTTTTTTGGACGTTCCAGTGACTAAATTATTTATTGAACTTCAAGTTTTTTTCAATCCAATTATTTGGGATATATTTTGGTCATTTGGTTTTAGACAATTTTTTGTACCGCCTTAATTTTGTAAGCATTTGGGAGAATTTTTCGTACTTCATTTGAAGGATTTATTTCGTCCGAATTTTAGCATCTCGAAGAAAATTGGTTACCATCTGAAATCGTAAAACCCTCCAATAACATCTTTGAGATCAAGACCTGACCTCCTTTGATCAGTATTTGTTTGGGTTTTGGAATCCAACGTTTCAACCCCTGCTTCCGAAGCCATCTGGAAAGCATTCGTCTTTCATTCCACTCGTTTCGTCATTCCATTCCACTCCGACTACGATTTCTGCTTGGGATCAACATCGTTAACGTGATACCAACTGCTCGTCCCTTCAATATCGAAGACTCCATCAACTTCACAGATAAGATCTTTGTTTTATTTTGTCAGATTTCGCAGGGAAAATTTTGTTGAGCATGAGACCCAATACTTTACCTAAATCTTGTGATGTAGTGCTTTTACGAATCAACAACTCAAATATTAATTTGATTAAAATTTTAATAAATGCACCTGTTCAAAATTTACACAATTTCATAAATTTATCAATTAACGAATTTAGTTTCTTATCACACATGTGATTGATCAATTGCTTAATTTGTTTCCGCTCTAGCATAAATTAATTGTATTTAATGGGTGCTAATTTGCACTTGCTAAATTAATTTTTACTGCAGATGGTTACGAAACACGCGAAAAATTGTAAATCGTTCATGTACATGAAAATCTTACTTTTTGGTGTGTTGTTTTGGAGTACGTCTCTGCATTCGGTAATCGGTTCACCAGATGTTTCCCAACCTTTTGCTCTGCTTTGCCAAATTTTGTTTCGAAATCTTGGTTGTGTGGCTTTGCACTACACTTAATTTGAATTCTTTATGGTAAATAATTATCGTTTACCCAAAATCTTAATTTTGCTAATTTAATCCATTCTAACTTTCACGATCCCAGCTTACTAATTTTTAACGACCTTATTTGTCGAACGTCACCGCTGGAATCCTTGTCCATTTTACCATTTCCCCATTTTTCAAAATTTCACTTGCGCAAAGTCGAATTTTCCTTTTACACCTTCTCTCTCTTTGTTATGCACATTGTTTATCTTTTTAAAATTTCAACGTTTCGCGCACAGTTTTACCCGCACCAGCTGATTTTGTTTATTTGATTAAAGTTTTAACATAATTCAAAATTTTGATTTCATCAGCGTACACAAATTACAATTGTTTGATCCTTTTATGCAAAGATCGGAACTTAAATTCGTTTTTCTGTAATTGTTATCATTTACAGTCTCTTAATTTTAAATTAAAATTTTCAGGTAAGCATTTTTTTGTTTTAATCAAAATTTTTTTTCTGCCCTTATTTTTGGGCTTCTTTCTTTACCCCGCATCACAATATTTAAATAAAAATGACTCCTCAACTCAAATAAAATTTTCTTGGTTTTAATAATATGAACTAAATTGCAACTTAATTAATTACATTATTTTTATCAAAAAAAACATGACAATATTTTAGCTTATCAACGATTAAATCTGAAGTTATAACTGATCAGCTCTATTTTTGATCCTGAAGCATCAGAACCGGATAGCCCTTTATTTTTTTGCAGATACACTTATTCCGCAGTTTTGTTAGTGTTACTACATCTTTCTCGCTTGCTCTTTGGAGCTCATCTTTTAGCGCACCCTGTATAACTTCTCTACATCTATAGGAAGTATCGACTCTGTATGTTATTTTGTAAGCGTCTCCTGCCCCGCTGATGTGAGCTAGCATTAGGGGCAAGCCTTTCTTTTTCGCCCAGCCGTCCCTAAGATAAGCGGCTGCACAAATTTAAATCCACCACGATTTAAATTTTGTAACATATTATCTGCACCTGTCCCGGGACAGCCTGCGAACCATCACGGGTTTTATGACAGGGCACTTCAAGCTAAACAAACACCTACACACAATGGGACTAGTTGAAAGCCCGATTTGCCGTGTGCGCAATGAAGTAGACGAAACAATAGAGCATGTGCTTTGCAACTGCACATCGCTTGTACCGAAGAGAGGATCCATTTTAAAAAATCCATGATCCATGACTTATTTAAGGCGAAACTTGTAGACAAGTGTGCAAGAAAGACAAATATATCGGAAAAGTAATTAGCTATTTAAACCACTTTACAAACAAAAATTTATAATTTGAAAACGGATATAGTACTTAAAACTATATTCGAATTCACGCCAACGGAGTACTTTTCTAATTTTGACTTTCATTTTAAAAATTTTGAAAAAAAACTAAAAAAAAAAGAATTTAAAAAAGTATTAACTAGCCGCCAAAGAAGCCTGCTTTCTGAATACAATGCATATTTTATTTTATTTTTGTTACTCTAAATCAGTGGTTCCCAAAGTGGTCTATATCGACCCCCCGGAGTCGACAACGACCTGCAAGGGGTCTATGTCAGCGAAAACAAATATTAGGAGTCCATGAGATGTAAATGGGGGTCAACAATAGTGGATCTCATTAGGTCCAGTTGTTCAGTTGCAGGTTAAACCAAAAAATTTAGATTAACCAATAATATTATGTAAAAAACAGCTTTTCAACGTATTTATCCTTGAGTATTTTCAAGTCTATACTTGTTGGAATGTTTGAGCAGGAAAGCCAACGCGCAAGCTCTGTGTTTTAGCTCGTTCAGCGCGAACGACCGAGGTTGGGAAGATTTTTCTTCAAGCAGCGAACATGTTAACATCGCGTAGAGCGAATTGCTTAAAATAGATTTTATTATCTTATGTTTTGTTCAAATTTTACCTGTTCACGCAACTGCCATGTGTCTTACAGTTATTTGTGATTATGAAAATATTCTGGTTCGACTAGCTTAACGATTTACTTATTTAATTATCGATTATCGTTTCGCGCTATTTTGTTACCGCCATTTTTGCATTCCGCATGGTTTATGGCTTAGGTTACGTTATGGAATTATTTGTTACTGGAGGATCAGTCAATTCAATTATGGTCTATTGGGGCGTTTGGTTTCGCTATTAAACAGTCACAATTTATCCTGGAGCCAAAATTTCAAAGATGCCGCCCAGAAAGCAGTCAGTTAAAATCAACAGGAGTTGACAACTATAAGGTCTGAAAAATTATGTTATGTTCAGTGCTACCTTAAGTTAACAAATTATCGTCACTGGGAACAACCCAGCAATTTTGTATCTTACCGATAGTATCGTTTCAGCGAATATTTTATGTTGTTAGTAATTCAACACATGGTCATGTTCAGAAAACATCATGTTTTATCTTTTGTGGTAAATTATAGTAATTTAAGTATTTATACTAAAGTTAATGTAATCATCTTTTTATTATTCTTATAATAGCTATCTCGTAATTAAAGTATGTTGAGTTTAGTAATAATATCTCAAATTTTGTCTTAATATCTGAACTTATTGATTTATGTCTTACCTCTGGCCATTCCAGAGAATATCTGTATCTTTATCTTATGTGTATTATTGGTGTGCCTAATTGTTCATTAAATTTTTATGTGTATTCTTGTTTGGTCTTGCAAAAACCCCCCCGAGTTCGCTTCTTTCCGACTGAGCTATATTATCTTGAGTCTGGCATTAGCGCCGACATTAATTAACTTACCTTCGCGGGACGCCGTAACAAGGTTTGAGATTAAACCTAACTAAATTGATGCCAAATATTGAAAATTTGTTAACAAAGTATCGGGTTCATCCCTCCCACTAAAAACATTAAATTTTTGCTAACAGATAACAGGTAATAAATTTTAATTTAGTGTTTTAATTTTCAATACCATGTAAGTAGAGGGTGTTCAGAATTGTTAACTGTTTTTGTAATATGTAGCCCCCATGTTACGCTCATGTTCTTTTTGTGTTGCTGGTCCTCTATGCTAGAGCGACTATCATTCTTGTACTGTACCCATAACAGAGCAGACGTGCTAATATATGTTATACAAAGTATTGGCGTTTTTTCTTCTTTCAAATACTACTTACATCACAAACATAATTTGGTCCTTCGACACGGATGAGCTAATTAAATCAAGTGACCGATTTAATTGGACATATGAATACAGTGAATTTCAAAACGAACATCAATTCAAAGCGTAATCTGCAAGCAACACCGGCTGCCAGAGAGAGAAAGAACGAGACGCCGAGTTTTCCCGCCAGAAATTCCAATGGGTCAGTGGTAAGAATCAATTCTCATTACATTTCAAGCTTTTATTTTAGTAACAAAGTACAAAGTGGAAATCATTCTTTTCAAATCAGGGTTATTCTTTATTGTTTAGATAAAGTTCAAACGTGAATTTTTATGTACAGGGTGTTTGACATTGTAGTAAATTTCAAATACCAAGCTATTCGATTCATTCGCAGGGTTATACGGTTTTTAATTAGTTTACATTCAACTTAGTTAAAAATGGATGCTTTAATCCAGCAAAGAGGTAAGCTCAAGGCTAAATTAACGAGATTCAATACGTTTTTAACAAAATGTCAAGCAAATGCATTAGAGGTTGTTTCGAAAGAGCAAACGATCGAAATACAGGAGCGATTAGATGTAATAAATACAGTTTTCAAAGATTACGATAGTTTACATAGTGAAATGTGCGAATTGGTGACAGATACTAACTCAATCGACGAGGATCTCTCACAATTCGAAAATTCTTATTATAGTGGTATTGCGTTAGCAAAAACCCTGTTAGGTGAAAGTGGTACAATGTCGAGATGTAATTCAAGCCAAAGTATTGCTTCAAACGGCATTAACAATCAAAGCTTTTCGAATTCACCTAAGGCAACGCGTTATTTAAATTTACCTAAAATTAACCTTATGAAATTCTCAGGCGATGTGAACGCATGGGTGCAATTTAAAAATACGTATATCAGTATGATTCATGAAAATAATGAAATTACCCCAATCCAAAAGCTTCATTATTTAAAAAATAGTCTAACCAATGAAGCTGCTGACGTCATCAGCACAATCGAATTCACACCAGAAAATTATGAATTAGCATTTCAAACCATTATTGACCGATACGATCAACCTAAATTATTAATTAAAACACATTTAAAAGCGATAATTGAGCAGGAAACCTTATCAAAGGAGTCGTCTGCAAAATTAAGAAATTTAAACGACACACTATTAAAGCATGTCAACGCGTTACGCTCATTTGGTAACGATGAGCAATTATTTGAGGCATTGTTAATTCATTTAACATCAATTAAGTTAGATCCCGCAACGTACAGGGAGTGGGAGTCAGTTTTCAACAGAAATGATGCAAATTTGCCATCATTGTTAGATTTCAAGGCGTTTCTTAAAAATCATGCCGCATTTTTAGAAAACGTTGAGCAAAAAGGTGGTAAAATTATACAACCGGAAAGAGTAAAATTCCATTCGAAATCATTAGTCACATACAACCCAACGTGTTATCTGTGCAAAAGGGAACATTTCTTATCGAAGTGTGACATCTTTCAAAAATTGGATGTCAAACAAAAATTATCTAAAATAAGAGAATTAGGTCTTTGCACAAATTGTTTTGCAAAAGGACACACTAAAGATAATTGTCAATCGAAATTTGCGTGCAGAACCTGCAGCGTAAAACATCATACCATGTTACATGAAGCATTGGCGCCGCCCGCCGTCGCTATGACTACAGTTATTGCAGAATTGCCTAACGAGCTTGAGCCCAGCCAAACTACCTCAGCCTTTTGCTCAAGTTTAGGCAACGTTTTGTTACCTACGGCAATAGCCAAGGTAAGTGATAAGAACGGCTCTTACCACACAATCCGCTTACTACTGGACTCTGGGTCCCAATCAAACTTTCTGTCTACAAAAATGGCAAATAAATTATCGTTACCTTTGCAGCATGCAAATGTTGCGGTTTCGGGATTGAATAATTCCAGCTCTCAAATTAAAGCCAGATGTGATTTAGAAATACTTTCTAATCAATCTAATTTTAAACTTAAACTTACGTGTCTTGTTATCAACCAAATAACTGGAACAACGCCAGGTTTTAAAGTAGACACAAGATTAATTAAAATACCAAAAAACGTGTGTCTTTCTGATCCCACATTCGATCAACCAGGCGAAATTGACCTTTTAATAGGGTCCCCGATGTTTTTTGATCTTTTATGTATCGGGCAGATACGATTAGGTCACAATTTGCCGACATTGCAAAAAACCCGATTTGGTTGGGTAGTCGCAGGTCTTACAAGCCCCGGTTTACCTAATCAGGTCAGCTGCCACCATAGCACCGCAATTGATCTCTCAGATCAACTCATGAAATTTTGGGAAATTGAAAATTACCCCACCGAAAGAGCACTTTCGAGTGAGGAAAATGAGTGCGAAGCCCATTTCGACCAACATACTAGAAGAAACGATGAAGGAAGGTTCGTTGTTTCCATTCCTTTAAAGCAGCCCATCGAATCCTTAGGCGATTCATTTTTTGTAGCCAAGAAGCGTTTTCTAGCACTGGAAAGGCGCCTCGCGGGCTACCCAGAACTTTCAAAGCGGTACCATGCATTTATGCAAGAGTACAAAGAATTAGATCACATGTCTCAAGTTATTCAAGATGATGCACAAACGGCGTATTATTTGCCACATCACGGTGTCTTAAAGGAAGACAGCACAACGACTAAATTACGTGTCGTCTTCAACGGCTCAGCCGCAACGTCAAGCGGAATTTCTTTAAATGATCTTCAAATGGTTGGTCCCACCATCCAACCTGATTTGTTTACTATCTTAATACGTTTTCGCCGCCATCGATTTGCTATCGCCGCGGACATCGAGAAAATGTATCGTCAAATACTAATTGAATCTGTTCAAAGACCACTCCAGCGTATCCTTTGGCGATCTTCTCCTGAAGATACAATCGAAATTTACGAGCTTCTTACCGTTACGTATGGAACCGCGTCTGCAGCTTTCCTCGCGATACGAAGTTTAATGCAATTATCGAAAGACTGTAAAAACAGCCGCCCTGAAATAGGGGAAATTATTGAAAATGACTTCTACGTGGACGATCTCCTATCAGGCGCCGATACTATTGAAAGCGCTCAAAGAATTTGTAAAGAGGTATCTGAAGTTTTAGCTTCCGGATGCTTCAAGTTGCGAAAGTGGATTTCTAATAATCCAGCAGTTTTGAATAATATTTCAAGATCGGAACTCCATCCCGGCATTCTAAAGTTTGGAGATCAGGAAAACACTCGCACTCTTGGTCTTCAATGGTCTCACCAAAGTGATCATTTCATGTTCACTATACCTGTTTCTGTCAATGAGAAAATTACTAAAAGAGTTATGCTCGCTGAAATAGCTCAAATATTCGACCCATTAGGTTTGCTCGCTCCATGCACTATTACAGCTAAAATCATGCTGCAGCAACTGTGGATGGAAAAGTTAGAATGGGATGCCGAGGTCCCACTCACAATTCAAAAGAACTGGAAGTCTTATCGAAAGGACTTGCTCAATTTAAATAATCTTAAGATACCACGTCGTACCTTGTGCAATGACCCGTGCAAAATACAACTACACGGATTTTGTGATGCTTCAATGCTAGGATATGGAGCATGTGTTTATTTACGTTCATTAGACACCAATGAACAAGTTCACGTTAACTTAGTGTGCGCAAAAACAAAGGTCGCACCTTTAAAACCTATCACCGTTCCAAAGCTCGAACTTTGTGGAGCTTTGCTTTTAGCAAAACTAATAAATCAAGTCAGCAAGGCCATGCCCTTAAATGCAAAAACTGTTTTGTGGTCAGATTCCACGGTTGTTCTAGGTTGGATAAAAACTAGTCCAAACCTCTTAAAATCTTTCTGCTGCAACCGAGTTGCTGAAATACAACAATTAACATTAAATGCAAATTGGAGGCACGTACCGACTAAAGTTAACCCCGCGGATCTTTTATCTAGAGGTGTTACATCCCAAATTCTAAAAGATTCTACACTTTGGTGGAATGGGCCGCCTTGGCTTAAAAAAGATGACAATTTTTGGCCTAATTCACATTTTAGTAGTCCAGCACTACTTGAAATGAAAACTAACATAAATTCGCTTGTTGCCACTAAACGCGAATCTTTTCCATTTGTTAAATATTCTAATCTTTCGCGACTAGAAAGAATTGTAGCGTACTCTTTACGCTTTGCTAAAAATTGTGCTATTAAAGACAATAAGAGAAAATTTGGCCCTCTAAATCCTATAGAAATTCAAAATTCATTAACAAAATTGTTAAAACTTGCTCAAGAAGAATCATTTGCAGATGAAATTTTATACCTTAAAACCCACTCATCTGTTAGTTTAAAAAACAAATTAAGTAGTTTAAATCCATTCTTTGACCAAGATGGGTTAATGCGTGTCGGGGGTAGGCTTCAAAATTCACTTTACAATTACGACAAGAAACATCCTATTTTATTGTCAGGAAAACACCCCCTTTCAAAACTTATTACCCTACGCGAACACATCAGATTGCTTCATGCAGGCCCTCAGTTATTATTATCAAGTCTTAGAGAAAGATTTTGGATAATTTCAGGTAGAAATTTGATAAGACAAACGGTGCACAAATGTGTAAAATGTTTCAGACTCGCTCCAAAATTGACTAAACCTATTATGGGCAATTTACCTCTCGACAGAGTTCAACCTTCACCTCCATTTTCAATAATCGGAATTGATTATGCCGGTCCTGTTATGATCAAGAACAGAAGGGGACGCGGTGCTAAGCATTCAAAGGCTTATATTTGTTTATATGTTTGCTTTGCTACAAAAGCCGTTCACATCGAATTAGTTAATGACTTGACTACGGAGTCATTTTTGCTCTCCTTCAGAAGATTCATGGCTCGTAGAAACAAGCCCTCTAAGGTATACTCTGACAATGGTACCAATTTTGTTGGCACTCATTCGAAATTAAAAGAATTGGGAACTTTCATTCGTAATAATGAAAAGTTAATTACTGAAACTTGTGCGAATGAAGGAATAGCTTGGAGTTTTATCCCAGCTCGCAGTCCGCACTTTGGTGGTCTGTGGGAAGCAGGAATTAAATCTTGCAAATATCATTTAACAAGAGTTTTGGGTTTAACCGTTCTCACGTTTGAGGAACTTTGTACTTTGCTTGCTCAAGTAGAAGCCCTCCTGAATTCCCGTCCTATTTCTCCCTTATCCTCAGACCCTAACGATTTGCAGCCACTGACTCCAGCACACTTTCTGGTTGGACGAACACTGGTTTCTCTGCCAGACCCGGATTTGACTTTGGTACCCGAAAATCGTTTGGCGATGTTTCAACGATTACAATTTTTCCATCAGCACATATGGAAAAGATGGCACAAGGAGTATGTGTCAGAGTTACAGCAGAGACAAAAGTGGAAGACTCACTACTCCGATCTCCAGCTTGGATCTCTCGTTTTAGTTAAGGAGGAAAATTTACCTCCTCTCAAATGGAAATTGGCACGAATCATTGAGCTTCACCCTGGTAAGGATGGCATCAACAGAGTCGCAACTATCAAGACGACAACTGGAACTTGTCAGCGTTCCTTTGCGAAATTGTGTCCCCTGCCAGTGAACGATAGTGTTCCCTCCTACGAGTGAATAGCCTTTTTGTTAGTGCTTGTCTTTATTTATTTTACCTTTTTTTTATAAATCTATTGATTGAAATCTATGTTCATTTGTGTTAATAGGTTAATTACCATATTGTTTACATTTGTTTATTATGTATTCTTTATAATTTGTTGAAATTATCGATTTGTTAACTCTTTCATTTCAAGGCCGGGGGTATGTTCAGAATTGTTAACTGTTTTTGTAATATGTAGCCCCCATGTTACGCTCATGTTCTTTTTGTGTTGCTGGTCCTCTATGCTAGAGCGACTATCATTCTTGTACTGTACCCATAACAGAGCAGACGTGCTAATATATGTTATACAAAGTATTGGCGTTTTTTCTTCTTTCAAATACTACTTACATCACAAACAGAGGGTCTGTCCAAAACCGAAAAACATTGCAAGAGGTCTACGAGACAAAAAAGTTTGGGAACCACTGCTCTAAATAGAAAAATAAACTTTTCTTTGACATTTCTTATGTTCTGCTCGGCGAACTAGTCACGTGGTAGGATTTTTTTCAATAAAAGTATAAAATTACTAATATAAATACAAAGTAGATTTCCGTAATTTTAGGTTTAAACTGTTTCAAAGTTCAGTTAAAAAGTAGATAAGAATCAATAAAATAAAGTCGAATTTCAACCAAAAAAATTAATTTAATATTTTTTAATGTCATGAAAAAGTACCGGAAGGCGATATTGCAATTTAGACCTATGGGCGGAAGAATGTCATATTTGAGAATTAAAATGAAACCCAACAACTTATCAATAATAAATGCTTACGCACCAACGGAAGAAAAGGGAGAAGAGGAGAAAGAACAATTTTACCACGACCTGGAACAGCTGCATAACACGATACCGCGGCATGACTCACGCACAAATCGGAAAAGAACAACATGTAGAAGATATAGCCGGAAAACACACAATACATATGAAAACTAATGATAACGGAAACAGACTCTGTGACCTAGCAACATCACTTGGCATGATTATCAATAGCACGAAGTTTGAACACAAAAAGATTCATAAAATAACATGGATGTGGCCGGGATGCGGTAATGAGGAAGGAAATCAAATTGACCATGTGCTGATAACAAGAAGGGGAGCTACATCAATAAGAGACGTTAGGTCATACAGAGGGGCCAACGCTGATACAGATCACTTACTGGTAGTCGCTGAAGTCAAACAGAAGATAATGATAGAGGATACGAAACATGAAAACAGAAAACAGAAAACCACTGGCAATTGAAAAACTTGACAATGAAGAGAATAAAATAAAATACGAAGATAAAGTGACAGAGAAATTGGAAAGAAGAGGAAATAATGACAACATAAATGAGATATGGGATAGTATTGCGGAAAGTCTTAAAATAAGCGCAAAAGAAGTACTGGGCTACAGAAAGAGAAGAATATGAAAGCCGTGGTTTGATGAAGAATGCGAAGAAATGAATAAGACAAAAAAAGGAGCAAGAATCAAATAGCTGGAAACTAACAAACTAGAACACCTAAATGAGTACAAAAAAAAGAGGCATATAAACTGTACAAACGAAAAAAGAACGAATGGATTGGCGAGAAAATGAGAAAAATAGAGATATGTAATGTGAATAACAATGCCAGAAGCTTTTATAAACAAATAAGAAACACAAAAAAAACACACGATAAAAAACCGAGGAATGAAAAACGATGATGGAGCGCTGGAGAATGGAACTGAGAAAGTTAAGAAAATATGGAAAAACCATTCCAGAAAACTATTTAATTCGACACAAACAGAGTTAAATGAACAAAAACAGACAGAAGTTATGCAAACTAAAGATGAAATATCTGAACCAACAAATGAAGAAATTATACAAACAATACAAAAGCTAAAAAACCGAAGAGCACCCGGGTCCGACGAAATCACTGCGGAAATGATCAAAAATGGATGAGAAAAAATGAAAACCGAAGTATGCAAACTGATAAAAAAGATTTGTAAAGATGAAGAATTGGCAGATAAATGGAAAGAAGGAGTCATTGTGCCAATAAAAAAGAAAGGTAAAGCAGAGGAATGTAACAATTATCGAGGTATAACACTTCTAAATACGGCTTACAAGATCCTCTCAACAATTATACACAATCGACTCACAGAGTATACACACGAAATACTAGGAAATTATCATTTTGAATTTAGAAGAGGAAAACCGACAGTGAATGCAATACATGGTGATAAAGTAGATTCAGGAGAAAACACATGAACATGGAATGGATGTGCACTTGCTATTTGTGGACTTTAGATAGGCCTTTGACTCAGTGGACAGACATCAACTAATAAACTGTGGTGGTATTTTATTAAAAACATTTTCCAACCTAAAATTGGAATACTAAATTGGAATTTTCCAATACTAAAATTACCTCGACTAGCTTAGTGGATTCGGTAGAGCATGAAACACCCAGTAGCGAATTCCTGTAGGTCATCCCGTCTGTCTTGCAAGCAAATAAAAACTCTTATTTTTGAATAACGAAAAAATATTGATTTATTCAATGGAAAATTTTGGTAGCGACAAATTTCGCTATTAGGCTTTATAGTGTAAATGATGTTCGACCACTGATTTTGAAATTTTATTTACTTTACTCAAAATCTTGCTAAATTTCAAACTCATTTGTCGGTGTGTTGAAATGTGTATCGAATAATAAAATTTTATAAAGTAATACAAGTTTTTGGTTTTTTATTAATTAAATGTTTTTACTAGGGTATTTTTTTTATTTTGAAATACCTTGCATAAATCCCGTGCGCGTTCGTGTAAGCGGCTCGTCCTGTCGATCACCATTTGCTTCCGTACCAGTGAATGTCACACGTGTTGCAAAGAACAAACTTCAGCAGACCATCTGGTGTAGTCTTAATATTCAAACTCAATCAGATTAAAACTTATCAATCACAAAACCATTGATCCAATATTCAATATTATCCAATTTAACTAACTTCAAATTTAACGTAGGTAAGTGAATTTGCATTAGCATTAAAATTTTTAATCCTTTTCAAAATGGCCTCTGCTTCTAACTTTGACCTTCGTAAAATTTTACTTACGATGTCTTCAAATTTTAATATTTTCATCAATTCTCTACTGAAATTGACGATTCTTCATAAATATTCACTTTTACGGCTCCAAAACTAATTTCTACTTAGTTTCTAAGTAAAAATTATACTATTCGCAAATTAAAAACCGCACTACCTTTTTTAGCGTCCAACTCGCATCCAAGCGCTTTGGAAGACCTGGTTTCAACCTTAAGAAAATTTATACCACGTAAGTTCTTCAACTACGTACAGGATGTTGCACAAATTAATATTCTTTTCTTTTATCGTAGATCGTTTTCGAAGCACTGCACAAATATCACTTATTCCAACGTTTATAAAATTACAATCAAAAAATGTGTTGCGGATGTGTTTAAGTATAAAATTTAGCCTTTTTAAATTTCCTCTGAATAAATTGTAACTTATTTGCAGTACTTAAAACAAATAAAATGACCACGATCTGGACTTGCGGGTTGACTGAACAAAAAATCACCACAAAACATTATGAAAGAATTTAAAATACCATCTAAACTGATAAGGATGATATCTATGACTATGAAGAATTCGAGAGCCACTGTAAGAACGTCGGCTGGTGAAACAAATAGCTTTGAGGTGAGCGGAGGAGTGAGACAGGGGGATTCCCTGTCGGCGACGCTGTTTAATATTGCACTGGAGAAAGCGATCTGAAGTACTGGGTGCACAGGCACAATAATAAATAAAGAATGCCAAGTAATAACTTATGCGGACGACGTGGTTATTTTGTCAAGAACAAAAGAAGGCATAATAAATACATTAAGAAACATAAAAAAAAGCAAACAGAATCGGTCTAAGCATCAATCAAGAGAAAACAAAATATATGAAATGCACAAGAGAAAAGAATAACTTTACACCCGACTTAATAATAATAATAATAATATTTATTTATTAAGAAACTAAATATACAATTTCTTAATTAGATGGCTTCTAACAAAGTTAGTTTTTCAAGCCACCCGTTTCAGCTCAATAACAAACAATCAACAAATATTAACAAAAAGATTATGTACACATTTCTGCATAAATAGCAGCATCCAAATTACGGCGGAAGGACCTTACACTGGTGGAGTCGTTAAAGAGGCTACGATGTCTCTCCACAAATCTGGGCGCCAAACACGCAAAACATCGCTCGAAACCTGCCATGGAATAGGAGGGCACATCGAAATTTCCCAAATCCCGCAAAACACGTGCATGGCAAGCTGAACGGGGCCTAATCATTTGTCGAAGATAACTCGGCTCTCCGCTCTTCAAAATTTTGAAGATCATAACTCCAAATAGTACCGAAAATCGATGTTTTATCCTGGGTATGCCATGTTCCCGATAGAAAGGAGTGACGTGGTTGTATCTACGCAGATCAAAGCAAAAACGCAGACACGAATTCTGCATGAGCTGGAGCCTGCGCCTATATTCCTGCGTGAGAAAACCGTAATATACCGCTGCACAGTATTCTATGTTAGATAAGATCGTAGTACTAATAATTGACCACTTCACATGAGAAGGTAATAGGGTTTTAAACTGGTACAGCGATCTAAGCTTGTAATAGCACACCTTAAGCTTACGGTCCACATGTAGACGAAAATTAAGCTCACTGTCCAAGACCAGACCCAGACTCCAAGCACAATCCACAACCCTGACGGTTTCACCATCAATCGCAACAGACGATGTTGCAGCGCTTAAAGCCCTACGCACCAGCCTAAGACTACCCAGGAACAGAAGCTCCGACTTCGCAAGGTTCAGAGTCAGACCATTCAATAACGACCAAACACGTATCGATTCGAGATTACGATTCAACATATCTATCGCAGTATCAATGTTCGAAGGCTGACATGATACATGTATTCGAGAATCATCGGCATAAAGATCGAGAGAGCAATCCGGATCAACTACTCTCTCCAAATCGGTCGTGTATAGTATAAACAACAGTGGGGCAAGAATGCTTCTTTGCGGGACACCACGAAAAATAGTCAACGGCCGAGACACCTTTCCCGCCAACTCAACTACCTGGGATCTATCACGCAAATAACCCGCCAACCACCTACAGAGTAACTCGTCACAGCCATAATGGTGTAGTTTGGCTAAAAGACGATCATGTACAACCGAGTCAAAGGCCTTAGAATAGTCAAGAAGCACCAATAAGGTGACTTCAGAACGATCGATTGATGAAGCAATATCCGAGGTGAGCCGCAACAAAGAGGTCACAGTACTGTGGCGTGGTCTAAAACCTGACTGGACAGGCGACAAAACATGGTGGAGTGCCAAATGCTCACGTAAAGCATCCCTAATAAAAGACTCAGCTATCTTTGCAAAAGGCGATAAAATGCTAATAAGACGGAGATGAGAGGGCTCTAAGGCCATTGGAACCTTAGAAAGTGGTCTGACACGTGAAGCCCTCCAGATAGATGGCACCTCTCCGGTTCTAAAAGAAAAATTTAACAAGTTGCAGATCACCTCGCTGCAAAACGGAAGTACGAGCCTCAACATACGAAGACTGATACCATCAGGACCAAGAGCGTTGGAGCGCAGAGCCCCGGCAACATCAATCAACGCCCCAGGTGTAACCTCACAAATAGAGAGTGCTTCCACCCCCGAAAAAGACGAACCATCCAACCCCAAATCAATCCCTGTAGAAACTTCCGGAACAGATCCGAGAAAATATGCGTTAATAAAATCTGGATCCTCACACAACCGTGCAGATATCTGACTAGATGGACGAGAATGAACGCCCCAAGAAGACAAGCACCGCCAAAGCTTTTTCGGATCTGAACGATGAAGCACAAGCTGGCGGTTTATATAAATCGCCTTCTCCCTCCTGACAGCGCCCGATAGATAACTTCTGAGATCACGATAACATTCGAAATCAACACTTGAACGTGTGCGCCTATACTCTTGTTGTAGGCTCGCCTTTTTAACTTGGCCATCTCTCTGATTGTCCACGTAATCGACGGCTTACTCCTTTCTCTGCAAAGTACTGTACGAATAGGAGCATGTACATTGAAAAGCGACAGAATGAGATCATTCAAGAACTCGACCTTAGAATCACATAGGGGTAACTCGTCAATGACACCCCACGGTAAACCTGCCGCATCAGTTGAAAAATTAACCTGATCAAATTCACGAAAATCACGATAGGTAATCTTACGCGGTTCATATGGCAACGCAGCCAAATTCAAGCAGCAATCCACCAAGTAGTGATCAGTAGAAGCCAAAAGATCGATAACGCCCTTGTGGCGAGGGATTCGATGCTTGTCAATGCAGATGACATCCAATAAAGTGCTAGATGTTGAGGTAACACGAGTGGGATCCGTTATGATCTGATGAAGATCAAAAACATCAAGGATTCTCTGCAAGCGCGTCAGAGAAGGCGATGGAACAAGGTAATTAATGTTTATATCACCCATAACGATCAACTCACAGCACTCACCGCCAAGTAAAGAAAGAAAGTCCTCCAACTCATTCAAACAACAAAGAGCAATAGTAGGCGCCCTGTAAACTACCCCGATTCCGAATACGATACCATGAACTCCAATGCGAATCTACAGATGCTCCAAGCCACTAGCAAAGCGATGCCCCTCATGCAAAATTTTAAATGAAAATGCGTTACGAATGTACAACGCGACTCCCCCACCTCGGGTGGCCCTATCCGATCTAACGATTGTGTAATATGGCAGATAAACAAGGTGAGAGGGAAAGTCGGGAGTAAGCCACAACTTAGATATTGCAATAATACTAAAGTTGTTTCCGGTTACAAAATCGGAGAACATGTGAAAATCAGACAACGATCGCACATTTATGTGTGCCACAGAAAAACATGAAGTAGTAACTGCCGAGCAAAGTTTGCAATTATCATGAATAGATGGTGCAGAAGAATCACGCACTACCCTGTTTCGGTCTCCCGTAGTGGACGACCCTCTAAAAAATTTTCACGACTACCAGTGGCACTGCGGTTACCATCAGCCGGCCTGCGGTAGTAAAAATCGCGAATTGTAACCTCTCTAGGCCAAACCTCGCCATTCAACAATCTGGGTGTATCACACTCCGGCACGCATATCTTAAAAGAACAATATTTCGTGTTTGAAGTCAAACTATCACATGTTACATCCGAGATACCCACAACATTCCTGACATGTTCCGCAACTGTCTCAACAGCGGTGCCCGGCGCTAGATTATTCAAATGAAACCACCTTCGGCGAGCAGTTCCCGAAATAGAAAAATTGCTACCAGAACCACGCACACTTGGGCGACGGCGGGCATTCCGTCTCGTGCGATCAAGATTGGGACTCGTCTGCGGTGCCTGACTATTTAAGCCAGGTGCCCTCATCTGAGACATGACACCACTTGCCCTACCAGCGCCACGACTGTCCCCCATGCTGCCCCCCCGAATGAGTCAAGAGGCGAACCGAGAGACGATCCCCCGAAGCCGACTTCAACTCAGAAGCGTAAGATATCACCGAATCCTTGACAGATCCAGACGCCCCTCCCCCCGCTGCAACAAACACCGGAGCGTCGGCATCAAGACCTCCTACAGCTACCAACTGACAACCATCATCTGCAACCCCAGAAGTGGCAGAGAAAGCAAGTCGATCAATTTCCTCTTTAAGCGATTTATTCTCAATTTTAAGACATTTATTCTCCTCCCTCGGGGCAGCCACCTCATCCGCCGCCACCCGCCCAGAATCAGATCCCACCAGCAACATCAACCCCTCACGGAGCTTATCAAGATGCACTTTAAGCAATCGGGAAACGATTCCCTCGAGGGCCACCAAATCAAAAGGTGCAAAACTCGGCGACCCCGGTGCCGAAGGCGTAGGAGAATAGTCAGGGATCGTAAGCAAAGCACCCTGGTCGTCATGGCCACTACAGAGCACAACACTCCAGTCGCTTTCAATCGGCGACACACCTTTTGTCAACCGGGCGCAACTTCTATGATAAACGTTGTTGCAGCTGTTACACTAGATGTGGCCAAGATGTCAACACATTTCTTCTTGCATTTCCTACAAACCCCGTTCATCTCTTACAATAAGGGAAAGTAAAAACACTGGGACACACGCTTCACACCAGCAGGGCCCGTTGCGGTGACTAACTAATTAAGACAAACAAAACAGGGCCAACGGAAGGGAGACAAATAAAGGTGCAACAAGAGGAAAGGAAAATCATCAACCGCAATATTTTAGGTTAAAATACAATTTTAGGTTAGAAATTTACAACCTCTACCAAAACAAACAAAAACAATATATGATGCAATACGACTCACAAACAATCAAATCATGTGTTGGTTATAATATGCCTCACAAATAAATCGGCAAAAATACATAAACAAATAAACAGCAAGTATATACAGGGTCAGGCGCAATCTGCAACTAAATTAATGGTTGACGACGATGTATTTCAACATGTGCAAAACTTCAGTTATCTTGGGGTACCAATTAATTGCAAAAATAATAGAAATACGGAAGTAAAAGCAAAGATTTAGGCAGGCAACAAAGCGTATCACGCAAATAAACACCTTTTGAGAGATAGACAAATTTCGAAAAAGACTAAAATAAAGATATACAGGACATTGATAAGACCGGTAATCACTTACGCAGCTGAAGTTATGTGCATGACCAGAAAAGAAGAGAATGAATTCCGTGTATTCGAGAGAAAAGTACTAAGGACGATACTAGGCTTTAAAAGAGATAACGGAGAGTACTGGATTAGAACAAACACTGAAATACTTGAGGAAATAAATGAAGAGGATCTTGTAAAATATATTAAGGCACAGAGGTTGAGATGGTGGGGTCACGTGATGAGAACCGACATAGAAGAAACAACAAGAAACTTTATTGGCATGGAAACCCAATAAAAAACGTAATAGAGGGAGACCTAAACTGAGATGGAGCGATGAGGTGACAAAAGACCTGGAAAATATGGGAGAGAGAGTATGGAGACAGAAAGTCACAAACCGTACAGTCTGGAGAGAAATTGTAAGAAACGCTAAGACACACCATGACCTGTAATTAATTAAATGTAAATATGAGGATTAATTCACCTCAAGAAATGGATTTTCTAAGTCTGAAAGGACAGCTAAATTCCTATCCTAGAATGTAATGCTATAAATAAATAATAAAACCATAAATTTTATGTTCATTATTTTTTTCTTGATTTTAGTCACTGTAAACAGAAAAAACCTCTTTTGATGTTTTTCAAGTTACGCTCGTGATACTTTCACTATACTTGCATCTTGCATGGCGTCGTCAGTGTGCCGCTGATTGATGATTGTTCAGGTTAGATATTTATCTAAATCGATACCGCTATGTATCATTTTTGGTTCAATAAATTGCACAGAAAGTAGCCCTGGATTGCGGGTAGTTGGGACTATTTTAGGGTAAGAGTTTCAGCGTTTCCAAAATGAAAATTAAAAAAATTCTTCTTGTCTCAAATTCGTTTTCCAAAAATAATTGAATTGCACGTAATTTAAATTCAATGTAAAATTTTATTATTTACTTAAAGGGATCGAAGTTTCGATGTCCCACTATCAATTCGACGAGTTATCAATCTCGCACTACGTTCGCTCTTTCAAATATAATTATAATTTTTTTCAATTTTATAATCCAAATCTAAATTATAATTACGACCAGCCCGTGCAGTCATTTTTGGCAAAAAGCCTTGAATTTTCTGTGATCCGTCCTCATCTTACAAATTCTACAATCTTACAACTTAATTATAACAATAAAATTTTCACCTAAAAGTATAGGGTGGGTCCGAATCCCTTTGAAACACCTCAATATATTATAATCTTTATTACATAATTTATTTATTAATCATTTTATATCATTCGCAATATCACATCGTTAACAATACGCTAGAATAGAATCTGAAATATTACAGTAATTTTAAATTTATGGGTTACTGTCAGACAACGATCATCATGAATTTCACAATTTCAACTGCACTATAAGAAAGAGCACAATTTTCTGAGTATAATGCAACAAAAATTTGTGCGGATCATGCATTTGTTTTCGAAAAAACGGCATTTTAAAGTTATATAAAAGCAGGTAGTTGTAACCCGATACACCCTGTTGCAACGAGTCGCGTCGCGGTAAACTTGCACGTCGAGTCTCTGCTCTTCATTTTGTTGACGGTACGAGTGCTTTGATATACTCTTAGTGATGTAGTCATTCGATGTCGATACCCGGACGAGTTCTATGGCTTCGAGTTCCACCCTTGGCGAGTTCTGTCATTTTTCAGGGATATTTTTAAATTTTTTTGCCTTACACAAAATCGGCTAATCATGCAGCCGTGTTAAAAGGTGTATCTAAAATACATGTAAATTTAAATTTTTCAAATTCAATTTTTTCGAGAACTAATGCATGTTCCGCAAAAATTTTTGTTCTAATATGCTTAGAAAAGTGTCCTCTTTCCTATAGTGCAGTTGAAATTGCGAAATTCGTGATGATCGTTGTCTGACAGTTCCCAATTTATGTATTATTATGCATATAGGACTTTCGGGAGAAGTTTGTTTTCTTCTGGAAAGACAAAACTCATAACTATTGAAAATAAATTTATTCTAACAAAGGATCTAACCTAATAATAGATGATATTATGTTTACAGTAAATTATTGTTAATATTACATAGGTATAATGTACGTGGTCAGTCTGAAAAGTTTTTAAGTTGATAGAAACTTTATTTAAGGTGAAATATGTTTTATGTATGAGTTAGTAAATGTTTTCTGAAAGATCCTTTATGGGAACATTTATAATCACAAATTTTACACTTATACGATTTCTGGCCTGTATGAGTTAGTAAATGACTTTTTAAAGTACTCTTTCGTGAACATTTATAATCACAAATATTACATTCAAACGGTTTCTCGCCCATATGAGTAAATAAATGAATTTTTAAATTACTTTTTTGTGAACATTTATAATGACAAATATAGCACCCAAACGGTTTCCTACCCGTATGAGTTAGTAAATGATCTTTTAAAGTACATTTTTGTAAACATTTATAATCACAAATATTACACTCAAACGGTTTCTCGCCCGTATGAGATAGAAAATGATGTTTTAATTTGTTTTTTTGTGAACATTTATAATCACAAATATTACACTCAAACGGTTTCTCGCCCGTATGAATTAGTATATGACTTTTTAAATTACCTTTTCGTGAACTTTTATAATCACAAATATTGCACTCGAACGGTTTCTCGCCAGTATGAGATAGTAAATGTTGATTTAATTTGTTTTTATGTGAACATTTATAATCACAAATATTACACTCAAACGGTTTCTCGCCCGTATGAGTTAGTAAATGAGTTCTTAAATCACCTTTTCGTGAACTTTTATATTCACAAATATTACACTCAAACGGTTTCTCGCTCGTATGAGTTAGTAAATGTTTTTTTAAATTAGCTTTTGTTGAAAATTTATGATCACAAATATTACACTCGATCGGTTTCTCGCCCGTATGAGTTAGTAAATGATTTTGTAACCTAACTTTTTGTGAACATTTATAATCACAAATATTACACTTAAACGGTTTCTCGCTCGTATGAGTTAATAAATGTTTTTTTAAATTACCTTTTGTTGTAAATTTATGATCACAAATATTACACTCAAATGGTTTCTCGCCCGTATGAATTAGTAAATGACGTTTTAATATTGATTTTGTGGAACAACTATAATGGCAAATGTTACACTGGAAAATTATTTTACCAGTGTGAATTGGTGAAGGGATATCATATTATTAACCTAAAAGTTTCTAACCTAAAAGTTGATTACAAGGTTTAGTAGATAGTTAAACAATAAAACTGCGAAAATAAGTAGAAAAAAGTAAATAATTTTAGCGAGAAAGGTGCATCGGAGTCAACACTATGGGTGCAGATGATTGTATCCGGTGTGGGCGGCCGGTGAAGAAGGAAGGCAGTTTTACATGTAGTGGCGTATGCGGTCGAATGTGGCACAAAAAGTGTTGTGGTGTAACAACTCATATAGAGACGCAAATGCTGACGGATGTAAATATTTGGTACATTTGTGGGTGCTGTCGTGAAAATATAAAAGGTGTTAATTCAAGAGTGAATAACATTGAGGAGCAAATGGAACAAATAAATATGAAAATTGATAGGATTATTGAGAATAGGGGCAATGAAGATAATAACGTTTGTAAACAAATAACGATCTTATCAGAAAAGGTAGAAAGAACTAGTGCAAAAAGTGAAAAGATATCTTATGCGGAAGCAATTAAAAATAAAGAACCGATAATTCTTGTGCCAAGAAATAAAAGCCAAAGCAGTGAAATATCAAAGAAAGAAGTCAAGAGCAAAATAGATCCAGGTGAGCTACAGTTAAACATCGGTGGTATTTATGGCAGAAGAAATGGTGCTGTGGTAATAAACTGCGAAGATAAGGACTCGGTTAGGAAAATTAAAGAGTTGGCGGAAAATAAACTGAGTGATTATGACGTTGAAGTACCTAAAAAGTTTAATCCACGAATTATGCTGATGGGTTTAAATGAAAATTATGAGAACAGTGTAATTGAGCAGAAGTTAAAAATTGGTAACGAAGTATTTAAAGATAGCAGTATCAAGGTACTATATAAAAAAGAAGCGTTTTCTAAAAAAGGCAATTACAATGTTGTAATTGAATATACAAGGTCTATTGAACAATTTTGACGAGCTGCAAGTGATAATACAGGAAAACAGTTACGATGTAATTTGCTTAAGTGAAACACATGTGAATAATAAAATACAACAAAACGAACTAAAAATTAACGGTTATCGAAATATTAAACTGGAATCGGAATCGGCTCACACGGGTGGCGTTTCTATGTATATAAAAAAAGGAAAAAAATGTGAAATAATTTATGAAAACGTTGTAAATAGGGTTATTTGGGTTTTGATTTGTAAAATCATGGAAGGAGATTCTATGGTAGTGATTGGTTGTGTATACAGATCGCCTAGCGTGAGTGCGGGATCACAGATGAAGTACCTTGAAGAACTTGTAATGAAACTACCATTTTTTGATGAAATTTTATTTAAAATCGTAAAACAACCTTTTAAAATGTAAAATTTAAATGATAGGCAACCCATGTTGCGTATTAAGTTTTATCAATCTTAGTTGGTTAAAAGGAACCTGTTAGATGTTTACAATTACCTGTAATACCTTGACTACTGGTAAAGATGACAGAGGATTCTATTAGGAAAACGAACCAGTTAAGTTTTCATCCAATGTTTTGGTTTGGTATAAATTTTCCTTTCCAAGGCAGGTATTGTTCCGTTAATACTTTCGAAATAGGTCTGCTTGGCGATCATTTCAAAGAGTGTTGCAGTCGATACTTCAGAAACGTGTCTGCTTAGCGATCGTTTCAATTAATCCTGTTTTCCAGTACGTCGTTGCTGCCTGGCGTGACGACATCCTCACACCCTTCCTGAAAATATCTTGTTTATAGCCTGGCGAGACAAGATTCCTAAAAATCATTCATAATACCTGCTCTGATTACCTTTCCGGAAGTTGTTAAAGCCTGGCGTGACAACTTCATCTTCTCCATCCTAAAAAGATCTTGTTTATAGCCTGGCGAGACAAGATTTGTCCTACCTGTTAATGTGAAGAAATTCCTGCCGGCGAAAAACCATCTAAATAGTTATAATTTGGTTACCAGTAGAAACGACAATCAAAGACAGGTATAGGTTATATTAGATCCCAGATACCCAAACCAGTAGTATTCAACGATCCAGACACAGATACTCATAATCCAGATCCCGCAATAGTAATATTTTAGTCGTAACTTTGAATTAACCAGCAATTCAGTTAAACACTAGTAGTCTTTCTAAAAATCTAAGAAAGGAACTTTTAGTTTGATATTTCAGTAACAACATTGAAATTAGATTCTCCTTATTTACCTGTAATTTCTCTTTGTTGAAACTAAAAGTGCAGAAGACTAAAACCGACATCAATATACACCAGCCATTTTTTATTACACTTGTAAACAACCAGTGCCGTACGCAGTACTGTTTTCCTTGTAATTTTATAATTCAGTTTAAGTTTGTAAATATAATTTTTTTTATTAATAAATACTTTTGTTATTGTTTTTCCGAATCAATCGTTTATTTAAACCCCCCCGTTCCAGTCATTGTATTCGACTTATTCGAATTGGCGCCCACGCACCAGGTTTCCGTAAATAGAAGAGTGTGTGATAGCAAGAAAAATCGACAAGTTAGTCCACCCTCTGGCTCAAGCTTCCGTAGCTACCCAGTAGCTGCGATTTCACCTTTCCATTTAGGAAAGGCAAATTGGTCGCGCTACAAACTATTTGGAGAAATTGTACCCAGCAATATCGATTTTATTATATGTGGAGACTTTAATGTGGATCTTTTAAAAGATAGTTGGATTCAGAAAGGAATGTTAAATGCAATCAGTGATAACGGATACGAGCAAATAATAAATGAACCCACAAGGATTACGGAAAGTAGTGCAACGTTGATAGATTATGTAATAGTAAATAATACAAATGTGGCTGCTTCTATAAAAAAAGAACTTCATATAAGTGATCACGAAACTATTGAATTTGAAATCTTGTTAAGAGCTAAGAGGACTGAAAAACAAACAATGTCTTTTAAATACGTAAAATATGTAAAAAGTGAGTTTGAAAAAGAGTTAAAAGAGCAGAACATTAGTAGATTATTAATTGTAGGTGATGTCAATGAACTGGCAGCAGGATTTCAAGAACTTATGTTAAATGTAGTTAGAAAGTTTATCAGGACTAAAGTTATACCGACGGAACGAATCAATAATGAGTGGTACAACGAAGAATTAAACTCTTTAAAGAAAAAGAAGATAGGATTGTATAATAGAGCTGTCGTTTCAAAAGACGATAGTCACTGGACGGAATATCGTAGGATAAGAAATCTATTTACAAACAAAATTAACGCAGCTAAATGTGAATATCTAAAAAATAAAATAAACGAGAAAAAAGGCGACCAAAAAGGAATGTGGAGAGTGGTAAATAAGATAGTTTTTGAAAAGAGTGAACAAGAAAAAAATGATATAGTATTTAATGGGAAAATCGTTACTACTGATAAGGAAATTGCTGAAAATTTTAACAAATACTTCATAGAGAGCATAAAAGTGCTTGTAAATAGTATTCCAGTTGTTCCTTTTTTATATGATGGTGAAAAAACAAACTCGATATTTAAGTTTGAAAGTATTGATATTGATCTATTGGAAAAGGTAGTTAAAGGCTTTAATATTAAAAATGAATGAATTTTTTGAATGTGGGCATGATTGTTGATAATTATGTTACGGTTGGACCAATTTTACTTAAGATAATAAACGAGTCGCAAAAACGGGAACATTTCCAGAGAGTTGGAAAGTAACGACTGTTATACCTGTTGAAAAAATCAAACAAACAAATAAATGCGAGGAATTTAGACCAATTAATATGCTGCCAATATACGAAAAAATATTGGAAAAAATAGTGCAACTACAGTTAAATGAAAGTTATATTGAGAAAAACAATCTGTTATCTGAGCAGCAATCTGGATTTCGCAAGGGGCACTCATGTGAGACGGCGCTAAACTGGATGATCGCAGAGTGGAAATCTGAGATCGACAAAAAAAGATTTGTATTTTCAGTATTTCTGGACCTAAGAAGAGCTTTTGAGACGTTGAATCGGAAAATTCTGATAACCAAGTTGCAGAATTATGGCATTACGGGTTTGGAATGTAATTGGTTTGTAACTTATTTGGAAAATCGCACACAACGAACTAAACTGAATGATGTAATATCGGAAGAAATACATTGCGATGATGGTGTCCCACAAGGTAGTATTTTGGGAGCACTGCTGTTTATTTTATATGTTAATGACATAGGGGCTGTCTTAAGGTATTGTGAGTCGAGGCTTTTTGCGGATGACACATTAATATATATAGTAGGTGAAAATAAGCATGAATGCGAAAGATTGATGAAAGAAGATCTGAAAAGATTGGAAAATTGGTTTAGAATGAATCAATTAAAGGTGAACGCGCAGAAGACGAAATGTATGGTAATTAATAGCAATTTTGATGTAAATGTATGTATTGATGGGCAAAAAATTGAACAACTTAATGAAATAAAATATTTGGGTGTAATCATTGATAAAAACTTAAATTTCAATAAACACATTAGCGGGTTGTGTGCTAAAATTTCAATGAAAATTAATTTATTGGCAAGAATACGATGTAAAATACCAAACGATTGTATTGTAAATGTTTATAATACAGTTGTGTTGCCGCTGTTTAATTATTGTAGTACCATATTGTTTATGTGCAGAGAGGGAGACATACAGAGATTGCAAAGGTTGCAGAATAGAGCAATGAGAGTAATTTTGAGATGTAATAGATATACAGCTATCAAGGCTATGCTAAGTAGTTTGAAGTGGTTAAGCGTTAGACAAAGACTAAATTTTCAAATTCTGATTCTGATATTTAAAATGAAATACAACTTGTTGCCGGGATATTTGTCAAAAAAATTAAATTATGTTAAAGACGTGTGTAATGTTAACCTGAGAAATAAGAATGATTTCAGGGTTGATCAAGTTAGGCTAGTGAAATCACAAAACACTGTTATGAATAGGGGTTTAATTATGTTTAATGAAATGCCTAAAGGCATTAAGGAAGAAACTAGCTTGAGTTCTTTTAAATGTAAGCTATCTAGATATGTTTTCGAAACTTTTTGAAGCTGGTGTGAGAATAGGGTTTTTTGTAGGCTTTCTTAGTTTTGGGGTGTACATAAATATCTATTAAACTATTTTGATAATTTGTAAATTGATTGTAAATATTTGTATAAAAGTTTTTCTTAAACTAATAAAAAATAAATTTTAAATTTAATTTAAATTTAATTGTGATTTACTTGAGATTCATTCAGTAAAGTTTCTTCTTTAACGTCGATGGAATGATGCAAATCTTCCAAGTTGACTTCCGTTTCTTCTAATTCTTCGTTCTTAATTTGAAAGTAACTCTTTACATTACTTGAAGTTTTCTGTAACAAGTATATTTTCAGTCAATGATTTTATTGTTACATTTCTAAATGTTTAATAAATATATATTTTGGTAAATTTATAATTTAATGAATACAGAGTAAATTCCGTTAAGAAGAATATAATGTGAACGTACCAGCAGAGTAATGTTTTTTAGGAAATGAGGCTATGAATTGGAATAAATTCAAGAAAAGGTTCAACTTCTGTATGGAACAAAAGATTTCAATTCTTTTATTATATATAATAAATTATATATATCTTTTATATAATAATTAAATAAGTTAAAGAAAATAGTAAGAGAGAAGAAGAAAAATTATAATAACAAATTAATTAACTGTTAAAAGTTTCTATTTTTATATTAAAAATTATTTATTGAAGGAAGTACAAATTTTGGTGATAAGCCGGACAGTTGTAAAACGGTGTCGTATAAAAGTTAAGCGTATAAATATTAAATTACAAATGAAATTTAAATTTATTAGAATACAATTTAAATAATTAAAAAATAATTAAAAGAAAATTACGACACGTTTACCTTCACCAAATTTGACAAGAATAAGTTCAATATTATAATAAAAAAATTCAATCAGTATTGTCAGCCTAATAAAAATGTCATATTTGACCGATTCGAGTTCTTCTCAATATCACAGAAACCAAATGAAAAGATAAATAAGCTATTCCGTGTGACAGTGTGACTAGTGAGAGGAAATTGTGTTTCCATAGGTATATTACCAACATTCCACCTGTGAGGCCAAGTACAACAACTACATCCGAGAAGAACAGTTGTTACCCAGGTTAACAACTACATCCGACAAAGTCTAGATGGCCAAAGGCGGCCGGTGTGGTTGCAATTTCCTTGAGTGAAATCTAATGCCAAACAACTATATCCGACACAGTCTAGATGTCTCAGTCTATTTAAATAATAAAATAATAATAATCTCTTCTAAAACATTCAAAAACTACCAACGGTAGCACTGTCTACAAGTGACACAATTAAGAACCTATTACGACTATCTAAAGACAGTTAGAAAATGAATTTTTATCTGCAAAGAAATCATCACCTTATGAGTACAATGCAAGAACAAAGCATAACAATGTTCAACGTAATTTTATACGATCACAGATAGAAAATAAAAAAATTAGAATAGAATACATCAGTGGAGAAAAATCAAATGTATGAACATTTTATACTAAATATGATTTATAGTTTACCTCATTATTATCCTGTTGATATTCTAAAATAGAATTCTCTTTGATATCAATGGAACAATCCAATTCTTCTAACTTGACTTCCATGCTCTCCATTTAGTTATCGTTATAAGTATAACTATCACTAGAAACTCGCAGACCACTGGTACTTTTTTCGAATTTATTGAACCTCCAAAAGTATTACACCATCCATACTGTAAGCATCAATTTGTAGTATAAATTTTGAGGTTAGATTGAAGTTCCAGTTATAAATTCTGCAAAGCGCACACAATTAATATAAAATACAGCGTTGCCATATTGGTTTCATAGAAAATACCTAGTTGTTGAACAATTTATCCCTAGATATTTCAAAATTTTGTTTAAAACAAAGACAAACGTGAAAGTTTGTTAGTGGCTAAAAATTGTACTTAGGAAGGAACAAAAATGCAAGTGAATAAATATAAATGTTATATTTGATAAACAAACAATTAACAGGAACGAATAAAAAACTTTTCCGATGCACCTCTATTATTTATATCCTTGCAAGAAACACGTGATGTTTTGTATTTCAATAATTTTTAGAGGTTCACAGAATCCATTAAAATGGATAGTAGGCTGTTGGTATTAGATACTTTAATATTATAAACATCGTTACACGATGCTAAAAATAGACAAAATAGACCCATGATCAGTGGCGGTCCGTGAGTAAGTAATTTGGGGAGACTAGAAGTCTGAAGTATTAAAAAGTACTAATAACAGTATTTACTTATTAACTATGTACATTATGTATTATGTATGTAAATAATGTATATAGTAATTCTTTAGTTTAAAACTGAAGTTACATACAAAATGTTCTTTAAGTAACTTCTGTTCTGAGAAATTTTTTCATGACATGACATGAAATTTTTGGAAATAGAATGTTTTTCTGCTTTTCTTATAAACATTTTTTTCATCAATTTTCAACAATTCATCAACATTTTTTTTCTCCACCAAAAATTACGTAAGTAAGTAAAACAAAACATTTTATTTCGCTTATCGCAACCAGTAAGCCACAAAAATTTAATATACTACCTGCACTAAAATTTTCTATTAAATTTACCTTCTTTATATTCCAATGAAAGGCTGAAAGAAAAGGTGTTGGTGTGTTAGTTTTTAATTTATCGTTTATTTCCATTGATGAAAATAATTGAAAAAGTATAATAAAGCAATAAAGAATATGGTTAAGGTTATTAACATATAATAATATTTTTTATAAAATGAATTTTATAAATAATAAAGCAATAAATGCACAAAAACATAAAACTTGTAATAGCAAAAACGATAAATTATATTGCATAAACTTTAAAGAAACTAGACTCAACGTTGGAATATTAGGTGTATGCAATTTCCCCACTTCTTTACGCTCGTATACGTCATAACGTATCAATACATACTGTCATGAATTTTTATTTAACAATTCACAGAATTATTTATTTTAATAAGAAAAACTCTTCAGAGTGAAAGATTTACTTCTACGGGGATGAGAACCCAAAATTTTAGTTATAAAATTTTGAAATAATAAATAAAACAGGCCGCAATCAATAAAAGTGAAAACAATTTATAAGGAATGGACAGTGAGTCAAAAGTTGCCTCAGATGGATTACGAACAGTAGCAGAGATGATCAGCAAGGAAGACCAAATGCTAGTAGCCAGTAAACCACAACCAACATTTAACAACATATGGTGAGAAAACTATAGTGTACGTACGTTATTAAAACTTTAACAACAAACACCGTAAAGTTAAAATTTTAAAATTTTTATGTCATTCAGTGATAATTTTCTAGAGCACGTTGAAATAATTACGAATTAAATATTAGAAAATTAAATCTAACGGCACATTTTTAAACCATTAACTGATCTTATGCAAGAAAAAGTCTAAAAATATTGACTACATTTGAATTCAAAAATATTGAATTGTGGTAAAACTTTATATTGAAAATTTATGATTGTGTTTTTAAGTATTAAATATATAGAATAGATATCATTGAATTTTATTGAAATTAATTAAAACTACTTGTGTGAAAAGAGAAAAAGTGGGCAAGGAGTCTGATAGGATTACAAATAGTATGACGGTAAGCGCAATGAAAGTAATAAAGTACAGAGAGAAGCAGGGGGAAAAAAAGTAGTTTGATGGGGAATGCAGAGAAATGGGAAAAAAGAAAAGAGAAGCAAGAATGTTATTAATGAACGCGAGAAAAGAGGAGGACATAGAGAATTATCGAAGAATTAAAAAGGAAGCTAACAAGCTGTATAAGAAAAAGAAAAACGGATGGATAGAAGGAATGATGGAGGAAGTGGAAATAAGCAGAAAAATGAACAATAGTAAACTATTCTACGAGAAATTGAAAAAACAGAAAGTGAAGACAACCGGCAAAGAATAAAGAATAGTTGGGTAGAATACTTCCAGGAACTGTTAAATGATACACGAGTAACCGATGAAGTAAATATAAGTGAAGAAAATGAAGAGACATAATCACCAACATTAGAAGAAGTAGTGCAAGTAATAAAGAACATCAAAAATGGAAAATCGCCTGAAAAAGATAAAATAAACGCGGAATTAGTAAAATATTGGGGAGAAAAATTGCACAAGGAAATTTATGATCTCATAAAGAGGGTATGAAAAGAAGAAATAATGCCTGATAGATGAAAAGAAGGGATTATAGTTACAGTAAAGAAAAAAGGAAACCCAGAAAGATGCGAAAATTACCGAGGAATAACTCTGTTGAATGTCGCCTACAAAGTGTTATCTACGGTGATTAATAACAGGTTAAAGAAGTATACCGAAGTAATTGCAGACTGCCAGTGTAGATTTATGAAAGGCAAATCAACAGTAGACGTTATATACGTGATTAAACAGATCATGGAAAAAAGTCGAGAACATGATATAGACATGCATATGTTATTTATAAACTTTAAACAAGCTTTTGATAAGATAAGTAGAAGTGAACTGTTTTGTGCAATGAGACAATTGAAAGTACCAAACAAGCTTGTAAGATTGACGCAAATGACACTGAAAGAAACAAAAGCGTGTGTGAGAACAACAAACTTTGAGTCAGATGAGTTCCTGATAAATAATCGGGTACGACAGAGAGATGCACTGTCTGCGACACTATTCAACATGGTTCTGGAGAGAATAGTCAGAGAAACTGAAGTGAAAGGAACAATAATAAATATAGAAGCACAGGTGATTGCATACGCAGATGACGCGGTGGTGATAGCAAGATCGGTAGGAAAGATGAAGGAGGTAGTAAGTACAATAAGAAACGCCGCGAATCCAATGGGACTGAAAATAAACCAGAGTAAGACGAAGTGCATGAAAGTACAAAGAAGGAAAGTCGTTGAAGGACTAGAAGTTGAGATAGATGGTGAAAAATATGAGCAAGTAGTAGATGAGTTTAGTTACCTGTGAGTACAGCTGAACGGTGAAAATAAGACAACCAATGAGATTAAAAAAAGAATTCAACTGGGCAATAAGGCATATTATGCAAATAAGAAACTACTTAAAGATAAGAAACTGTCAAGATCAACAAAATTACGCATATACAAAACGATAATAAGACCAATAATTATGTACGCAGCCGAAACCATGTGTCTCAGTAAAAAAGATAAGGAAGAAATGAGGATATTCGAGAGAAAGGTCTTACGTTCTATATTGGGAACTATAAGAGTGAGCGACCAAGAATACAGAACAAGATGGAATTCTGAGTTGGTAGAATGTATTGAAGAAGAAGACATTATGAGAACAATTAAGGCAATGAGAATAAGATAGATAGGTCACATAATGAGAAGCGATGGGGAAACTGCGATAAAAAAGATTACTGAGTGGAGACCGATGGAGGTGCGACACAGAAGCAGACCGAGTTTGAGATGGCACGACCAGGTGATGGATGACTTGAAGAAGTTGGGAGTGAAAGAGTGGAGGGTGAAAGTGAATAGTAGGCGAGGTTGGCGGGAAATAGTGATGAAGGCCAGAAAAGACGATAAATTGTAAAAGTGTATTGGACAATGAAAATGGGGACTAATCCAACCCAAAGGATGGATCTGTCAAGTCTCGAAAGAGATAGCCATATTCCCTCGGGAATGTGCAGCTTGTTTATTATTATTTTATTATTATTAGAGTCTCATCCCATAAAAAAATAATCTGTGTAACCCAGCAAATTTCTTTTTTATATTTTTATATTTTGTTACTTTTTTTATATTTGGTGGCTAACTTTCTCTGGGGAGATGCAGTCTGAAAGACTCCCCTGACGGGCCGCCACTAGAGACTGAAAGTCTAAAGTATTAAAAAAAATTAAAAAGTATTACGCCATATATGTGGGATGTCAGGTGCATGATTGCGTCTGTCGTGTTTTTTCCTTTTTGGTAGCCAAATTGATGTTTTGTAATGCCCTCATTCTTACTCAAAAAGCTTAGAAAACGGTTGCATAACAATTTTTCAAGTATTTTTCAGAAGATGGGGAGTATTGATATCGGTCTGTAGTTTATTGCTTGATTTTTATTTCCTTTCTTGTATATTGGAATTGTATTCAATAATTTCAGGGTATCCGGAAAGATTCCTTTTTGCAGACATTCATTCATGATGTGGCATAACACTGTTTGTATGTCTTGTTTTATAAATTTAACTATTTTTAAGTTTAAATTATTGATGTCGTAGGATGACGAGTTTTTCAGTTGTCGTATGGTGTTCTCTATTTATGTTTCAGTGATGTCATGTAAAAATATAGTTTCACGTGTACTAGGAATGCTGAGTTTAGATATTGTGATGGGCTTATACTTGTCGTTGGTATCTTCTCGTTTAAACATTTCGTGGCATTTGTGAAGTGATTGCAGAAGTCGTCTGCTGTAAGTATTGAGTCGTATTCCGGTTTATTTTTTTTCCAAGTTCTTTGTTGATCATGGACCTGTAATGTATCCACACAAATATAATATATCTATATTATTTATTTAATAAATAAATATTCTTATATACAAGCTTAACCTAAAAGAGGCACAACAATTTACATAAATTCACTTGACCTAAAAGAGGCAACTCGTGTAAACCGATTAAAAAGTTTTCACGCCGGTACTTGGCACGTTAACTTTGTACGGTTGGTAATTCTCACTAGCATAGCCAACCGTCGCAGTAATAATTCAAATTTAAACATATATTACACTCTTCCCTTCTTAAGTTTCAATTACTTTATCCATCTTGATATCGCTTTGGTTTGCTTATGTTCAATCTTCTAGGTCTTTCGATCGATACTATTATTTCTATATTTTTTTTTTGATTTTCCTATCTGTGCCATTTCTTCGGGGTTAAATATCTCTTCCGTTTCTTTATTTACCGTTTCCTCTGTCAGGTTTCTTTTTGATTCTTCTATCTGTGTCGTTTCTTCAGGATTAAATATCTCTTCCGTTTCCTCTGTCAGGTTTCTCGAAACCGTTCTTGATTCGTTTTCTAACACTTCTTGTCTCTCGTTAGTCTTTGGAGTCCCATTTTCCGCACTGCTAAACGAAACAACCCTGTAGTTTGTGTTTGTTTTGTTTTGTAAACTTGTTTTTGGTTTTTCTACAACTTCGGGGTTTTCTTTCTTTTCCTCTATCTTCTGTGATTCCAAACCATCGGTATTTGAAAACTCTCGCGTTGTTTTAAAAATCTGATCCAAATGTCTTTTCCATAATTTTTGATAACCCGGGACCTTACACAAATAGGTCCTGCTGCCTAAAACCCTCTCAATTTTTGCACTTATCCATTTGGTCTTCTTGTTTCGATCTCTGTAATCTCGTACATAAACTTGATCCCCAATACAAAAAGTTTGTTCCCTACCCGTCTTCGTTACCACTTGACTGTCTTTGTTTCGGTCCTCGCAGGTTGGTTTTAACATGTCGAATCTGGTTCGCATTTCTCTATTAAACATGCGATAAGCTGGGGTAACTTTGGTTATACAATGCTCTGTTGTACGATAACGTAAAAGGTACCGAGCTATTATTCCATCTGTTGATACTTTCCTGTTCCTTGGGTCATCTAAACATTTTTGTATTGCTGCTTTGACAGATTTAACTGTGTTTTCTGCTGCACCATTTGAAGCCGGATGATACGGTGGACTTAAACTATGCTTAATGCCATTTGTTTTGCAAAATAATTTGAAATCTTCTGTTACAAATTGCGGGCCATTATCTGAAACGACTTGTCTTGGTATTCCAAATCTTGAGAAAATTCTTCTCAAAGTATCGATTGTATTGTTATTTTTGTCATTTCCACCACTTCAGGCCACTTTCTGTAAGAATCCACCAAAACCAAATACATTTTACTTTTGACTGGGCCAAAAAAATCAATGTGTACTCTTTCGAAAACTTCGGTGGTACTGTTAAACTGTAGAACTGTTAACTGCGGTGGACTAGGGCGATTTCGATTGCATATTTCACAGGATTTTGCCACCCTTTCAATTTCTGCATCTATTTTTGGCCACCAAAAATATGACCTAGCTTTGCTTTTCATCTTCACAATTCCACTATGTGACTGGTGAAGTTCTTGTAATAATTTATGCCGGAATTGTTTTGGTATTACTACCTTGTGTCCCCACATTATTACATCTCTTTCTAGTGATAATTCATCCTTCCGATTCCAGTACGAAGTAAAGAACGAATCCTTCTGGATCGAATAATCTCTCCACCCGTTTCTAATTTCTATCAAAACCTTAGATAAAACTACGTCTTCTTTTATACCTTCCCTAATCATTTCTGCTGTAACTGGATATTCACTATTCTCTTCAATGAAATTTAAATAATTGTACTGTTCCGTTTCCTCCCCATACTCCTCTATTGGTAACCTTGACAATCCATCTGCATTTGCGTTTTCTTCTCCTTTCACATATTTTATTTCAAAATTAAAACTACTTAAAAATACTGCCCATCTTTGCAGTCTTCCCGCTGCCATTGTAGGAATACCTTTCTTAGTACCAAACAAATATATTAATGGTTGATGGTCTGTTGTCAGCATAAATTTTTGACCTACCAAATATTGTGCAAATTTCTTGACCGTAAAAAAAATAGCTAAAGCTTCTTTATCCAACATTGAATAATTTTTTTCGCAAATTGGCTTTTCTGTACCGTCTTCAAACATGTGTGATAATACCCCTGCTACTCCATATGAGCTAGCGTCGCAGCTAACTTTTAACGGTAATTTTGGGTTAAAATGTACCAGTACGTCATCCGATGCCATAACTTCTTTCGCTTTCTCAAAAGCTTTTTGGCATCGCTCATTCCACCGAATTTCTTGTTTCTTTGTACAACCTTTTAAAGATTCATATAGTGGGCTTAACAAATCCGTTATATTTGTAATAAATTTTGAATAATAATTTACCATCCCCAAAAACGATTTTAGTTCGGTTAACGTTTTTGGTGTTCTGCAATTTAAAATAGCCCTGACTTTTGATTTGTCTTTCCGTAGGCCATGCTTGTCAATTACGTGACCCAAATAATTAATTTCGTTTTGAAAAAATATACATTTCTCTTTCTTTAACCTAAATCCTGCTTCTGACAATTTGCTAAAAACTTTACTTAAATTTCTTAAATGTTCTTGTTCGTCTTTTCCTGTCACCACAATATCATCCACAAAAACTACCGTTCCTTCACATTTTTGCAAAATCTTTTCCATTATTCTTTGAAATTTTGAGACAGCTGGTTTAGTTCCAAAAGGTAAACGTTCTATTTTATATATTCCTTTGTGCGTACTCCATGCCAATAGCAATTTTGAGGATTCCTCCAATTCCACTTGGTTATAAGCATGACTGAGATCTAACTTTGTAAAAGATTCTCCTCCTTGTAGTGTCACAAATAACTCATTTATAGTTGGTATTGGGTAAGGGTCATCTTCTAAAACTGGATTTACAGTGACTTTGTAATCGGCACATAAACGTAGGGACCCCATCTGATTTTAAAACTAGAACCAAAGGTGTGCCCCATTCCGAGTTTGTTATTATTACAAAGGTCTTGTAATTCTTGTGGTTTGTGACTATCTTCGCTTAAAATACTCTTTAATTCCGAACTTTTTAACATGCTATTGAAATTTTGGTCCACTTTAAACATTCTGATAATATCTCTTCCCAAAAGAGGCGGTGCATTGTTTCCTTTAATTACTAAAATTTCTACATTTCTCTCAAGGTTTCCCAACTTTAAAATTACTTTGATTTTACCTGCTGGTTTGAAAACTGAACCATCGTATGTCTTTAACCTTGCCGCTGTATATATTAAAGGAACCTCCTTGAAATTTTTTAAATACATAGGCCAGCAAATAGCAGAAATTGCTGAACCCGTATCGATTTCCATCCTAATTTGTACATTATTAATTTTTGCATCTACAAAAAATTCATGTTCTATTGAATTAAACGCTTTAATGTTATACATTTCAAAATTGTTTATTTTAATATTGTTTAAATTATCATTTGAAACATCTAAATAATTAATATTTTCCTGACAAGCTGCTGCGATATGCCCCAACTTGTCACACTTCCTACACCGAAACTTCTTAAATCGACAATAACTAAAATTGTGATTGTCTTTGCCACATGCATTACATTTTGTAAATTTTTGAATTTCCTTTTTTGATTTAAAGTTTCCTGAATTTTTTTCCGTATTTCGGTATAGTTTGTAAACCTGCTTTGTATTTTCCTCTACCTTTTTTTTAAATGAATTTAACGAAACTTCTTTCTTTAGCGCCAGATCATACACTTTTTCCAATTTTGCTGTTTCGGCATCCTCTTCACAAATTCGATTTAAAATATCGCCACTTCTTAAACCAACCACAAACTTGTCCTTTAGTGATTCTTCTAAATGAACGCCAAATTTGCAATTTACCGCTAACTTTTTAACCCTTGCGTACCACTCTGCTATGCTTTCTCCTTCTTCTTGTTTTGCTTCGTAAAATTTAATGCGTTCGCTGAAACTCGAAACTGTCACACTAAAATGCTTCTCTAAAATATTTCATAATTCTCCTAACGTCTTTTTATCTGGTTCAACTAGGTCGCACAGATCATAAAGTGTTTCGTAAACTGACGTCTCTAAACACGTTAATACTATCACAATTTTCTTTACTTCTTTTATTTCGTTCGCTGCGAAATATTGAGTCAACTTTGCTTTGAAAATTTTCACATTATCGGTTGAAGAAAACACAGGCATGATTCCAAAATTTGCCATTTCGCCTTACCACGTTTTATAAATTATTTTTTTAGTGTTTCCAAAATACTACTATGAAATTTTTCCTATTTATCTCGTCGCCAGTGTAAAGTATCCACACAAATATAATATATCTATATTATTTATTTAATAAATAAATATTCTTATATACAAGCTTAACCTAAAAGAGGCACAACAATTTACATAAATTCACTTGACCTAAAAGAGGCAACTCGTGTAAACCGACTAAAAAGTTTTCTCGCCGGTACTTGGCACGTTAACTTTGTACGGTTGGTAATTCTCACTAGCATAGCCAACCGTAACCAACATATATTACAGGACCATGTTTCTTTTTGTATATCATTTGATAGCATGATTTATTTCGCATTTATCTGCCTCTTATGTGCTTCAAGTTTTTCGTTAAAAAGTTTCCTTAAGTTGCTGTAGCTTTTCCTGTCATTCATGTTTGTTGTAGTTTGTATAATTTGTTGATGTAGTGATTTCATTTGCTTCTTTATGTTGTTGAGTTCTTTTGTGAGTTTGATTTTTGTGTGAGACGGTCTTAGCCTAGTTTGTTAGCTGAATAACTGCTAACATTAAGGTACTCGGTTCGAATCCGGGGAGAGTCTAAAATTTCTTATGATCGTCTCCGTGCTTCGGAGGTCACGTAAAGCCGGCGGTCCCTCTGGGTTGATGACTTGCCTTCATCAGCAACAAGAAACCAGAGTTACTGACACATCTGAGATAAGCCTAGCAAGCTACCTTGGATGTAAAACAATAAATATGCTCATAGCACTAATAGTAACTTCGGAACATCACCGAGGTTGCTGTTAAGTAAAAACAGGTCGCAGATCTAATTTATTAAAGAACTAAGAATATCAGTATCTCAGTATCTTAGTTAAAAGTACGTATTCTTTTTACCGTGTTGAAGTGAGCCCGACCTAAGATTGAACTGAGACGATTTCCCCCACTTTGTCCTAACTAAGATTTTTATTTCGTAGGGTTTCAACTGAGACAAATTATCATTTTATTTTGTGGAGTTATACATTACTAAAATTTAATTAGAATAGATACCTACTATAATGCTTGTAATACTTAGGGCCAATTTCATAATAAAAGCGTTAACGTTCCGTTAACTAAAAGATCTTTTAAGCTAACGAGACACTTAAATGCTCTGTTAAGATATTGCATTTCATAATAAATTTAAAACTATAGTTTACTAATGGAGCACTTAAATTGAAATGTGCTATTAGAACTACAAAAAATGGTATATTTCAACTTAAAAATATAACCTTAATTTATGCACTAGTGTCGTATTGGTTAGCAGTAAGATTACTTTGAAATTTTACTATTTTATTGCTATTATAATTGTAAATATTTAATAACAATAAAAAGTGAAATTAAAGACACCGATTTCTAAGAAATTAACGAGATGTGCTGTTGCAAATCCAATAAAAAAGGAATATTATAAAAAAAAAAGATTGTATATGTATATGGAAGAAGTAACAAAAAGAAATATTCTCCAACAGCAAGAAATTCAATAAAAATGCAAGCTGAAGAGAGAAAAATTGTTTTATTAGATTTAGAAATAAAATTAAAAGAAAAAGAATTGTTAAAATGAAAATGTAAAACCTAATAATAAACCTTAACATTTACAATCTTCCAAAATGATAATTAATAATGTTCCGTCTAGACAATTGACTTAAAAGTTCTAAAATATGGGTTTCTTCCTCTATTTCATCCACATTTTCCTTTTCTTGTGGCACTTGGCATTCCTCTATAATTTTTTTTCCTCTGGTTTTAAAGCTAAACCCTTTTGCAATACTAGAAAGCTACGTTTCCAAACCCTACACTGCCTCTCGACGTTATTTCTTGTTGTGATGTTTTAATATTTAACTGCTTCGTCATTAATTAAGATTTTAATTGATACCTACTATCACCTACTAGTAAATATTTTCCGAAGTGTTTTATTGCAAAAAATATCTTTTAACTGGAATTGTTAAATATAGTCTGATCATAGTTACAGTTAGGCCACCTTGTAAAATATTTCTAATGTAGAATTTACTATCAGAGATAGTTTAAAAAAGTTCCCAAAAAAATTCTTTCTTGTCTTTAATATTTCCGCATCATTTCCTGCAGGTGACAGAATTTTTAACAATGTTCAATCTATTGCATCTATTACCCTTGGGAATCGAGAAATTTGATCAAACTCTTCAGCAGTTTTTGCCATTTTCTTTTGGGTTTCGGACATTTCTATGTAGAGCGGAGCTAACAAAGTAATATAATCAGACACTGTAATAGATCTGAAATAGATGCAGAAGATGTAGATACCCTACAAAAGTCTGCTACTGATTTTTACATATATCCTGTTACAAAGGATGTAAAGAATAATAATAATTTAACAAATAATAAAACAAACTTATTTTTTGATTTACTTTCTTTTCAAAATTTACTAATACGAATTACAAATAAAGTTTCTTTCGTTAAATGAAACCGTTAAAAAAAATCTACATTGTCCAAGATTTTAACATAATTTTGTCTTCTACTGTACCACTTTTTACGCCTAACATAATTATAATTCTTTTTTGAAGAAGAACTACAACTACTACTATCTACTAAAATGTTCATTTTAATTTACAACAACTTGTCAATATGTCAACTAAATATTTGTAGGCTACCTTTAACATAACTTTTAAATATTTAACAAGCTAAAAATCGACTACTTAAGTTAAGGTTTCGTTAAATATTAACAAGTCGTTAAAACTAGTTATGGAATTCATTTTTGTTTTCAGTTTTCTTTTAAATTTTAATGCCATGTTAACTTTTGTTATGAAATTAGCCCTTACTGTTTCATACATAATTGTTACTGATTAAATTAAAAGTTGGCGTTTCAATTTTGTAGGTTATATTTTGGTGTTTTCATACTTCTATGGGAGGTACCATGTTTAAGTGAGTCTAGATATTGTTTTTACGTTCACTTAAATCTTAGTTAGTCTTAGTTGCCTTACCAGTGAGACTTTGTAAAGTGTAAAAAGACTACAGCTTATGTTTCAAACACATAAAGTACTTTGCTATAGAGGGTTAATCTAGTAAAATTGTTTTAATTCGTATTATCTGTTACAGATTGGGGTTACTGGTAACATAATGTCGTTCTACCTACTTTGCGATTTTTAAATTATTTATAATTATTTCAAATAATAATGTTGCTTACTACCAAGGTGAGATGTCAGATGTTATACATCATATACGAGTACCGTAATGCTCGTTTTTTTTTCTATGTAAGTATGTATTCTTTACTTAACAGTTAAAATTCATTATTTTAATATTATGTTTATAATCTGTTTTTTTTAAGAAAAATATTGGAATTTGTACTAAAGTGACAACCTTGAAATGTAAACCAATGAAATTGCTTTGAAGTTAGACGCTATTACAATAACGAAATTTTTGCGATTGAAGTGCTATGCGTGTTGCCTAAACTGAACCGTTTCATAAATAAGATAGATTTGAACAGAGTTAAATGTAATATCGAATAGATGTAGTTATTTGGTTAACATTTCGCTTTTTTGTAGTGAATGTTTAATATTATTACAAGATTAAGTACTATTTAAATTTTAAATTATCTGAAGTTTCCCGATGTAAATTAGACTTTGCAAACGACGCGCCACCTATATTATTCATATCTTAGATCGACTATAGTTTGATTATTTTAACATTACATACTACTACCACACTATATATCTACTTAAAAAAATTTAATTTTTAGGTTAATTTTCTATCAAATTTAATAATTCAATAAATTATACATTATTATAGTTTTTTTTAATAGAGTTGAAAAAATTATTTTCAGGGAACCTGTCTTCTAGGCAGTCAGATAGTATACCATCTTGAAAGTAAATGTTCAGGAAATAAACTCTTTTTTGACAGTATGACTTCGTATATGCTTTGTCAAATTTCCTTTATGATTAGCTTTATAATCACAAATTGTGCACTTGAACGGCTTCTCCCCTGTATGAATTCGTAAGTGAATTTTCAAATTTTTTTTAAGAGAACACTTAAAGCCGCAAATGTTGCACTTAAACGGTTTCTCGCCGGTATGAGTTCGTAGATGTTCCTTCAAGTCACGTTTTCGGGAAGATTTATATTCGCAAAAAGTGCATTTGAACGGTTTCTCGCCGGTATGAGTTCGTAAATGAACTCGCAAAATTTCTTTTTGGGAACATGTATAGCTGCAAACTGCACACTCGAAAGGTTTCTCACCGGTATGAATTCGAATATGTATTTGTAAATCATGTTTTCGGCAAGATTTATAATCGCAAACAGGACATTCGAACGGTTTCTCGCCGGTATGAATTCGCGCATGCATTTTCAAATTATGTTTTTGAGAAAATTTAAAATTGCACACAGTGCACTCAAAGGGTTTGTCGCCGGTATGAGTTTGCAAATGATCTCGCAAATTTACTTTTCGGGAACATTTATGGCCACAAATTGCACATTCGAAAGGTTTCTCACCGGTATGAGTGAGTATATGCTTTTTCAAAACATGTTTATGAGAAAATTTATAATCGCAAATAGTACACTCGAACGGTTTCTCACCGGTATGAGTTCGCATATGCTGAGTCAATTTATGGTTTTGAGAACATTTGTAATTGCAAACATTGCACTCGAATGGTTTTTCATCGGTATGAGTTTGTAAATGTATTGATAAATGTCCCTTTTGAGAAAATTTACTGCCGCAAATAGCACACTCAAAAGGTTTCTCGCCGGTATGGATTCGTATATGCCTTTCCAAATCAGATTTCCAAAAAGATTTATAATTGCAAACCGTACACTCAAAGGGTTTCTTATCGGTGTGGGTTCGTAAATGACGTTTCAAAGTTTGCATACGAGAAAATTTCAAATCACAAATGTTACACTCGAATACATGAACTCCAAGTTGTAATTTGAGTTGATCTTGATCCAATTGAGAGTCGTTTATTAACGAATCTTCTTTAATATCAATGGAGTGATGCAAAAATTCCAGCTTGATATCCACATCCTCCGTGTCTTCAATTTTAATATGTTTGCTACCGTTCTTTATTTCTGAATTAATTGAAGTATTAGCAGCGTTGTCATTAAAATGACGTAGGACTTCCATGTCTTGATCTGGTTTAATTTCTTTGCGAAAGTTTTCTGATCCTAAAATAAAAATACTACATTGTTATTCACATCGATAAAGAAATAGTAATTTTGTTACATATGACTGTCTCGTCAGAACGCAATGCTAACGAAAGCGAAAGTTTGATCGGTAGATCGTCAGAATATACCAGAAGATTGAAGCATTGGTGTGTGATCATAAGTAGTGGTACGTCAGCTTCAAATGAGCCAAAATAAAGGCATGTATAATTTCGTGTCACAGTTAAACTGTACAGGTCGTTCAGCTAACGAAAAGCTTTACGTTCCATCGAACATAACTAGATTAACTTATGTTTATAAAATACAAATTATTTCTGTACTTTTGATGCTTTAAAATAAAAAATCTACTACATAATAACATAATTTTTGAAAATTAATCAATGTTGTAATAAAAAGAAAGAGGTTCATATCCAGTATTACCTACCGTTACCTCAATGATATATCGAGACATTTCGAGAAAACAAACTTGGCCTTCAGTAAACCAATATCATTCTACTACATACAACTATGCCAGAATTCCAATTCTTATATCTCTCAATAACATAAAAACTACAATCATGCGTTTTGAGGTTAAAATAATTTACTCTACAGGTGTTACAAAATCGAGCTGCGGTTATTTAAAATTCCCAGAAAATGCTAACAGATGATCATTTGAAATGACAATATTTTTATAAAAATGTGATTAATTACCTGAATTTAATACAATCTATGGGTAGGTTATTCTGTATAAAAAATTTCTAAACAGTTTTTTTAAAAAGACACTGAAAACTTTTTGACACCACATTTGACACTATAGTTGATGTTATGTTCTTCTCGATAATTAAAACTATTTATTCTATCGAAAGTATTTCACAATTATAATTGAATAGCTCGGTAATCAACACAGAACATATAAGTATAAGTAACATATAAGGTAATCAACTTGAAATGAACTTGAACTAGCTTACAGTCTATTATTCGATGTTAAAAAAATGTTAACAATTTTACGACTACAGCGCCCCAACTGGGGTTCTACGAACTAAAAAATAATAGCGGCCGATTCAAATGCATTCGAAATTCTTTTATTTATTGAAAATAATGAATAAATCAACTTTAATAGTTAAAAAAAAATAATTAACATTTATTAAAAAAATAAAAAACGTAATTTGTTTTTTACAAAATTAAAGTATTAAAATGGTTGGTTTTTATTGTTGTGTAATATCTTTATATACAGGATATCCCCATAACCGTGGAAAACCTTTGAGGTGGTGATAAAAGACACATTTCTAAGACAAATTTTTTGAATTTCTGAGTTCAAACGGCCATAGCTACAATATTATTGATTTTTTAGGCTTAATTGATTAGAACTTTTTTAAAGATCATTCACTTTTCTACCAATTAGGTTATAACCCCTTATTGTCTAGAATCAACGGATTTCAAGTTATAAATTAAATTAGGGGAAAAAATGTTAAAATAATTCAGGTTTTATTTTTTTTTACTTTTAGTTAGTTTACAGGGACGTGCCCAGCCAACTTTTTTGAGGGGGGAGCAATCTAAAATTTGCCAACTGAATATGTAAAATTTGCCAACTTTTTGTAAGTAATACATTGGGTATAAATTGCGACAAAAAAATAGATAATCTTATAAATAATAATAATAGAATTTTATTTACATTATTATAATAGTAGTATTATGTATTATTATTAGAGTAGGCTAAATATGGAATTTATTTGTTTAAACAGATTCTTCTGTTTTTTAATTCGGACCACACATTAATTGCACTTTCTAAATTAATATTATCGGTAATATCGACTTCGCTCTTAGTGATTATTAAATCTCGTAATCGATCATTGCCCATTCTAGAGCGAATATTATTTTTAATTAATTTTAAAATACTGAATTTTCTCTCGTTTGTTGCTACGGAGTAGCCAGCAGTCATAACAAACTGAAGAACTTCAAAAGCTAACTTGAGCCATTTCATATTCCGGGACAGAACAAGAATATCTTCTATTTTTGTAGCGCTTTTGCAATTATCAAATAAAATTTCGAGTTCTGCTTGCAACGCATCCACGTTTGGCACATTCTTTGATCCGGAAACATTTCTAGTAACGCAACGATATTTTCATTCTTCAAATTTTGCCTATTTAATGGAAACGCAAAAATTTGAAAGCGGGCTTTTAAACTATTTATACAACTTTGTACATTAGATGACAATAAATTTGAAAGCGTATCTAATATCAATAAAAACTCCTGCCGATAAAATGAATTCAGGTTGTGAACCACTTAGATATGTTGATTTTCATCCAATCGTTTAGGTGCCACACGACGTCTATGATGCTTGTTAAAATCATTTTCACAATCAATATTTAACTTTCTGGCAAATATTTTTGCGCTTTCTATTAAATCATCAATCTCCGTTGCACTATTCCTGATCAAACCTAGCGAAATGATAGTGGATTTTATACAAGTGATGACATCAACAACATTTAAATCCGTACTTTCCAAAAGTTGTGCAACTATAAAATCAAACGTTAAAATTTTCTTGTAGAGGCCATAAGCTTTTGTTTTAGTTTTAGCATCACTTTGTTTGGAATTAGACATTTCGAGTAGTAAATCAACTATCATCTCTAATGACTTGTTTACTGCATCAACTGATTCTGCTCGAGCTGTCCATCGAGTTTTAGAAAGATTTTTGAGTTGTAGAGCTGTTTCGATTTCAGTTATTTTATCTATAAAAAGTTGGAATCTCTTTGTACTTGAAGAGAAAAAACATACAACTCTTCCAAGGTATCAAATAAATTACCAGCGATTTTGCTAACATTACAACTATGCTCAACAGCAGTGTTTGTTCGATAAGCTTGACAAGCAACGAAAGGTACATGGTGTCCCACTAAATCCGAAATATGTTTTTGGGTGCCGTTAAACTGTCCGGACATTGAAGCCGCAAAATCATAAGATTGAAATGCTAACTTTTTGGTGTTAATATTCATATTTGTAAGGCTTTGAAAAATAGCTGTAGCAATTCCTAGTCCAGTTTTATCCTGGGCAACTACTACATCTATTAAGCGTTCCTTAGGATATCCATCCTTATCGACACTTCGAACAACTACTGACAATATATTGCGGTGGTATTTGATTGTTTTTTGTCAATCAAACCCTTTACCATACCAAAAAAAAAATACCTCGACTAGCTCTTTTCTGCGGTAGAGCAATTGGACCTCAGTAGTGAATTCCTGTGTTTGTCTTCTTTTTAAACTGATAAATAATAATTTCTCCAATGACAAATTCTTCAAAAATAAATTGTAAATTCAATTCAATGTGCAACTTTACTGGGCTCACACTTTCAAACTTTGTGCCTATCCAGAACGTCGGCTTATCTAGCATGTGGCAACGCGCTCGTGCAAATGCAAATTTTGTTCTTCGAATTTTATACCAATTTTAAATTTAAAATAATTTCAAATTTTATAATCTCAATCTTTCCAAATCAATCAAATTTATCCAAAGCACTCAATCAACTACCGCTCGGTAGCAACGTATCAAAAATATCCAATTTCACTTATCAAAATCAATCCAAAAATTACGCAACTAATGCATTTGCATCAAAATTCATTTATTTCAATCAAAATCAAAAATATTACTCACAACTATAATTCACAAATTTAAACTGATCAAAAATCAAATCTCAAAAACTGCTCCGAGCTGAAACAACATGCTCGAGCGGCGCGCTGTCGGCGAAAGGCCAATATCCTGGTCGGTTCGCCCCCCACCTGTCTAACTTTTACAGTCTTACAACTTAAAATTATAGAAAAACAAAATTCTTATTAAAATGTGTACAGGGTAAGTCGCAATCATTTTGAAACACCACAATATCTTTATTTGAAGCATCGGGCGTAGTATCAGCCATTACTGTAATAAACTTACATTCGGAAATTTCATTGCTTATTTCACGACGAACTTCATTTCCGATCAACGTTATAAATTCATTTTGTGATCTATTTGAAAAGTATGAAATGTGATAAGGTCTAAATTTCACATTGTCAATCCAGTACTTTAAAATAGTACTATGACAAACAACCAAAAAAACAATTTGTCGAAAATTCCCATCTTGATCATCCTCGGTACCTTTAAATGCTAGACCTTGTCTACCTAATGTCTTAGATAAATCCAATAAAATTTCAATAGACTTCTTATTGTAAATTTTAATTCTTTCTTCTTCAATTTGGGCATTCCTGATATTACGATCTAAAAGACTGTCAACGTGACCTTCTTTGTTTAAAAAATGCGCATAATCGTTCAATGCACATTTATGTGCATTTGATGAAAAATGTTTGTCCAATTTTCCCTTTTCATTCTTTCCTGTGCTTTTCATTTTTCCCCATCCCGTTACACCATCAGTTGACCAAGCGGTTTCTGCTTTTTCTTTCCCAGCTCCATCAGGAAAAATGAAACAAGCAAAACAAAACACAGTATCCTTAACAGTACTGTATTCAATAAAATTATATTGTCGATACCATTTAGGATTAAAACGATTCTTACCATCGCTTGGAAATTGATTCAATATGGGTTGGTGTGGTCCGAGAGAAATTAAATAACGTCTTTCATTGTCCGTGTTCAATTTTTCACGAAGACCAGGGTCGTGATTTACCATTTTAAATGTTTGATTTGGATCGTCATTAATTGAAATTGTTTTGTTTCTTTCTTCTACAGCTTTATCAAATTGATTGCAAATATTGAAAGTATATTCGCAAGCATTTTTTATAAATTCCACCGAATTGATTATCTTGAGAACAGTTGAATGACTATTTACAATGGTATTTTCTTTTACTTCATCTAGAATATTTTTACATGTAGCTATTTTGTCAAAAAGACTAGCAAATGATCCCACACATTCCTCAAATTTGATAGAGCTAGGATCTGGAATGTTCAAATTTGATGTTTGCTCACATAATAATGGTGTCACTAGAGACTCATTTTTCATGGATTCTATGTCTGAAAATGCCATCTCTTTACTCTTCACAGTATCGTTCAAGCGTACCTGGTAGTCTTTCACTTCTTCTTCGGTTTCTATCTTTCTATCATCGCTTAAGATAGTAGATCGATTTTCAAGAACCTGTACATCGATTATTGTATCGTGTTCAAGCAACTCATCAAGTGAATTGGGTATACTAGGGCTAGCTAGTTTATCTATTTTATTTATTGACGCTTCTTCTTCTATCAATGCATCATCTCTACTATTTATATAGCATAATATTTAATATTATAAAAATAGTATACGGTTGACCTTTGATATCGTACTATATAGTCGTATGATAACGCCCAATCAGCATACCCTTCCCACACACGTATATTATGAACGATTCTTATTTTACCTGCTACCTTATTTTGCCTACTAGCAGATATTTTTGTGGATTATTTTTTTCTTACATTAAACGTGCCATCATTAAAAAGTTTTTTATTACATTTAATTGATTTGGGTTGATAAAATTTATTCAAACCTATTTTTGGTTTAGCAGCTTTTGCCAACTTGGCCAACTATTGAACGATTTTGCCAACTCCCTAAAATTTGGGGGGGGGGGAGTCTCCCCCCCCCCTTGTGCACGTTCCTGTTAGTTTAGTTTAATTAGTTAAATCTACACCACGAACACCTCGCTGGCAGTGTGGGCAAATGCATTATTCAAAGGATTGCTCATACTCATATACACATTACAAGTGCCAGGATTGAAACAAAGTTGGTCACAGGGAAGATTATTGCGTTCGTTTTCAGAAAAATGAGTCGCATGTACGAAAGCCAGCTTACAGCAATGTAGGAACACTTATCATTTCAAATTATGTTCATGTTAACTGTGTAGATATTGATAAAAAAAGACGATACATAAGAATAAGCGTTAACAACGCTCAAATAATTTTTAAAATTGACACAGGTTCGGATTTAATGATTACATCTGAAGAAACCTGGAAGGAATTAGGGAATCCTCGTGGGCACTCACCTACAATAACACCTAAGTCCGCATCAAGGGATCGATAAAAATTAACCGCAGAACTTCATTGTCAATTTTCATTGCGCGATAGAATTGTAGCTGGGAAATGTTTTGTATCCTTAACAACATCAAATCTATTAGAAACAGACCTGATTGACCAATTCAATTTATGGAATATACCACTCAATAAAGTATGCAACCAAATTTCCCAAGTCTCAAGTACAAACGACGACGTCAAAACTAGATTTCCTCAGCTATTTCAAGAAAATTCTAGGGTATGTACCAAGGTTCAAGTTCGACTCCATTTCTCTTCCAAACGTTCAACCTGTATTCCGTGAGAAAAGACCAGTCCCTTTTGCAGTTATGGCAACAGTTTAACGAGGTTAAAGCATTTAGAAACAGTGAAACAACCCCCCCCCCCAATCCGAAGCTCATACGAAGGTAATTTATGCGAGTCCAGTTCAAACACTTGTATGAATCGCTACACGCGACTAATTAAAATTCTTTTTACAAAATAAGAAATAAACTACCTTCAACAAGCTAGTAAACCTAGTTAAGTAAGATGTAAATTGAATTTGCGTATTTAATTATAACATTAATTTGAAACATTTTGAGGACCACACACTCAAATAAACGGATTGCGTAAATATATAGAACGCCAACTGAACAACCTTTTCTTAGAAAGGTTAATGGTGGTTTGCACCACTTCTAGTTAAAATTTAAACGTTAGTTAAATTAACTAATGTCAGCTTTATCCGCATGCTTATTGGTTAAAATAAGGTTTAAGGGAATATAACTAACGCTTAAATTTTAACTAGAAGTGGTGCAAACCACCATTAGTCATAAAAAAGACATCTTGACGTTTATCGTTTTCCTATCTCAAGAGGACTTACGCAAAGTAATTACCCAGTAAACTGTTAAGATAGCTCTAATAATTACCTCAGTGTTAATTTCCTCATGAAAACTACGAAATCACCAGCGAATAAAAAGTACGATTAGATCATATTAAAATCGAGTTTATATTCATGAAATCAACAATGAAAACATCAATTCTACAATTTTACCTAAAAATATCATGTCGCACACGAGAGTAATTAACCAATTGACCCCACATCATAAATATCGATCTCAAGACAGTTATTCGGTTAAAGAAAAACAAACCAAAAAATGTTCTATACAATTAAACTATTAAAGTCAGTATTATATCTTGTTGAGGAAGTCATAAATCTGTCAACGATAGACATAATATTATCAAACGTTCGATTTCAAAACCAGGAACCTTAAAACAGTTTCCCAGATTTACGTTAAAATCTCAAATTTAGGTCAACTTTTGATACGCACTGGTTTTATTGCACCGTTTCGCGATTAATTTGCTAGAATTTAATTAAAATTAAAATACACACTTCCATATTCTCAAACAATGTGACAAAAATATCACTTTTAAGTTTCCTCGATTAATTCAGTTTTTAAAAATAAAATACCATCAATCAGGCGATTTTGATTCTTATCGAAACGCTCTAAGTTTTACATATAAAGGCGTTGGCCAAAATGTAAACTCTCAGTTGATCTCCGAATGCTCAGTCTTTTGAAATTAATCTTCGAAAAACGTTAGTGACCTATCATGGTGTGAAACTTTAAATCTTAAATTTAATTTAATCAACTTTTTTTTTTAAAGCATTCAAGTGAAATTTTCATTTTTTTTAGTGGTTAAAATAATTTCTTTTTTTTTAAATCTTTTTTTTTGTGCGCTTCTCAAGCAATGAAAGGTAATAACCAAATTTATGTACTTGAAATGATATGTTTTTTTATAGTTTATTTAGGTTGAGTCCAACGATTTAAATTTAATTTATTTTGTACCGTTTTATCATTATTCTTTTGTGTTAAATAAATTAGTTGTGATTTATATGTTTTATAGGTTACTTGCTAACCTATTTAAATTACGTTGGCTATCTTATAAAAATACCGTAACTCAACATAAATCTTATATTTTCTTACAATTAATATTTGCAAATCACATGAACTAAAATTGGTATGTTCGAACTAACAAAGTACAGTTTAACTAAAAACACAAAACGAAAGTGGAAAGTAGGTCGGTGTACCTTGTATTTATATTCCTTTGTGGTTAGCGTAGCGACCTCGTATGCGCAGTGGTAAATCTCTTCTCTATTTTAAATTTACCGCGCTAGCCGCCACAGTTTTTATTCTTTCTCTTGCTACCGTAAGACGATTAAATTGGTAATAATTCTACGTCTCCGACCCAATCAAAGTTTGTAATTTTTCTACCAAATTTACTGGTGGCAGTAATAAACATCTTTAATGACCCAGAGTGGTACAACAGAAGGCGCTATTACACCAGTTCAATTCTCAAAATTGGCTGCCCCGATAGTGGTAGTAAAAAAAGCAAACGGAAAAATACGAATCTGTGCTGATTATTCAACGGGATGAAACGAAGCACTTGAAGCACTTGAAGCACTGTTATCCGCTTTTATTACCCCAAGAAATTTTTTTTAAAATATCAAGAGGGAAGTTTTTCAGCCATATAGATTTATTGGATGCAGAACACTCATCTGGGCTTATTTAAAGTAAATAGGCTATCGCAAGGTGTCAAACCCACTTCAAACGCTTTCCAACAAATTATGGACAGTATGTTTTTAGAGATTCAAGAAGCAGCAGCTTACATCGATGACATCATTGTTTTAGTTGAGAGAATTTGTATACATAATTATAATCTTGACCAAGTTTTAAAGAAAATTCAGCAATACGGATTCCATCTAAAAATAGCTAAGTGTAAGTTTTTCATGAATAAAATTACATATCTGGGTAAAAAAGCAATTATTAGTGAACAATGAATACAAGCAGATCCAGAAAGATTGAGAGCAATTCTGGAAATGCCAGAACCCTGCAAAACAACAACTCTGAGCTCGTTCCTGGGCGCCATAAATATTTATGGAAAATTTATTGACAATATGAAAAGACTTTGCGGACCACTAGATTATATTTTGAAATAAAACCGTTAATTTTTAAATATTAATTGTATCGCATATAAAAATTATAAAATTTTTCAAACGGTTTAGCGGAATTCAAGGGTTACAGCTTAGAAGATGCAGAACGCACCCTTTCTGTTTGTACTTTCCGTTTTAGTTTGTTAGATGGCGCTGAGAAATTTGTCATAAAATTTAATGTCAAATTAATAGTTTGTTAACCTGTCATCTTCGTGAGTGTTGTTTTGTATTTGTCGAATATTTTAAAACTGCAATAAATATTTTAGGTCTAGTCATAGTATCAATTAAAATGGAAGAGATAGAAGAAGTAAAAATCAAGTTAGAAGATTTGCATCATTCCATCGACATTAAAGACGAATTTGCGGTTCTAAAATCTCAGACGAATGGAGAATGCGGCACTGAAGAATACAAAGAATTTAATTGTGTGGCTTGGACGACAGAATTTAAAAGGCAGGAAGCAGAAATTGCTGTTGATATCAAATCATTTGTATGTCAAATTTGTGATTATAAATGTGCAAATAGGGGCAGTTTAACCATGCATTTAAGAAGACATACAGGTGAAAAACCGTTCAGTTGTGAAACTTGTGATTTTAAATGTTTCCAAAAGGGAAGTTTGCAAGTTCATTTAAGAACTCATACCGGGGAGAAACCGTACACGTGTGATAAATGTGACTTTAAATGTGCACATAAAAGTAACTTAATGATGCATTTAAAGAGACACTCGGGGGAAAAACCGTTCACGTGTGAAGTTTGTGATTTTGAATTTGCTCGTAAGGATAGCTTGAAGCGTCATTCGAAAATTCATAGTGGCGAGAAACCTTTCATTTGTGAAATTTGTAACTTTGAATGTGCATACAAAGAAAGTTTAAAATTGCATTTAAAAACTCATACTGGTGAAAAATCCTTTACATGTGGAATTTGCAACTATAAATGTATTCAGAGGGGACATTTGATCAATCACTTAAAAACTCATACGGATCGGAAACCGTATACGTGTAAACTTTGTGACTATAAAAGTGCACGGAAAGACAGATTAAAAGAACATTTAAGGGTGCATACAGGCGAGAAACCATTCAGTTGTGGAACTTGTGGTCATAAATATGCCCATCAAGGAAGCTTGAGAGTTCATTTAAAAACTCATGTCAGTTAATTATAATAATATTCAAGAATAACTCGAACGAAACCTTATTTATTAAATTTCGGCTATGCAGCACGAGTAAAATTACACCAAGTTTTACAAGCGATAGTCTTGGAAGTTCATTAAACCCGCGTCGTTTGCTAATAATACAAGAGATAAAAATGGATATTGGGAAACTCAGCTGTGATTCACAATCTCTGATGCAAAATTGCTAAAATTTGCACTCTTCTAAATAAAAATAACTGTAGTATATTTTAGCAACTGTTTGTAGCTTCTAAGTAAGTTATTTGAAGGAATGGAATATATCTATCAACCATAATTTTGATATTTCTAACTGTTTACAAGACATAGTTGTTCACTAACCTTAATAGTAGAACCTTCAAATAGATCTTTCAAAGCAGGTTTTTGAAACTTTTATCCTGCACTTACTTAACTTTCAACTCACTAAACCTATCACACACCAAATTAAATATAGAAGAGAGGGCTATCCAGCCCTAATATCTATAACTCATGTAAATTCGGAAACTGTAAGGTGTCCTCGTGCCTCGTACTTAATTAATAAATGTTATTTGATTTGATAGATCTTTCTTTTGAATTGTGACATAGCATTATAAAGATTGTAATGGCACTGATTTAAAAATTACATTTAATTTTGTTTATAATTATTATAATTAGGTCTATCAATGCTACATGGGTTTCTATGTTACGCTATAATCTTTCTTAATATTCTAATTGTAAATATTGTTAATCTACCAATCTGAAATCTTGATTATTCCTCAGACTGCCTGTTTCTTCCAATCTATGGCCAATGTAGATCGGGTGCTTTTATAAAAATCACGGCCTATGGATTTTTATAAAAACCTATATTTTCTTTAATTAAATTGACTGTATCTATTCCGAAACTATAATGTTTATTTTGTCTTTATTAGTTGTACATATTTTAAAAATCCAAACTAAACTAAGCCAGCAATAAAAATAACAATCAAATTCAAACGAAAAAAACCTAACTGACATAATAATAATAATCTTCTTTTTCTCTCCTTCGCTGACTACTAAAATTATTTCGACAACACTGCCTGTCTGCTATTTACTTTTCTAACATATTATGCTATATTACTTTGGAATATAATCTGCCGATAGTAAAAATCACTGCAAATACTCTATAATTTTTGTGATTGTTTCTATCTCCATTTTTATAAATAGGTTCTCTATTTGGTAAGAATATTTTCTCTATTTAACCTACCTACCTCTTTAAGCGTGGGTATTTATTTTTTTATATTCATATTTTTATTTTTGGATGTATTCCCGCAGGGCCAGGGGATTTACGCAACTTAATTGCTCTTATTACTTCTTCCATTTGTGTCCAGCTCAGTATGTTGTTGGAGATCGCATTTTTAAAAACCGAAAGAAAAAAAACTTCCTCAAAGTCATTACCAACATAAAAAATAATATAAATAAATAATTAAGATATTGCTATGATAATTTCATAGAAATTATTATCACAACACTTAATTGTCCGGAATAACTCTGGTGTGCGGAAGCAGTTGGGAATTTTCAAGGGTCGAGAGTTCTTAGTTTCCAAATCTATCGTAAAAAAAATTTCGAATCTAAAAAAAAAAATAAATAGTATTCCAAAAATTAATTAACAAATCCAAGTCTAAATCAAATAAATGTAAAATTTCAATCTTCATAAAAGGGAACGTAGTTTCGATTTTAGCCTTATCTAAAACGTCGCTTTATCAACTTTACTATTTGTTCCTACAAATTTAATTTTAAAACTTTCCAATATTTTCCTGTCAGAGATGAAGCGTGTAGGACGTGTTTTAAAGTGCTCCGTTATCGCGCGATAAAAACCTGAATAGATAGAATTTAAAATATTTATTTTGTTGAATATTAAATATTTGAAAATATTTAGAAGTCTGAATTGTGAAAAAGGGCTGGGTGTAGTGTTGTCGTGCTTTCAGCTCTGTGGATATTGACCGTACCTCGGGCGGTTGATTCATAATATAGATACCCCAAAATGGCATCAGTTCACACTGGAAAACAAACCAATGCCCTAAATGGACCAAATTTAGCTTTAAACCCTACATTCAATATGGAAGATACCGAAATTAATAACCCACATCCATGGCAGGTCATGAGAAGCAATAAAAGAAAAAGAGTTAGCAGTTCGATTACTGAATTGCCACCGGTGATTCAAACAAACAGGTATTTACCACTTCAATCAATAAATAATGATTCCAGAAATGGTAAAGTAAACGTTGAACAAATGCAACAACCGAAAATCGATAAGCCACCTCCTATCTTTGTACATGGCGTAATCAATTACCAATATATGGTCAAAAATTTATATGCCGTAGTGGAATAAGAGCAAATCACAACAAAGACTCTTCCAAATAATGTAATGAAAATTAATGTCAATACAGTAGATAGCTACCGTAAGTTAGTAAGACATATGAAAAATGAAAACATTATCCACCATACATATCAACTGAAAGAAGAAAAATCATATAGAGTGGTGATCAGACACCTGCATCAAACAACACCAATATCAGAAATAAAAGATGAACTAGTAATTAAAGGCTACACTAATAATAATAATAATCTTTATTACACCACATAAATAAAAGAACATTCTACAAATTTATTTTAGATGTAAATGGTGGAGATCAGCTTAGTATGCCGGTTTTCATCTCAACGGAGGAGCGCCATTTTTTTCATTCAAGAAAATCCTCGACTTTGTATAGCGCATTTTCTACTTATATATTTTTCATTTTCCTTTTGAATTCCGGAAATGTAAGGTTTTTTACATCTGGCGGTAGTTTGTTGTAGAGTTTTATTTTCGTGTTTTTATTTTTGGAACACTTTAGTCGACATCTTTCGGTTCTGATCTCACTACATTGTCGCGTGTAGTATTCGTGTGTGGCGGTGTTTTGTTGCGTTTTTTGGTCACATCTTATTTGCAGTACACTTGCGTATACGTATGCTGATGGGAGAGTCATTATATTAAGAGAGCGGAATAGATGCTTGCAATGTGTTCTACTCTGTACTCCCTTCAATGTTCGTATGGCTCTTTTTTGTATTTGTGTTATCAACCTTGTTGATTTGTGTATCATTGCCCCATATTAGAAGACCGTATACCATTCTAGCGTGAAACATAGCAAAGTATACGATTTTTGCTGCTTCCTCTTCGGTCGTTTCTTTTATCCTTTGTATCGCATAGATAGCTTTCGCCAATGTCTTAATTAGATAGGATATGTGGTCGTTCCAGTTTAATAAAGTGTCCAAGATCAGACCTAGATATTTTGTGGAGCTCCTTCTTGTTCGGTTCTGTTATTTGCGGTGAAGTTTAGTTGTTGTGTTTTGTCTGGGTTTAATAATAATTTGTTGGATGAGAACCATTCCACCAGTTTGCGTAGTCCTTGTATGGTTTCGTCTTGTTTCATCGTGTACGCGATATCGTCTGCGTACAAAACTATTTCACCTTCCATGTTTAGCGGGAGGTCATTTATAAAGAGTACAAAGAAAAAAGGACCCAAGATACTTCCTTGCGGTATTCCACAGGTGATCTGCCTTTCTTCACTGTACTCCTAATTCCAGCATACCATTTGTTTTCTGTTATGGAGGTAGGATTTAATTATTTCATATGCCTTACCTCTGATTCCATGTTTGATTTTTTCTAGAAATGTTTTGTGGTCCATCATATCAAATGCTTTTGATAAATCACAAACTATTGTTTGACAGTTTTGTTTTTTCTCCAGCATGTTGTGTATGTGTGATGTGAGAGTCATTATTGCATCAACGGTGCTTTTTCGAATATTTTGGACAATATAGGTAGTATCGATATAGGTCGATAGTTGCTTCTATCCTCTTTTTTTCCTTTTTTATAAATGGGAATTACTTTGGATCTTTTAAGTGTTTCTGGAAAGATTCCTTTAGTTATGCATTCATTGATAATGTGTGCGAGTACAACCGATATTTCTTTTTTTATTAGTTTTACCATCCTAGCGTTTAGACCATATATATCGTATGTGGGGGTATTCTTCATTTTTTTGATGATGCTTTCTATTTCGATTTCGTCTGTAGGTGTTAGAAACACCGTGTTCTTTAAACTCCCTCTAGTCGAATTCAAATAATATTGTGCGGGCTTCGTGTCTGCCTGTGGAATTTTTCTATACAGATCATGTGTTGCATTTGCGAAATGAGTGCCAAAGTCGTTTGCAGTAATTACTGTATTGATGGAAGAATCTCTTTTCTTTTTGCCGACTTCCTTATTTATGATCATCCATGTCGTTTTTTGCTTATTATCTGATTGGAAAATTTGTTGCATATTTATTTGTTTTTTGTTTTCCTCTAGTTTCTTGTTGAATAATTTTCTTAACTCATTATATTTTCGTTTATCGTTTGTGCGGATGTGTTTGTTGTGTTTATGGAGTGCTTGTATTTGCTTCTTCATATCTAGGAGTTCTTTTGTTAGTTTAGTTTTTTTATTATGCTCTTTGTATGTTTTAACAGGAAAGGTCAACTGAGCCAGTTCTTGTATGATTTTGTAAAATAGTTCGAATTTTGTTTCCGGATTAGGTTCATTGTAGATAGGATCCCAATTCATGTCTTCCACTGTTTGTCTGAATTTTTCCTGTAACTTTGGAGAGAATTTTCTGTTGTTAGTTTTATTTTCTTTTGATCTTTTTTTGTCAATTTTCCATTCGATGTATAGTGCTTCATGATCCGATAAATTAATTTCAGTTAAATCAGCTGCTATGTAGTCGATGTTGGTGAAGATGTTGTCAATGCAAGTTTGTGATGCTGTTCGTGTTGCTTTATTTATTGTTTTTTGCAGATTACATGATTTCATGAGCGCTTGGATCGTTAGATTTTCATTTGATGGATCATTAAAATTAAAATCTCCCGTTAGTATCAAGTTGGTTGTTGGCTTATTTCTTGCATAATATCTTCTAATAGTTTCACGAAATTGCCTAAGTTTCCTGACGGCGATCGGCACATTGTTAATATTATTGTGTTTATTTCTTTGATATGACAGGCTCAAAATTCACCTTCCATATCAATTGATTTAGTCGAGATGTTCAGTAAAGGTGTGCATTTCCAGCTATTATGGGCAAATATTGCGACCCCTCCGTGTATATGTGTTGTTCTTGTGTAATATGTTACTAAGTTGTAATTGGGTATGTTGTACATGTTTATGTTATTCGAATTCAACCAGTGTTCATTTATACAGACTACGTCAATGTTTTCTTCGCTAAGTATGTGTTCCAACGAGGCCACTTTATTAGAGAGACATTGAATGTTGAGATGCAATAGTTTTATTTTGTTCTGTGTACTTAATTTGTGTTTAATTATTTAATTATTTATTTAATTTAATTGTGTTTGATGTTTGTTGTCAGGCTTGGCTTTGCGTTGTTGTGTGATTTTGTTTTAATTTTTTCGATAGGTCCTGGTGGCTCCTCGAAAAAATTGAAATTTTTTTACAATTACCCCTGTTGGCCATATTTCAGAATTATAGACAATGTTTGCCAGTCGTCCATCAAAACCAACTTTGAATGATTTATTTATGTTCGTGTTTTTTCGTGCTTCTGTATTTCTTCAACCTTAAACTTATTATTTGGAAATTTATTTGTTAAGTAATTTTCAATACCTGTTTTGTTTGTGTTCACGCTTAATCGACCCACGTACAACCATTGGTAAGATTCAGCAGCTTCGAAACCAGCGCATGGGCTACCTTCGTTTGATGCTGTGCCTTTTATTACGGTTGGTGCCTTTTCTTTACGTCTTTTATTATTTTTTACAACTTGAGTCCATTCGCTGTTGTGTTGAGCGTTTTTAATACCTTCTGCCATTTCTTCTATTGTGACTTTTTTAATCGTTCTCTGTTCATTTATTACATCACTTGCAGAATTTTGCGTTTTTTTTTGGTTATGATTTGTTTGTTATTTACGTTTTCTTTTTTCTCGATCGGTAAAACAGGTTTCTCCTGTGTTTGTTTATTTGCGACTCCGACTGCTTTGACTACATTTGGAGATTTTAAGGCCGCGTTCACATATGCGTCGATTTTTTCTGATAGTAGTTTATTGTTTAGCGATTTTTCATCGATTAGGTCTTGCATCAGCTTGATTTTTTGCTTCTGGATGCATATTAGTTCCTTGTGATCACAGTTCACTATAATTGGTGCACTTGAATTTTCTTTATTGCGTTTTATAGAATTCTTGTAATTCTTTTTCTTACATTCTTGTAATATTTTGTTGTCTTGGTGCTTTGGTGTAAGCTTTCCTCTCACCATTATTTCGATCAAGTCATCCTTGAGTAATTTCTTTAGTTCGTTGACAAATTTACTTTCGTCCATTTTGAGGTTAAGGATTATACACGTGTTCACTTAGCTACTAGCTACACTACACTAGCTTTGTCATTTTGGTACGTAACGTTATCAATGTACAACACCGCATAACTAAGGAGTCACTACCATTATTTTTTGTGGATCTAGAACCATCAGAGAATAATAAAAATATTTACGACCTAAGATATTTACACAATAGAGCAACTCGAGTTGAACCACCTAAGAGAAACACAGATATTGTACAATGTACGAGATGCCAGATGTTTAATCACACCAAAACATATTATTATTATTATTAGTAACGGGCTGTGGTACATGTCCCCACTGCACTGAAGCTTAAGCTTATTGTGCATTCATCCGAGTTTACTCAAACAACTGCGTCTCTTCGACCAGGTCGAGAACACAGTTGAAGGGAGATTGTTCTATCTCCTCGGTTGTTGGGTAGGGCAAACCGAGGTGACGCAGCCTGCTCCTGGCCAAGGCCGGGCATTGGCATAATATGTGGAGTGGGGTTTCATCCTCCTCGCCACACATCCTGCAACTAAGATCCTCCGCCAACCCCATAATGCTGAGGTGCCTTTTGAGGCAGCAGTGCCCTGTAAAGAGACCCACTAACCTTCTAAGTTGTTTCCTACTCAACATGAGTATTTTGTTCCTTTTGGCCTCACTGGACGATGCCCTTATGAACGTACGCGATTGCCTCAGTCCAGGTAGGTCTACCCAGTGTGCAAGGTGTTGTTCTGCTAGTATATCCCTAATTCTTCCTTTTGCGGTAGAGTAAGCAATCCCGCAGGAAGGCTCCAGGCCCATTAGGTTTGCGCAAGCGGCCTTCCTAGCTAGAGAATCCGCTTCTTCGTTGCCTTTGATGCCCCGGTGTCCCGGCACCCACATCAGTGTGACGCTGTTGCGGAGAGCAAGTCTTACCAGAGCATCTTTGCATTGTTTGACAACCTTGGAGTGTAATTCAACTTCTTCCAAGGCTCTTAGAGCTGCTTGGCTGTCAGTCATGATACAGATTCTCCTCTCTACAAGGTTCCTCCATACCAGCTCTTCAGCACAGACCAATATATCAGTTACTTCTGCCTGAAATATAGTTGCGAGAGGTCCCAGGTTAATGCTATAAGAATCCCCCAGTCTTCTGTCTCGCACACCTATTCCAGTACTCGTCTCAGTCTTTGATCCATCTGTATACCAGATGGTATCATACTTAAGCCCCAACGTTTCTGAGGTTTCAATTTTATCCCTATCCGGTACTATGACCTTATAGGGCTTTCTAAAGTCCCTCACGGTGCTAGTTCTGTCAGGGTGCATGCTGAGCAGGCCGTTACTCTTAATTGAGTTTAGGATCATGGTGTGGTGCCCCCTTCTAGGATTGATCTCACCATGACCGTTAATTTTCAACCTGTAGGCTGCAAGTAGAGCCTCGAACCCCACGACTAGGTGTAAAGGTCGAAGACCTAGGAGAGCCTCCATGGAAGCGGTGGGCGTTGATGCCATTGCCCCCATAATACCCAAGTCTTACAAGCCTGTTGAGCCGGTTTATGCTTTCCCTTTTACTGGCTTTGTGCCACCAGATCAGGGCTGAGTATGTGATCGTGGGTATCACCACCTTGGTGTACAACCAAAGTACCATTTTAGGTTTTAGTCCCCACGTTTTACCGATCATGCTCCTACAGGCCCAAAGAGCCCTAGTCGCTTTGTTCGTAATGTGAAGGATGTGAGGCGTGAAGGTCAGCCTGTTGTCCAGAATTAGACCCAGGTATTTGACCTCCTTCTGCAGAGGCAGCTCCTCCCCCCGCAACCTCAGAGTCCTCACATCCTGAAGTTTAGTGCGTTGTGTAAACGCCACAACAGAGGTTTTGCTCGGGTTTACCGATAGCCCCTCTCCTGTGCACCATCTTTCAACGATTCTGAGTGCGTTTTGCATCAACGAAGACACGACTCCTCCGAATTTCCCAATAACAAGAATTGTGATATCATCAGCAAATCCCTGTCCATGTACCCCTGCCTGTTCTAGCTCCCGCAGAAGACTATCCACCACCAGGCACCACAGCAGGAAGGAGAGGACTCCCCCCCCCTGCGGACTCCCACGTGCGGCAGACACCTCCACAGTCGTCTGTCCTAGACTAGCTTTGATTTTCCTGTCTCTGAGGGTGGAGCTAATCCAACCCGTAATAGCTGGGCCGACTCCACGACTTCCGACAGCTCTCACTATAAATTCAAAAGAGGCGTTATCAAACGCCCTCTCTATGTCTAAAAAGGCTTCCAGCGTAATTTCTTGGCTGCCAAGAGCCCCCGCTATCCTGTGAGTTAGTTCGTGTAGACTAAGCTTGCTACCGTTAAAAGTAGATAGGATTAAGAAAAATAATAATAAATTATTATTGGTGATATTATCGGTAGTTGGGTCGTGTGCCTTTGGCTAGCTCGTAAAGGCAAATAATAGAAAAATACAAAAAAAGAGAATGAGCTGATTCTTCTTCAGATCGGGAAGATTAATACGCAGGGGACAAAAATCGCTAAAGTAACGCTCCAAAGAGCCAGCCGAAATGTTGATATTTTTGGGCGCCACGAAGTTTAAAAAAAGAAATCACCCTGTATATTCGAATAAACAGCCACGTTAAACTACGAAAAATACTGGCTGTTGCAAAAAAAAAGAAGTAACCAGGTCAAGAAGAGACTGAGTAACAGAGATAACGTTTGTTGTTTCTGATTTAATAAAAAATAGAATATATACAATACTGCGCAAAATTGGGCTACCTTTTTAATATAAAAAAAAAATGAATACGTAAGTAAGCTATCAATTGCTCACAATTGCTCAAAACTCGCGTTATAGTTACCGCGTATACGTATACTTGGCGCACAAATACCGTAATAATTTCTACAGTTTCTATTCGAGTTGATTAGATGTTTTAAATATAAAATTATAATCAAAAGAACGGCCCAATAAAATTCTTCACGCAAAAAAAGATAATTAACAATAATAAATGACGGCACAAACAAACAAAATCTTAGCTTTCTGTTGTCTTCTCTCTTGATGGTTAGGTCAGGATAGCGATAGCGATACCAATGTTCGACTGAATTATCCAGGCTGTTGTGTTGTTATACAGGTGGATTACCCAATAACCATGCAGCCAGAAATACGACACCAGGTAACCAAGAAGTAAAAAGGAGTAACACCACGATCGATATGATACACCGGTTGATATCGGTAATCCAAATAAAGAAATAATAGCTGGTGAACCGCTATTAACACCCTAGAAAAATTCAACTTAACAAATGTGGAATAAAATTATCAAACATACCTCTAGATGTTGTTTGAGGGTTTGTTAGTGAAGTAAGCAAGGCAATGGTCCAAGAACGAATTTAATCCTTCAAATGAAGATCGGATAACTTCTCAAGTAAACGTAAAATTTAGAAAAGGAAATCCAAAAAATCGTAGCAATCAATACTAATCCCAAATAAATCTGGATGAGAAAATAACGCAATTTTCACCAAAAAAAATTGATTAGCTACGTCGTCCAAATATAATTACTCAACTTACAAATTATAACTTTTCTCCAAAATCGCAAAGTTAAAATTAAAAATTAAAAATGTGCGAATTATCAATTATGATAATAATTTCTATTAAATTTGAATTCAAAAGTGAATTAGGATGCCACCTTTTGAAAATCTTTCACAACCTTTGTATTTTTACTTAAAAATAAAATCAAACCGTAACACTGCCCCCTTACCAAAGAAATTTTTCGAGGAACGAGAAAATACTAAAAAGGATCCATAATAAGTAAACAATCAGAAACCTGATAAAAATATTTAACTATTAAACAACGTGAAACAAGTGATATAAAAAAAACAAGTACAAAAATGTAGAAACTAATCTTCACAATGAAGTTTCAAATCTTGGACATGCCAAGTTCCCGCAGATTTGCCATGGTCGTCTTCGAGTTCATACGTAACACTTCCCGTTTTCTTCTTCACTTTATAGGGACCAACAAAAGTGGGTGCTAATTTAGCCGAGAAATACTTTGAAGCGTCAGAAAGAACCTTATTTCGTCGCCAAACATATTGCCCTACAACATATTGAACAGGTCTACGACGCATATCATAGACACGTTTACTACGTTCGAAAGCTAACTGAAGTTTGTTACGTATTTTCTCAAACATCTTACGAAATCCTGCAATACGTTTTGGAATTTCATCATTAGGGTGATGCTGTTCAGGGTGTCGATGATGGTCACCTGAACCAACGTATTCACGACCAAAATTCACGAAATATGGAGTATATCCCGTAGTTTCATGTCTGGAGGTACGTATGGCACAAGCTACAGAAAACAAAAAAGAATCCCATTTACGATGATTGTCCTTTACGTAAGAAGATAACATGGTTTTTACTACCTTATTAACGCGTTCCGTAGGATCAGCTCTAGGATAATATAATGCTGTGTAAAAGATTTTAGTGCGGTAGCGTTCACAAAGATTTCGAAATTCATTACTGCGCATTTGAACACCGTTATCACAGATTATGGCTTGAGGCACACCATAAACAAGAAAAATGCCGTCCTCAATATTTCTTGCCAAGGACCTAGCGGTAGCAGAACGAATAGGAAAAAGTACAACATACTTGCTAAAATAATCGGTAACAACTAAAATATGAGTATAGCCCGAAGTGGAACGTGGTAAAGGTCCAACAAAATCCAAAGATATGACCTGCCAAGGATATGTCACTTCGGGTCTAGTACCCATTAAGCCAGCTGGAGCCTTTTGTTCAGGTTTCTGCTCGGCGCAAACCCTACATGCTTTTACATATTTAGCGACATCATTCTTCATCTTGGGCCAAAAGTAACGATGATGAAGTCTCCAAAATGTTTTATAAATGCCAACATGTCCGGCAGTTGGTTCATCGTGATGTTTTGCTAATATGGCTTTCCTGAAATCTTTAGGCACAACGCGTTTCCAATTCTCTGACTCTGGTGTTAATTCAGGTATTCGACTTTTCACATATTTAAATAATTGTCTTTCTTCTATCATCCATTGTGGGTATTTATTAGGATGTTGCTCCACTGACTGAAGAAGTTTTAAATACCACGAATCTTGGGTGTTCTTAAAATCATCGCCTGTCTGTAATTGGATGTTGTCTACCGGGACAGAGCGGGATAAAAAATCGGGTACAACGTGATCTTTCCCTTTTCTATGCACAAGTTCAAAGTCAAAAGCTTGTAGGCGAACAGACCATCTTGCCAATCTTCCAACCGGATCGCGCATGCGCTTTAACCATAATAATGAGTAATGGTCCGTGACCACCGTGAAACGTACACCATCAAGATAGTGCCTAAGCTTTTCAATAGCGTATATTACTGCTAGACATTCACGTTCGGTAGTTGTGTAATTTCGCTCTTGTTTAGTGAGAGATCTGGATAAATAGCATATAACCCGTTCACCATCTTCAAAGTTTTGCGTCAGTACAGCTCCGATTCCAAATGCAGAAGCATCTGTTTGCAATATAAAGGTTTTCTCAAAATCGGGACACTGTAGTAGTGGTGCGGTAACCAATTGCTCTTTAATGGCTGCGAAGGCTTGCTCACATTCAGGTTTCCAAAACCAAACAACATTTTTCTTTATTAAATTAGTTAAAGGAGCAATGATAGTAGAAAAATCTTTAATGAATCGCCGATACCATTGTGACATACCGAGAAAACGTCGCAGCTCCTTAACATTTCTCGGGGCTGGAACATCCAAAATTGCCTTCACCTTCTCAGGATCAACTCTCAAACCACCGCCATCGACTATATAACCTAAATATTTAAGTTGAGGTTTACAAAATTCACATTTTTCGCGACTAATCGTAAGTCCCGCGGCATGTAAACGCTGAAACACTTTCTCTAAAATTTCTAAGTGAGTCTTAAAATCTTTAGCGATAATGATTATATCATCAAGATACACTAATACATAGGTCAAAAGGTCGGCGCCTAAAATTTTCTCAATCAGTCTCTGCCAAGTTGCAGGTGCGTTCGTAAGCCCAAATGGCATTCTCAAAAAGTGATATAATCCACCAGGAACAGTAAAAGCCGTATACTCTCGAGAAGATTCTTTTATAGGAACTTGCCAATATGCAGATTTAATGTCTATTGAGCTAATGTACTTCGCGTCTCTTAATTGCTCAAGAATTGAGTTAACTAAGGGCAGGGGGTAGGAATCTTTTTTTGTTACAGAATTTAGTTTTCTATAATCAACGCAAAACCTATAAGTCCCGTCCTTTTTGGGAACTAACAAAATTGGACTGGCCCAAGCTGATTTTGAAGGCTCTATAATCTTATCATCTAACATTTTTTTAATTTCTTCGTTGATAATACGTTGCCTTACCGGAGATACTGGATAACATCGTTGTTTTATGGGTGGTGAATCAGTAATAATTTCGTGTTCAGTGGCGTTAGTTACTCCGACACCTGTACCTAATAATTCAAAATTTCTATCAAGAAGTTTATCTAAAGCAAGACGTTCCTCTAAACTTAATTTGTAGTCGTTCTTAATAGAATTAATCGCAGTAACTGAAGGATTTGATCCAAAATGCCATACATCTCGTTTGAGATCGGGAACTAAATCCATAGCCAACCAGAAATCGGTTCCAAGTATTAACTGGCGAGGCAAATCTGGAACTACCAAAACTTCTAAAACAACTATTTTATCTATGAGGCGAATGGGAGTACTAATAGAACCAATACTTTTACAAGTCTGACCGTTTGCAACGGTACACGCAACAGTTTCTCCTGGATTTAGTGTCAACCCCAAACTCAATAGAAATTTATACCCAGACATTCCAACTACAGTGCGCGTAGCGCCTGAATCGAGTAAAGCTAAAATACTACGATTCAAAATCGAAACTCGTAAATAAGGCCGTTGATCACCATCAGCATGAGAAAGAACATAATCGAGAAGAATTTTGTGTTTTAATGGCTCCTTGCATTTAATATTAACCGGATTGCAGTGAGATTGGACCTTAGACCGGATACCTAATGGCCCATTTCTCCGTTTCCCGAACAATTTGGACAAGAAACAACTGTAAAACTAACTCTACCACATCGGAAACATACAACTTTCTTTGCTTGACTACAAGAAGACCTTCTGTGACCTGACTGTCCACAATTCCAACAGACAACTCCAGAATCAGGATGAATTTCGGTAGTAGGTTGACGCGAAATGAGATCAAGGCGAGTGGATGTAAATTTTGTCGGTGGCTTACGATAGGCTAACTCAGGTTCAACCAATAAATTTCCAGTTGTTGATGGAGGACAAAAAACTCTACTGCGATATTCACTTTCCTCGATTCTACGTCCATACTGTATAAGTTCTTCGATTGTACATATTTCTAAACAAGCAAGTCCCCTTTGAATATGAGGAAGTAAATTACCTCTTATTGTGTCTACGCGGGAGCTTTCGGGTGGCTTATTAGAAAGTTTATTATACAAATTCTCCATAACCGAAACATACAAAATTAATTTTTCGTCAGCACCCTGGGTTCGCTTTCCAATTTCAGCCTCTAGTCGAGTTTCGTACCCAGGAGGTAAAAATGATGCTCTTAGTTGACTGACTAAGTCATCCCAATCTTTAAAAAGATGCTTTCTAGGCCGAAACCAAACCCGAGCATCAGATTTGAAAAGTTCCACGGCTGATTGAAAAAGTTGTTCCTTAGTGACACCACGTGATACACGAAGTTCCTCTATATTTTCCAGAAAAGCCGTCACACTGTTATTGCCGTCAAAATATATACCCCACTTACATATAGGTGGATTCTTTCCAAAACTAATATTATTCCAACCTAGTGAAGTACTAGAACTTAATCGTTTACAAGGATCGAAGGTAATATTATTGTCATTAATTTCTTGCGATACAGGATTAATATTGTCCCTATCACCGTAATAACTTGAAATGAGAGGAGTAGAATCATTTGAAGTTTCAGCAAAAGATACCCGTCGAGTATTTGAGAACCCATTATGAGTAGAATCTACATTAACCTCACGAAGACGCTTAATTAAATCTACAACCTTGCGATTGGTCGTTTCTAAGAGACATTCCTGATTATCTAAATTGGAACTAGTAATAGGTACAATAGGTAAAGAATTAACGCCAGCTAGAGAACTTCGAGTTACGGAAGTTTGTGCTGCAATACAATTATCTACGTCTAGTGGTGGAGTATAAGATGCAGATGGTATAGAAAAATTCAATAAAGAACCGCACGACTGCGACTCCGGAATAGGGGCATCAATAAGCGAATCTGATAATGAAATTAAATCATTATTGTCATTAGTACTGCTCAACCCTGATACAAAATACACCTCACCAAGGGTTTTCAATAACCCAGCAGCTACAATAGAAAGATTATTGCATTTCATTTTATGTTCTTCCTGATGTATTGGCAATGTTTCCAAACGACGCTGAACATGCAACAGACGAGCTTTTATTCGCTTTTGTTCATTATCTCTATTCGATTGATCGAAATCTTCTATCTGACCACCTAATTCAATTAATTTTGCCGATAATGTATGAAATTCTACGTCTAAATCAACATTTGGGTTACTCGCAACAGGCATACCTTGCTTTAGAGCATCCCTCAACAACTTGCGCTTCTCCGCGACTGTTTCGCCTACTTTAATTCCTCTCCAACTCAATTCATATGAAAGTTCATCGCTTAATAAACGATTGACATCCATAGTTACAAAAATGTAAAAAGCTACCACAATCAAATACTAAGAAAAACAATTTTTCCGAAATAATCAAAACAAACAAAAATCAGAATTAACGAAGGAAATTCACTCTCCCTCCCCCTAAGAATCAAACTTAACGAAACAAATTAAATTCTAGAAGTGTAAAATAAAATTACTCCAAATTCCAAAAACAAATACAAACTCTGCACTCAACTTCTTCTCTCTTTTTACGTTGGGCGCCAATTTGCTACCGTTAAAAGTAGATAGGATTAAGAAAAATAATAATAAATTATTATTGGTGATATTATCGGTAGTTGGGTCGTGTGCCTTTGGCTAGCTCGTAAAGGCAAATAATAGAAAAATACAAAAAAAGAGAATGAGCTGATTCTTCTTCAGATCGGGAAGATTAATACGCAGGGGACAAAAATCGCTAAAGTAACGCTCCAAAGAGCCAGCCGAAATGTTGATATTTTTGGGCGCCACGAAGTTTAAAAAAAGAAATCACCCTGTATATTCGAATAAACAGCCACGTTGAACTACGAAAAATACTGGCTGTTGCAAAAAAAAAGAAGTAACCAGGTCAAGAAGAGACTGAGTAACAGAGATAACGTTTGTTGTTTCTGATTTAATAAAAAATAGAATATATACAATACTGCGCAAAATTGGGCTACCTTTTTAATATAAAAAAAAAATGAATACGTAAGTAAGCTATCAATTGCTCACAATTGCTTAAAACTCGCGTTATAGTTACCGCGTATACGTATACTTGGCGCACAAATACCGTAATAATTTCTACAGTTTCTATTCGAGTTGATTAGATGTTTTAAATATAAAATTATAATCAAAAGAACGGCCCAATAAAATTCTTCACGCAAAAAAAGATAATTAACAATAATAAATGACGGCACAAACAAACAAAATCTTAGCTTTCTGTTGTCTTCTCTCTTGATGGTTAGGTCAGGATAGCGATAGCGATACCAATGTTCGACTGAATTATCCAGGCTGTTGTGTTGTTATACAGGTGGATTACCCAATAACCATGCAGCCAGAAATACGACACCAGGTAACCAAGAAGTAAAAAGGAGTAACACCACGATCGATATGATACACCGGTTGATATCGGTAATCCAAATAAAGAAATAATAGCTGGTGAACCGCTATTAACACCCTAGAAAAATTCAACTTAACAAATGTGGAATAAAATTATCAAACATACCTCTAGATGTTGTTTGAGGGTTTGTTAGTGAAGTAAGCAAGGCAATGGTCCAAGAACGAATTTAATCCTTCAAATGAAGATCGGATAACTTCTCAAGTAAACGTAAAATTTAGAAAAGGAAATCCAAAAAATCGTAGCAATCAATACTAATCCCAAATAAATCTGGATGAGAAAATAACGCAATTTTCACCAAAAAAAATTGATTAGCTACGTCGTCCAAATATAATTACTCAACTTACAAATTATAACTTTTCTCCAAAATCGCAAAGTTAAAATTAAAAATTAAAAATGTGCGAATTATCAATTATGATAATAATTTCTATTAAATTTGAATTCAAAAGTGAATTAGGATGCCACCTTTTGAAAATCTTTCACAACCTTTGTATTTTTACTTAAAAATAAAATCAAACCGTAACAAGCTCACACGATTTGCCCGATTGATAAGCATACTGGTGTCTGTGCAGAGGTGAATTCACCAATACGCTATCCCTTATGTGCCTATCAATCAGTTTTTCCAGTGTCTTTAATAAAAAAGACGTCAGGCTAATTGGACGAAATGACTTAGCCTGGGCATATGATGCACGCCCTGGCTTGGGTATAAATACCACTCTTGCCATCCGCCAGCTTTGGGGTACATAGTTTAGCGCCAGGCTGGCTCTGAACAATGTACATAGAGGGGTGGCTAGTACTTCCATCCCCTGTTGTAATAATGCGGGGAAAATACCATCCTCGCCTTGAGATTTGAGTGGTTTGAAGGTGTTAATCGCCCATTCAACTCTCGTTTTGTTAATTGTACTATCTGCTAATTTTCAGTTGCTCCTGCTCGCCCGACTCGTCGGGACGGCTTGGTGCCCCTGGCCATTAGAGCCATCATCGGGTTTGGGAACACATCCCGGGAAGTGTGTCCGGAGCAATAGCCCTAGAGTCTCCTCCCCCGATGATGTGAACCCTCCCTGTGGTTTTTCTATTGTGCCCACCTTTCCGTGGCCACTCTTGAGAAGAGCTCTTTGGAGTCTTGCACATTCGGGAGTTCTTTCGATTTCCCCGCAGTATTTCCTCTATGAGTTTTCCTTTGCCTTGCGTATGGCGTACGTGTATTTCAGACGGGAGCTTTTATAAGCTTCCCAGTCTCCTGTTCTCTTAGCTTTGTTAAAAGACTTTCGAGACTCTGCCCTGAGAGATTCAAGTTCACGGTTCCACCAAATGGTCTCCTGCTTACTTTTCCTCTCTTTTAGAGGGCAGTTTTCTTCGAAGGCTGTGGTAATGGCCGACGTTATCGCGTCGTACCAAAACATATTGTAATCGTCCATTTGCCTGCGTTAAATGTGGTGAACCACATGACACTAAAACAAAAGATATGCCGGCTACTTATTACTTATGTAATGGTTCCCATCCAGCGAGTTACAAAGGTTGCCAAGTATACAGAAACTTGCAAAACAAATATAAAAGAGACCAACTGTAACAAATCACCTCCAAATCCAAAGCTAATACGAAGGTTATTTATGCGAGTCCAGTTCAAACACTTGTATGAATCGCTATAAGCGACTGATTAAAATTCTTTTTACATAAATAGAAATAAACTACCTTCAACAAGCTAGAAACTTAATTAAGCACCTAAGATGCAATTGAATTTGCGTATTTAATTATAACAATAATTTGAAACATTTTTGGAAGCACGCACTAGAGTAAACACATGTCGAAATTGATTCCATCAGGTCAACCTTTTCTGTTACTAAAGTCCATAAAGTAGATAATTTTTCGACTTTTATTACAGGGTACATTAAACGAAATACGCACTAATTACCAGTAAATGCAAAATCCGTGGCGTTACAGATTTGAAATTTACATGATCTTGGAGCAAATAAAATTTACAATTTAGACAAATAATTACCAAATTACGAAATTTCACTAAAAACATCTGGATACCATAAAAAGATTAAAGGACAACTTTTAAAATAAGTTCACACAGATATTGCTTAAAATTGGGGTCCGATCGTCATAAATCTGTGGATGACCGAACGACTTTTATGACCGCGCTTGGCTCTAAAGTAGGGAACCCAAAACTTTTTTTTAAATCGTGTACTAAAATATGAATTTCGAATCAACTTTTGATACGCACTGGTTTTATTACATCGTATCATGATCAATTTGCTAGATTTAAATTAAAATTAAAATACACACTTCCCTATTCATAAACAATATAACAAAAATATCACTTTTGAGTTTCCTCGATTAATTCAGTTTCTAAGAACAAAATACCATCAGTTGAGCGACTTTAGTCCTTATTGATACCCTTGAAGATTTTACATAAAAGGGTCCACCCTCATCCCTCACGGATGCTGCTAGTTAATTCACATTCTGCCAGTTAACGCACATTCTGCTAGTTAATCTTCAGGTGTTTAGTTGATTTTTTTTTTTCAAATATCTCGTGACAAATCGAAACTTAGCATAAAACTTAAATTCTTTTTTTTCTCTTTAATATTCAAGTGAAATTTTATTTTTTTTTATTTTAAAACTCGTGAGTGTGTGTTTCCTCCTTTCGTTATTTTCAACAAAAAGGTAATATATTGAGATGACTCTAGCTATACAAATTTTCTAAAATTTGCTTTATTCCAAAATTAATCTAAATAGCTGGGCATTCATTTTTTTGTGTAGCAAGAGATGTTATCATCAGAATTGTTATCATCAATTCTTCACTTTTAATTTTGTCACTTCTCTTTATTAATTAAACAAAAAGAACATCAACTTAACTTAATTTATTTTCAAAAAAAAACAATTAACAATTTTAATTATTGCGGAATGGTGTTTCATCCGCTTGACTCGACATGAAGGCCGCAGCCTAACTCTTCTACAACCTACGAGCTCCACTCCTTCCAGTTCTACATATTTTCTCCCCACTTTTATCTACATAGCAAAACTTAACAAACAATTTTATACAATGTGCAATGTTATAAATAATAATGAAATAAAACTCAAACTTTAAAATAATTTAAATAATAAAATAATTTATAGCATTTAGAAGCACGACAATATAAAAAAAACTATGTATTTAAAATTGTTCTCTTTCAGATAAATGTCACGACATAATTAAATTTGTTTTTATTGAATATTAGTTGTCGATTTCAAGTTTATTAATTTCTTTTTTTATATATTGTAATGATATTTTTGTAGAAAATTTACCACACACTTATATTTGCTCGGGTAACTCAGGATTGCGGGAGCAATTGATAATTTTCAAGGGTCGAGGGTTCTTGCGTTTTCAAAATTTAAATAAAAAGAAATCTCTCTAATGCAAACAAATAATTTCTCCAAAAATCATAATCCAATTCAATGTAAGTAAATAATAAATTCTTTTAAAACCAAATTTTTGTATCGTAAATAAATTCAAATACAAAATTCAATGTAAAAATTTACTGAGCTCGTACTTTTAATTTTAACGCGTATCCAAAACACCTTCTTATCACCATCTGGCCACACGCTTGCACTTACATATGCAATTGTAAACTTTCCAATTTTACACCAATTTTCAAATTTTATAACTTCAATCTTTACTTCCAAAGCAATCAAAACCATCAAATCAACTATCGTTCAGTAGCAACGTATCAAAAATATCCAATTCCAATTATCAAAAATTATCCAAAAATTACGCAATAATGCATTCGCATCAAAATCATTTATTCAAATCAAAATCAAAATTTAGTACTCACAAATATAATTCACAATTTTAAACTTATATCAAAAATCAAATAGTCGCCTCGAGCTGACATGACACAACATGCTCGGGCGGGCGCTATCGGCGCAAAAGCTAATCTCAATAATAAGACAAATCTCGAAAATAACTCATTCGAGTCAAAAATTAATGAGCCAAAAGTCGGCCCGCTGTCTCTCGCGGCGACTCGTCGGCAAAAGCTAATATCCTCGTCGATTCGCCCTCACCTGTCCAATTCTCTAGTCTTACAACTCAAAATTATTTAAAACAAAATTTTCATTAAAATGTACAGGGTAGGTGCAAATCCTCTTTTTCACCACAATATATATATATAATTCTGTTCTATGAATTTCTGGTGTATAAATTTTCCTTTATATTAATTAAACAAATATAGATTTATATGATTTTATTCTTTCTTTTGCTACCGTAAGACGATTAAATTGTTAATAATCCTACGTCTCCGATCTTCAATTTATAAGTTTGAAACCGGCTTTAAACGGTTTTTGGTGGCAGCGATTTAACTTCAGTTACCACACGACGGCCGCGATTATTTAATTAATCAAAGCCTACCCGTGTTACACAACAACAGAAGGAAGAACAACAACAAAGAAGACAAAACGCATCTACATTCCACAATGCAAATTTATGCCACCACAATCTTTCATTTTGACCAACGAATCATCAAACAAATTATAATTCAAACAACCGAAGATCATATTCAGAAGCACTAAGAAATAATTCATTCGAAACAACGAATTATTCTGAGGAAACTCAATTAACAAAATTCCTTAACGAGTTTAAGAAAATGTTCAAACAATTAATGCAGCAAAATAACATGATGATAAATTTATTAAATACAGTCATCAACAGATTAATAGGTTAATGGTGAATTTCTTAAGAATTGCCTTGTGGAATGCTAATGGCTTCCAAAAATCAAAAGTTAAAGAAACTGAAATATTTTTATTAGTAAATATTAATATAGATATTCTAATCATATCTGAAACACACTTTACCGCAAGATCCTATATAAAAATTCCCAGATATAAAATATATTCAACTAATCACCCCGATGGAACAGCTCACGGTGGAACAGCCATATTAATTAAAGAAACTCTAGTACATCACGAACTAAATAAGTATGAAACCAGCTTTCTACAAGCAACTAGTTCAAATTAACAAGTTGAACAAATCACTGAAAATTGCAGCAATATACTGTCCACCAATGCACAACATTAAAAAAGAAGTTCTGAAACCGTTTTTTGACTCACTTGGTAATAAATTCATAGCAGGTGGAGACTTCAACGCAAAGCATACACACTGTAGTTCTAGGTTGATAACTACCAAAGGAAGAGAGTTTCTCAAAATGATTAACGCTAAAAATTATCACACCGTACTTACATATTGGCCTACTGATCCAGATAAAATACCAGACTTACTGGATTTTTACATAATCAATGGAGTCTCGTCAAATTACATGGAAGTCCAATCAAGCTTAGAATTAACATCAGACCATACTCCAGTTCTACTTACTATTCTGGTAATCTGGTTATTAGAAAAGAACATAAAGCAACACTCCATAGCCAAGAAACAGACTGGGACCAATTCAAAGAACTTATTCAACAAAATCTAAACTTTACGTTACCAATAAAAACAAACAAAGAATTAGAAGAGGCGACCAACCACTTCGTAACAACTATCCAAGAAGCTAATTGGAAAGCAACTCTATTGGTAAAAGAAACATATAACGAGTACAATATACCTATAAAAATACGTCAAGTTTTGGCTGAAAACGAAGAGCAAGAGCCAGATGGCTCTCTAGATAAAACGGAATATAACAGAATTGCAAACCACCTTAAAAGAATAATAAATCCTTGGTAATCTTTCCGTGAAGGATAATACTATTTGGAATGCCACAAAAGGTTTTAATAGACCTCAAAGCACTGTTTCTACACTACAAAAGTCTGATTCATTATGGGCAAGATCAAACATCGAAAAAGCTAAACTATTCTCTCAACATCTAGAAGAAGTTTTTAAACTCTATTCCGATGAACCAGATAAAGAAATTAATGACTTTCTCCAAGCTTCTCTACAAACGTCTTTGCCCATAAAAAAGTTTACTTTTTATGAAGTTTTTTTTTTATTTCAATTAATATTTACAATCTGTCTATATACAAACAATAAGTAAATTATTTGGCATTAATTATTGACACGTTGAGAACATTCCAGTAAATGTACTCATTTTAAGTTATCTAATTTGTTAACATATAATATGCAAGGCACAAGAGTAATCTACATTATAAACATGTAGCCAGTCGGCAATTCCACATCAGCAGCTAGTTAAATCGAGAAGCCAGGTCCGAGGGCTTGAAGCGTTTCAATCTTCGAATCTCACATGAATCATCAAGCAGGTTCACTGCCAGTTCGTTTGGATGCGTTTTTAAACGATTTTTATATTTGACGGAGTAATTCTTGATTTCGCTGTGTATGGAAGGTATTTTTAAGTCTCGATGGATTATATCATTTGGCACATACCACGGAGCTTGTACAATTGTTCTAAGTGTCTTATTTTGAAATCTTTGGATTATTTCGACGTTTGAAGAGCTCGCAGTTCCCCAAAGTTCGATTCCATATGTCCAAATCGGTTTTAGTATTGCTTTATAGATTATTAATTTGCTCTCTAAACTTACTTGTGATTTTTTACCCATCAACCAATTCATTTGTCTAGACTTGATTCTAAGCTGCTTCCTTTTATTAAATATATGTTTCCGCCATGTAAGTCTTCTATCAATGTGTAGGCCCAGATATTTTGCATCTTCAGCTTGGGGTAGAACACAGCCATTCAAAGTTACAGGTGGGCAATTATCTCTTCTCATGGTAAACGTGACCTGCGAAGATTTTGTCTCATTGGCTTTTATCCTCCACACTTTGAGCCATCCTTGGATTTTATCTAAGTTTTTCTGTAAGTTAGTTGAAGCGACCGCGACCCTTGGATCAGTATGTGACGCAAGCACAGCGGTGTCGTCAGCGAAAGTTGCTACCATTGTTGATTTAGTTGTTGGAAGATCTGCAGTGTACATCAAGTACAAAACTGGACCCAGGACACTACCCTGCGGCACACCTGACTCGATTGGGTACATTTCGGAGTATTCTTCACCATATTTAACCAGAAAGTGTCTGTTAGTCAAGTAGGATTTTAATACCTGATAATAATTGTGTGGCAAGCTCTTCTTCAATTTGTAGAATAAACCCTCGTGCCACACCTTGTCGAACGCCTGGCTTATGTCTAGAAATGCCGCAGAGCAGTATCTCTTATGTTCCAGATCGTTGCCGATTCGCTTTATAATTCTGTGGACCTGCTCGACAGTACCGTGATGGCTTCTATATCCGAATTGATGGCTAGGAATGAGGGAATCTTTCCGCAATATTGGTTTTAAGCGTTTGAGAAGTAGTTTTTCGAAAATCTTACCTAACACCGGAAGCAGACTTATCGGTCTGTAAGAAGTTATTTCTTCTGGTTTCTTTCCTGGCTTCTGTATTAGGATGATTTGTGCAACTTTCCATGAGTTCGGAAAGTGTTTTAATCTCAGTATCGCATTGTAGATGTACGTAAGCAGTCTAAGGCACTTTGGAGTTACTTCTTGTAAAACCTTACCCGTAATCAGGTCAAAGCCGGGTGCTTTTTTAGGATTGATTTCGCGTAGGATTGTTTGTTTAACTTCTTGTAATTTAAAAATTTTTATTGGCAAATCCATCTGAAAGGGTGCATCAAGATATTTATAGATGTCATGATCTTCTAATGTCGATGTTGATGGGAAAGGTTTGAAAACATTAGAAAGGTGCTTGGCGAATGCGTGAGCCTTTTCCTTATCGCTTCTAGTCCACTTACCCGTATCATCTCTGACTGGTGGTATTGTCTCTTGTGGGTGCTTGAGTCTTCTTGTAGCTTTCCAGAGCGAGTAGTCAGTTGCTCTAGTGGCTGTTAGATTGCTAAGATAGTCTTGAATAGCCTGGTTTTTAAGTTGTGACAGGAGGATTTTCAGTTGTTTACCAGCTTTGTTTAATTTTGCTTTGCTCTCAGGTGTTCTTGAGGTTTGCCATTGATTTCGAAGTTTTCGTTTTTCGGAAATTTTTTGTTTAACTGAAGCGGGGCACGAATCTTCAATATGGGATATATTTTGATCGGGTGTACTTTGCCATGCTGCATTTTGAATTGCGATAGTTAAGTTTTCCACTGCAATGTCAAGCTCCTCTTCTGTTTTCAGAGGGACATTTAGATTAATTTGCTCGTCCAATTTGCTTTTAAATATTTCCCAATTAGTTTTTCTACTAAATAATGTTGGTTGCTTTTGCTTGTAGACGATTTGGGAGTGAATTGTTAATATGACGGGTGTATGATCGGAACTGAGATCCAATGTTGGTTCCACTTTGAGCTGTTTGATATTTATACCCTTTGTCACGTAGAAGTCAATTGTGTCAGGTATTTTAGTTTGATCGCTTGGCCAGTATGTGGGTTGTCCCGATGATAGACTTGCCATACCATTAGACTTTATTGTTGCAAGCAGTTCTCTTCCTTTGGTAGTTATTCGTCTTGAGCCCCAGTGCGTATGCTTGGCATTGAAGTCTCCTCCAGCAATGAATCGGTTTCCAAGCGTGCCAAAAAAGTGTCCATATTGTTTTTCTTTATTGTTATGTTTAGGTGGGCAGTAAATCGCTGAGACCACCAAGTTGCCCTTTCCATTCTCAACTGCTACACTAGTAGCTTGAAGATAATCGTGTTGATACTTCTCGATTTCATAATGTTTGATGCTTTTTCTGATAATTACTGCCGTGCCACCGTGTGCTTTACCATCTGGGTGTTGGGTATTGTATATTAAAAAGTTGGGGATTTTTAAGTAGCTTTTTGTTGTAAAATGTGATTCTGAGATTAGCATTATATCTATTTTATGTGATTCCAGGAATAGTTTAAGTTCTTGTGCATGTTGGCACAAGCCGTTGGCGTTCCATGTTGCAATTTTAATTAGTTCGATCATTATGACATTTTATTGACCAGTGTTGAAGTTGAACAAGAAATAAAAAAACTAAATAAAAAGAAATCTCCTGATTATGACCTTATAACAGCAAAAATATTATTTGAATTACTCAAGTTGGGAATAAAATTTCTTACGATGCTGTACAATTTTATCCTGAGACTAGCACACTGGCCAATACAGCTCAAATTTGCCAAAATAATTTTAATTTTGAAGCCTGGAAAACTCCCAAACAGAAGTAAATTCTTATCGACCAATTAGTTTCCTCCCACTTCTATCAAAATTAATGGAGAAGCTCTTACTAAAACGTATGAACGATGAAAACCTCCTAGAACAATTTTTACCTGCGCATCAATTTGAATTTCGAAGACAGCACTCAACTATCCAACAATGTCATCGAATTGTAGATAAAATCTATAGAAGCCTGGAAGAGAAGAAACACTGCGGGGCGGTTTTCCATGACATCATACAGGCTTTCGATAAAGTATGGCATAGGGGTCTGTTGTATAAAATTAAAAAGAATCTGTCATATCATTATTTTCTTCTATTAAAGTCCTACTTGGAGAATCGTTGGTTTCAAGTCCAACAAGATAAGGATGAGGTTTCAAACATTTGCCATATAAAATCAGGAGTTCCGCAAGGAAGTATTATTGGACCATTACTATATTTGCTTTTTACTTTTGATCTACCTGTTACAGATTACACGGAAACCGCAACATTTGCCGATAATACTACTGTTATATCAACGGACGAAAACCCTACTACCGCATCTCCAAATAATCAAATACATCTCTTACTTCTGCAGGAATGGCCGAATAGGTGGAGAATAAAGGTTAATGAAGCAAAATCTTCTTACGTGACATTCACATTAAGACGCAGTTTATGCCCACCGGTCTATAATAACGACACTGTTACACTGTGCAAAAGAAGCTAGATACTTGGGGCTATATCTGGACAGCAGATTAACATGAAAGGTTCACATTGTCAAAAAATGAAAAGAAATGGATATCAAAGTAAAGAAAATGTACTGGCTAATCGGAAGACGGTCTGTCCTATCTATAGAGAACAAGATTCGACTTTATAAAGCAATCATCAAGCCCATATGGACTTACGGTCTGGAATTATGGGGATTTTCAAGCATGTCTAATATCAATATCATCCAGAGATTTCAATCTAAAACTCTACGCATGGTAGTGAACGCACCATGGTACATAAGCAATCACACATGCAGATCTTCAAATACCGCATGTACACGAAGAAATTCAAAAACGAACAGAAAGATATAACACCAAACTTGAAGACTATCCAAATTCTTGCTATAGCTATATAGTTCATACTATAACTATAGCTCAACTTCTTGAAGAGAACATCCATAGAAGATTAAAACGAAAATAGCCTCGTGATTTATTAATAAAGACATAAAGAATAATGATTGCGGGTAAAGCCGCTGGGCGGAATTCCCTACAAAGACAAGACATCAAAAAATTATCTCATAGAATGTATTTAATTATTCTGATTGATAATAATATATTTATATTAGTTTCTAATTTTAAACAATATCTAAAATTAACAATTCCAACTGTTTCTTTCAAATCAATCCAATCAATCAAATCCACTATCGCTCAGTGGCAACTCACAAAAAATATCCAAATTTTCCAAAATAGCAAAATAGGATTCTAAATTTCCAGAATAATGCGTTCTCATAAATTTACTTTATTTTATCTCAACTGTAACTTACAATTACAAATTATAAAAATCTCACAGAGCCAAAATTCATCGGCCAGCTCGGTTGCCATCTTGGCCAAAAGCAATCAATTTCATTTGATTCGCCCCCACCTCTCTCAATTTATCATCTTAAAAATTTTTCATTAAAATCTACAGCGTGGGTGCGAATCTTTTTGAAACACGACAATATATTGCGGTGTTAGGGTACGTAGGTCTGCGGAAATGTTAAACCTAATCTAGTAATCAACGTTGGTCCATTCGGGTCTATTTCGTTGATACAACTGGGATCCCAACGGTAAACATCATGAAGACGGGTGATTTTAAATTGTTATCCGGTCTCGTCTTACATCAAACGTTAGGGAAAAGCAATGATTTGTTCACTCCAGACCTACGATAAGTTAGATATAAGTTTTTGTTCATAGTTTTAGTTAGTTAGTAAGTAGTGTTAGTAAGTAAGAAAGGTTATACAGTGTAAGGTGGAAGGGTTAATACATAGATGATAGCTTGAGGAACCGGTGTGGACAAGTTTTCGGACCAGCCCAATTAAATTTTAAATGGCATGGAGTGTCATCAATTAATATTTTGCAGAAAGCGTATTACATAAAACATCACGGTTCGGCGTAGGAATCGAGGTATTCTAACGGCTTTTTACGCGGATGCGTAGTAATACAATTTTCACCTGTCCGGACAATTGTTCGCCAGACAATTGTTTGCCGGATAATTATTCGACTTGGACTTTTGTTCGCCGCACAATTGTTTGCTATTTGTTAATCCAGGGAGAAGGCGTTGCCCCTTTCTGAAAATCATATTCACTTTTGTCAATGCATTTGCCGAAAAATGCAAGCCTACGGATTGCAGCATCAGTACGAAACTAATGAATGTTTTGCATTGAAATTACGTATGTTACCCGCTCTTGCGTTTGTACCACAAGCGGATGTCGTCGATCAGTTTTCCGAAAATGGTCAGTTCCCGCTGGAAGCTCAGTCAGTTCTCGATTATTTTGAAGATACATGTATTGGTCGTCCAGACCGTCCTCGACGTCGTCATTAACCTATTTTTCCCACTTTCCGTTTGGAATTGTTACAATGCTGTCATTAACGATTTGCCAAAACAAACAACAGTTGCGAAAGATGGCACCTCAGTTTTGTGGAGCTCATTGGGGCAAAACATCCAACGCTTTGGAAATTTATTCAACTGGAGGAAAATAAAAATCAAGTTCTGATTGAGCAGTATATTGCCGGTCAGCAGCCCCCATTGGGAAAAAGGAAATACCGTGATGTCGCCGAACGCACTTCTCGTATTGTCAATCAGTATGGCGCAATCTATTTGCTTGATTACCTGGTGGCTTAGCTCACAACTATAATTTTTAATTTATATATAATAAATAATATAACGAACGTTTTACTTTCAGCAAAGTTTTAAGTTGTGTCTATTGTAATATGTTTTTCAAATAGTTCTTGGTATATGGTACATTTGACAAGGTAAATTATCTCTAACCGAAAAATCAGGCGAACAATTGTCTTATGCGAACAATTGTCAGGCGAATAATTGTTCGGCAAACAATTGTCTGAAGACAATTGCCCTAGAATCAACTTTTACGGGACCATCGGATGTTTTTATCCGGCAAATAAGGAAACTAGATGATAAACACCAATGAAAAACGTTTGCACTATGGAAGTTTTTCATTGGACGACGTGGAAGAAGCTTCAAAAGTATAAATAGAGGCGTCGGAGAAAATTCCGGTTGTGGGTTTTTAATGCGATACGGAACGATCGTTGAATTTTAAGCACGCTACAGGAAGGTTAATTTTTGAACGCGAACAGTAAAGGTTGCTTTTAAATGTGGTCCGGTTGTTGGTTTTGTATGCAAAGAAGAAAGGTCCTGGTTATTTTGAAAACAACGTTGGCCACATTTTCAAAATAAATTAATAAAAGGTGCAGTGCGCGAGTGTATCAATCTCCACGGACGTCACTAGAGACCAAATAATATAAGATTAGGTTTTGGAAACTATTACAATTTAATCAACAATTTATATTTTAGTATTAAGTCGTTATAGTATTAGGAAATGTTAGGATAAGTTTGTTTTTTTTAGATATAATAATTTTAGTAGGGTTAGTTTAAGTTAAATTTTTATGTTTTTCTTTGTTTATATCACCATTTTTTATTTTTCATTTCAATTAAATCATGTTACGAAAGAACGTTTAATTATATTTGATGACTAATGTATGACGTCATGTATGATGAGTCAAACATGATGAATCATATATGATGAGTCATGTGTGATCAGTCATACATGATAACATCATTAGTCATTCAAACAGTGCTTAGATTTCAATCTAGAAACGCACAGATGCATAGGAATAACATAGAAGTCTCTAGAAGGTAGCATTTAGGTATAAATGCAGAGCGATTTCTAGTGACGAGTTGTTTCCAGTTTGAAGTTACAAGTGTGAACATAAATAAACTGTAAATAAATAGTGAAGTGATAAAAAATATACCGAGTGTTTAAATAAATCCTGACTTAGTGTTAAATAAATTGTAGTGTAATTTAGTTTAGTGTTAATCTTAGTGTCGTAAGTGTTTTATTGTTATTAACCGTATCTGTATTAGCCCATTAGAAATAAATAAACGTTTTAATTTTTGTAACAATCATTTCACAATTAGTAATTTTATTTTTAAATTTGGAGGAAACAAATTCAATTTAATTTAGCAAGGTATAAATTTTTGAACAAACAGAACAGGTAGTGTATGCAACGAACCAACCAAGGCCAACGTATAACGGATTGACTACAGCGGAAGTTTACGTAGACGATATTTCACAAGCTTAAAATTTAATAAAAATTATAGGACAGTGCACCTGTTTCTGCCCGGTTGTTCAGAACTTTTTTAACCGACTTCAAAAAAGGAGGAGGTTATCAATTCGGTTGTATTTTTTTTTAAGTTTGTTACCTCAGAACTCTGTCATTTATGAACCGATTTTTAAAATTCTTTCGGCGTTGAATCAAATATAGAATAAGTATAGTTAGAATAGTATAATATAGAATAAGAATAAGTATTAAGTACAGTAAGTATAGTTGGTCCCATTATAATTTCATTCGTATTGAACCTTGAACTTCGAAGATAAACCGGCCAGAATCTTTTCTTGATTTATATCAACTATAATCTGATTTTCAAAATTCTTTTTGCGTTTAATGTGTTTATCCATACTCGCTTTCGATAAATAGTTACGGAACGCAACATGCACTGAAAAGCATGAAATAAAAATTTTTAAAAAATTAATAAAATCGATTTCATAAAAACTACTGTGAGAAAATGCACTAAAAAGTAAAAAATAATTACGTTGTTTAGTTACTTCAACTAGCTGGCACAGGCGGTCAATTATTGTTATCTTTGGAGTCGGTGCAAGCCAAGCTGGCTAAATTACTAAAACTAAATTTTTTAAAAGGAAAATTAGGAATGAAAATCTGCAACATAGTCACGAAGAAGATATGCAGAAAATAAAGCGGCAAGCGGTTGCCGGCGTTGCCAAACGAAAAGCAATTGAAGATAATTCGAATAATAATTCGGACATTCTTCAAAGCGCCATCACTACCACTAAAGTTGCTCGAGTGAACATTACTCACCAGGATGCTAAGTCTATTCTAAAAGTATATATTGTAGTGTCCGCACTAAGTGATTAAAATGGGTTGCAAACTTAGCAATAAGATAACGATATTTGCAACTAGAAGAACAAAACAAAGCAAAACTCTATTTTAACATTTTTATTACCAGTGTGTGTTTTATTTTTGTGTATTTTTTATTTTGATTTCAGTATGTTTAATATTTTATGTTTGTCTAGTTAGTAAGTTATTTGTTTTTCGATTTTGATTTTATGATTTTTATGTTTGTATCATGACTCACCAAATGCCGACAACAGCCAAAATTTAAATAATGAAAAATCTAGATTTGAAAATAAAAGGACATTAAAGTACAACCAATGAAAAGAAGACACATTGCAAAGAATATCCAAGAAGATAAAAGAATCAATAAAAAAAAGGAGAGTCAGAATAATTTGAGCAGAGCGGTCGGTCGATGAAAGTTTGAAAAGGATTTTTATTAATTGAATTGAGAGAGGAGTTGTGTTGATGCCTAAGAGGCATACAAAAAGATTCAATAGCGGATTATTCATGTGAAGAATATTGTTTAAAGTGGAAGCAGAGTTGGTGATAAAATGATTTTTTTGGATTAAAGATATCCAGAGAGTAGTAGAAGAAAGAGAAAATAATCGAGCAGACAAAGCTGTTCATAGGGAGTTGAAGATAAGAAGGTCGCGTGTTATTTGTGCGCGATATTTTTTCGAAGAAAGATAACGTTGGCTTCTTCTTCGTTGTGTTGGCGACATTTAGGAACTTCCTGTTCCTAAATGTCCCAAAATTTCGAAATTATTCATAGACATTGTTACTACTATTCAAACTTTCACTTAAAACGACACGATGTTACCTATACCTTACTACACATATAAATATTTTGCGGTTGGTAATATATTAATCTGAGGTATTTTTAATCTCCTAATATCTTATATATAATAAAATATTAAAAAAATAAATAAAACCGTTAAAAAATATAACCGCTGTAATATAATAATCGAAAAAAAAAAAAACGATAATGTGTTTTCTATATCACGATTACTTCATGCATTTATATAGTTTACCTATATAGTTTCGTTGAACTGTCGATCCGCCGGGCAGATCGGTTGATCCGACGATCTGTTGAGCGGATTCGTCGATCCGTTTATTTGTTATCTGTTGAGCACATTCGTTGATCTGTCTTGCAATTGACTGAAGGTCGTTGGCAGCAATATTCTATCATGTGGTAACAGGAGCGACAATTACACAACAAAATAAATTGCCAAAAAGGCCGGAAAACTGCTAAAAATATTAGTATCAACGCATAGTTTTTCCTATTCGTAGGCTTACAATTTTTTAACAATACATGCGCAATTCTCATAATAAAAATCTAATATGATTGCCACTTATCAACTCTCTCATATGTCAGGTGTGAAGAAATAATTTAAAATGCTCCTAAATATTCGTGAAAATCGTTACTAAGTAGAAAAACTACTCCTTACTGAAATCATCGCTTTTCAAACCTAGATTATCCAATGCGCGAGTTTCCTTTAACACACAAAATTTTTAACAAAATTATAATGTCATTAAAAATTTTTTTTTATTTTATGTGTAAATAATAACAAATCGCTTTTAATTTTCTTATCGGTTTTTATTATATATATTTTTTTTTTATAAATAAATTAAAGAATTACAGAATTTTATTCAGTGATTTAATACCCCATTGTACTCCCACTAATTCTCGATAAGCCGATCCCGACCTTCATCGGTCAAATCATCCACTGTTCTGCCTTGACCATTCTGGGATAAGAGATTAACTTTCAACCATCGGTGGAATACTGCCGTCAATTGCCGATATTCATAGTTCATTTTTTTCGTCTTTTATTAAAACGATCCAAATTTGATATGTGGATTATCACAAGGCACGTAATAATTTGTGAAGATTACAGCGAGTGACACTCAAAATTATATTCGAAAGTCAAATAAGATTTCAACAGTAGCAACAAGAAGCGGATGTTTTCCGATACACCCGATGACTGCAACAAACTGCCGTTTACAAGTGAACTACAATAGGACCTTATTGAGTCAGTAGCGTATCAACAGGTAGATTAAAACAATTTTTTAAATTTTAAAGTGAATTTATTTTTCTACAAATTATTAACACTAACAAAAGTATTTTTGTTTCACCGACAAAAAAGGTTTGTCATCATAAATAAAATCTCATTCTATGGAGTATTACGTTTAAATGGTGGTATAAATGGCGGTTGCTCAATTCGTAGCTCCACTTCATCCCAGCACGTAGTAGTATTTTTGAAATACTTACTGTTCTTGATGGCCTCGGCCGCAAAACTTTCCTCCTGCTCTGTGTGGAGTAAGATTTTTAGCAATTCTCTGGCTTTTTTGCTAATGTTTTTGGCCATTTATTTTGCGCTGTAATTGGCGCTCCTGTTACCATATGGTAAAATAATCCTGCCAACGAGCGCCAGTCAATCGCAAATTTTTGATCATCGAATTCCACGAGCTCCTCACTGATACCAAAATCGGTTATCTTAATGTGACCCGAGGCATCCAATAATACGTTTTCCGGAGTTATATCTCCGTGAACGATATCTTCCGAATGCAAGTACTCTAGTGCTACCACCATTTCTTTCATATAAAATGTGGCAGCACTCTTTTCCAATGTTCCTGTGCTTCGTAGAAGATCCCCCAGCGTACCACCACTCACGTACTCCAAAACAAAGTTGAACGTGTTCTCGAATCTAAACGAATCGATTAAACGAACAACGAATGTATGTTCAACACGAGATAAAATACTTTCTTCTGTATCGATGAGATGTTTCCCTGTGTCGGTGATCACGATTCTCTTCAGCGCATATATTGTGTTGGCGTCGTCTTCATTTTTCTTGCAGACGCGAAACACTTGCGCGTAACTTCCTGTTCCTAAATGTCCCAAAATTTCGAAATTATTCATAGACATTGTTACTACTATTCAAACTTTCACTTAAAACGACACGATGTTACCTATACCTTACTACACATATAAATATTTTGCGGTTGGTAATATATTAATCTGAGGTATTTTTAATCTCCTAATATCTTATATATAATAAAATATTAAAAAAATAAATAAAACCGTTAAAAAATATAACCGCTGTAATATAATAATCGAAAAAAAAAAAACGATAATGTGTTTTCTATATCACGATTACTTCAAGCATTTATATAGTTTACCTATATAGTTTCGTTGAACTGTCGATCCGCCGGGCAGATCGGTTGATCCGACGATCTGTTGAGCGGATTCGTCGATCCGTTTATTTGTTATCTGTTGAGCACATTCGTTGATCTGTCTTGCAATTGACTGAAGGTCGTTGGCAGCAATATTCTATCATGTGGTAACAGGAGCGACAATTACACAACAAAATAAATTGCCAAAAAGGCCGGAAAACTGCTAAAAATATTAGTATCAACGCATAGTTTTTCCTATTCGTAGGCTTACAATTTTTTAACAATACATGCGCAATTCTCATAATAAAAATCTAATATGATTGCCACTTATCAACTCTCTCATATGTCAGGTGTGAAGAAATAATTTAAAATGCTCCTAAATATTCGTGAAAATCGTTACTAAGTAGAAAAACTACTCCTTACTGAAATCATCGCTTTTCAAACCTAGATTATCCAATGCGCGAGTTTCCTTTAACACACAAAATTTTTAACAAAATTATAATGTCATTAAAAATTTTTTTTTATTTTATGTGTAAATAATAACAAATCGCTTTTAATTTTCTTATCGGTTTTTATTATATATATTTTTTTTTTATAAATAAATTAAAGAATTACAGAATTTTATTCAGTGATTTAATACCCCATTGTACTCCCACTAATTCTCGATAAGCCGATCCCGACCTTCATCGGTCAAATCATCCACTGTTCTGCCTTGACCATTCTGGGATAAGAGATTAACTTTCAACCATCGGTGGAATACTGCCGTCAATTGCCGATATTCATAGTTCATTTTTTTCGTCTTTTATTAAAACGATCCAAATTTGATATGTGGATTATCACAAGGCACGTAATAATTTGTGAAGATTACAGCGAGTGACACTCAAAATTATATTCGAAAGTCAAATAAGATTTCAACAGTAGCAACAAGAAGCGGATGTTTTCCGATACACCCGATGACTGCAACAAACTGCCGTTTACAAGTGAACTACAATAGGACCTTATTGAGTCAGTAGCGTATCAACAGGTAGATTAAAACAATTTTTTAAATTTTAAAGTGAATTTATTTTTCTACAAATTATTAACACTAACAAAAGTATTTTTGTTTCACCGACAAAAAAGGTTTGTCATCATAAATAAAATCTCATTCTATGGAGTATTACGTTTAAATGGTGGTATAAATGGCGGTTGCTCAATTCGTAGCTCCACTTCATCCCAGCACGTAGTAGTATTTTTGAAATACTTACTGTTCTTGATGGCCTCGGCCGCAAAACTTTCCTCCTGCTCTGTGTGGAGTAAGATTTTTAGCAATTCTCTGGCTTTTTTTGCTAATGTTTTTGGCCATTTATTTTGCGCTGTAATTGGCGCTCCTGTTACCATATGGTAAAATAATCCTGCCAACGAGCGCCAGTCAATCGCAAATTTTTGATCATCGAATTCCACGAGCTCCTCACTGATACCAAAATCGGTTATCTTAATGTGACCCGAGGCATCCAATAATACGTTTTCCGGAGTTATATCTCCGTGAACGATATCTTCCGAATGCAAGTACTCTAGTGCTACCACCATTTCTTTCATATAAAATGTGGCAGCACTCTTTTCCAATGTTCCTGTGCTTCGTAGAAGATCCCCCAGCGTACCACCACTCACGTACTCCAAAACAAAGTTGAACGTGTTCTCGAATCTAAACGAATCGATTAAACGAACAACGAATGTATGTTCAACACGAGATAAAATACTTTCTTCTGTATCGATGAGATGTTTCCCTGTGTCGGTGATCACGATTCTCTTCAGCGCATATATTGTGTTGGCGTCGTCTTCATTTTTCTTGCAGACGCGAAACACTTGCGCGTAACTTCCTGTTCCTAAATGTCCCAAAATTTCGAAATTATTCATAGACATTGTTACTACTATTCAAACTTTCACTTAAAACGACACGATGTTACCTATACCTTACTACACATATAAATATTTTGCGGTTGGTAATATATTAATCTGAGGTATTTTTAATCTCCTAATATCTTATATATAATAAAATATTAAAAAAATAAATAAAACCGTTAAAAAATATAACCGCTGTAATATAATAATCGAAAAAAAAAAACGATAATGTGTTTTCTATATCACGATTACTTCAAGCATTTATATAGTTTACCTATATAGTTTCGTTGAACTGTCGATCCGCCGGGCAGATCGGTTGATCCGACGATCTGTTGAGCGGATTCGTCGATCCGTTTATTTGTTATCTGTTGAGCACATTCGTTGATCTGTCTTGCAATTGACTGAAGGTCGTTGGCAGCAATATTCTATCATGTGGTAACAGGAGCGACAATTACACAACAAAATAAATTGCCAAAAAGGCCGGAAAACTGCTAAAAATATTAGTATCAACGCATAGTTTTTCCTATTCGTAGGCTTACAATTTTTTAACAATACATGCGCAATTCTCATAATAAAAATCTAATATGATTGCCACTTATCAACACTCTCATATGTCAGGTGTGAAGAAATAATTTAAAATGCTCCTAAATATTCGTGAAAATCGTTACTAAGTAGAAAAACTACTCCTTACTGAAATCATCGCTTTTCAAACCTAGATTATCCAATGCGCGAGTTTCCTTTAACACACAAAATTTTTAACAAAATTATAATGTCATTAAAAATTTTTTTTTATTTTATGTGTAAATAATAACAAATCGCTTTTAATTTTCTTATCGGTTTTTATTATATATATTTTTTTTTTATAAATAAATTAAAGAATTACAGAATTTTATTCAGTGATTTAATACCCCATTGTACTCCCACTAATTCTCGATAAGCCGATCCCGACCTTCATCGGTCAAATCATCCACTGTTCTGCCTTGACCATTCTGGGATAAGAGATTAACTTTCAACCATCGGTGGAATACTGCCGTCAATTGCCGATATTCATAGTTCATTTTTTTCGTCTTTTATTAAAACGATCCAAATTTGATATGTGGATTATCACAAGGCACGTAATAATTTGTGAAGATTACAGCGAGTGACACTCAAAATTATATTCGAAAGTCAAATAAGATTTCAACAGTAGCAACAAGAAGCGGATGTTTTCCGATACACCCGATGACTGCAACAAACTGCCGTTTACAAGTGAACTACAATAGGACCTTATTGAGTCAGTAGCGTATCAACAGGTAGATTAAAACAATTTTTTAAATTTTAAAGTGAATTTATTTTTCTACAAATTATTAACACTAACAAAAGTATTTTTGTTTCACCGACAAAAAAGGTTTGTCATCATAAATAAAATCTCATTCTATGGAGTATTACGTTTAAATGGTGGTATAAATGGCGGTTGCTCAATTCGTAGCTCCACTTCATCCCAGCACGTAGTAGTATTTTTGAAATACTTACTGTTCTTGATGGCCTCGGCCGCAAAACTTTCCTCCTGCTCTGTGTGGAGTAAGATTTTTAGCAATTCTCTGGCTTTTTGCTAATGTTTTTGGCCATTTATTTTGCGCTGTAATTGGCGCTCCTGTTACCATATGGTAAAATAATCCTGCCAACGAGCGCCAGTCAATCGCAAATTTTTGATCATCGAATTCCACGAGCTCCTCACTGATACCAAAATCGGTTATCTTAATGTGACCCGAGGCATCCAATAATACGTTTTCCGGAGTTATATCTCCGTGAACGATATCTTCCGAATGCAAGTACTCTAGTGCTACCACCATTTCTTTCATATAAAATGTGGCAGCACTCTTTTCCAATGTTCCTGTGCTTCGTAGAAGATCCCCCAGCGTACCACCACTCACGTACTCCAAAACAAAGTTGAACGTGTTCTCGAATCTAAACGAATCGATTAAACGAACAACGAATGTATGTTCAACACGAGATAAAATACTTTCTTCTGTATCGATGAGATGTTTCCCTGTGTCGGTGATCACGATTCTCTTCAGCGCATATATTGTGTTGGCGTCGTCTTCATTTTTCTTGCAGACGCGAAACACTTGCGCGTAACTTCCTGTTCCTAAATGTCCCAAAATTTCGAAATTATTCATAGACATTGTTACTACTATTCAAACTTTCACTTAAAACGACACGATGTTACCTATACCTTACTACACATATAAATATTTTGCGGTTGGTAATATATTAATCTGAGGTATTTTTAATCTCCTAATATCTTATATATAATAAAATATTAAAAAAATAAATAAAACCGTTAAAAAATATAACCGCTGTAATATAATAATCGAAAAAAAAAAAACGATAATGTGTTTTCTATATCACGATTACTTCAAGCATTTATATAGTTTACCTATATAGTTTCGTTGAACTGTCGATCCGCCGGGCAGATCGGTTGATCCGACGATCTGTTGAGCGGATTCGTCGATCCGTTTATTTGTTATCTGTTGAGCACATTCGTTGATCTGTCTTGCAATTGACTGAAGGTCGTTGGCAGCAATATTCTATCATGTGGTAACAGGAGCGACAATTACACAACAAAATAAATTGCCAAAAAGGCCGGAAAACTGCTAAAAATATTAGTATCAACGCATAGTTTTTCCTATTCGTAGGCTTACAATTTTTTAACAATACATGCGCAATTCTCATAATAAAAATCTAATATGATTGCCACTTTTCAACTCTCTCATATGTCAGGTGTGAAGAAATAATTTAAAATGCTCCTAAATATTCGTGAAAATCGTTACTAAGTAGAAAAACTACTCCTTACTGAAATCATCGCTTTTCAAACCTAGATTATCCAATGCGCGAGTTTCCTTTAACACACAAAATTTTTAACAAAATTATAATGTCATTAAAAATTTTTTTTTATTTTATGTGTAAATAATAACAAATCGCTTTTAATTTTCTTATCGGTTTTTATTATATATATTTTTTTTTTATAAATAAATTAAAGAATTACAGAATTTTATTCAGTGATTTAATACCCCATTGTACTCCCACTAATTCTCGATAAGCCGATCCCGACCTTCATCGGTCAAATCATCCACTGTTCTGCCTTGACCATTCTGGGATAAGAGATTAACTTTCAACCATCGGTGGAATACTGCCGTCAATTGCCGATATTCATAGTTCATTTTTTTCGTCTTTTATTAAAACGATCCAAATTTGATATGTGGATTATCACAAGGCACGTAATAATTTGTGAAGATTACAGCGAGTGACACTCAAAATTATATTCGAAAGTCAAATAAGATTTCAACAGTAGCAACAAGAAGCGGATGTTTTCCGATACACCCGATGACTGCAACAAACTGCCGTTTACAAGTGAACTACAATAGGACCTTATTGAGTCAGTAGCGTATCAACAGGTAGATTAAAACAATTTTTTAAATTTTAAAGTGAATTTATTTTTCTACAAATTATTAACACTAACAAAAGTATTTTTGTTTCACCGACAAAAAAGGTTTGTCATCATAAATAAAATCTCATTCTATGGAGTATTACGTTTAAATGGTGGTATAAATGGCGGTTGCTCAATTCGTAGCTCCACTTCATCCCAGCACGTAGTAGTATTTTTGAAATACTTACTGTTCTTGATGGCCTCGGCCGCAAAACTTTCCTCCTGCTCTGTGTGGAGTAAGATTTTTAGCAATTCTCTGGCTTTTTTTGCTAATGTTTTTGGCCATTTATTTTGCGCTGTAATTGGCGCTCCTGTTACCATATGGTAAAATAATCCTGCCAACGAGCGCCAGTCAATCGCAAATTTTTGATCATCGAATTCCACGAGCTCCTCACTGATACCAAAATCGGTTATCTTAATGTGACCCGAGGCATCCAATAATACGTTTTCCGGAGTTATATCTCCGTGAACGATATCTTCCGAATGCAAGTACTCTAGTGCTACCACCATTTCTTTCATATAAAATGTGGCAGCACTCTTTTCCAATGTTCCTGTGCTTCGTAGAAGATCCCCCAGCGTACCACCACTCACGTACTCCAAAACAAAGTTGAACGTGTTCTCGAATCTAAACGAATCGATTAAACGAACAACGAATGTATGTTCAACACGAGATAAAATACTTTCTTCTGTATCGATGAGATGTTTCCCTGTGTCGGTGATCACGATTCTCTTCAGCGCATATATTGTGTTGGCGTCGTCTTCATTTTTCTTGCAGACGCGAAACACTTGCGCGTAACTTCCTGTTCCTAAATGTCCCAAAATTTCGAAATTATTCATAGACATTGTTACTACTATTCAAACTTTCACTTAAAACGACACGATGTTACCTATACCTTACTACACATATAAATATTTTGCGGTTGGTAATATATTAATCTGAGGTATTTTTAATCTCCTAATATCTTATATATAATAAAATATTAAAAAAATAAATAAAACCGTTAAAAAATATAACCGCTGTAATATAATAATCGAAAAAAAAAAAAACGATAATGTGTTTTCTATATCACGATTACTTCAAGCATTTATATAGTTTACCTATATAGTTTCGTTGAACTGTCGATCTGCCGGGCAGATCGGTTGATCCGACGATCTGTTGCGCGGATTCGTCGATCCGTTTATTTGTTATCTGTTGAGCACATTCGTTGATCTGTCTTGCAATTGACTGAAGGTCGTTGGCAGCAATATTCTATCATGTGGTAACAGGAGCGACAATTACACAACAAAATAAATTGCCAAAAAGGCCGGAAAACTGCTAAAAATATTAGTATCAACGCATAGTTTTTCCTATTCGTAGGCTTACAATTTTTTAACAATACATGCGCAATTCTCATAATAAAAATCTAATATGATTGCCACTTATCAACTCTCTCATATGTCAGGTGTGAAGAAATAATTTAAAATGCTCCTAAATATTCGTGAAAATCGTTACTAAGTAGAAAAACTACTCCTTACTGAAATCATCGCTTTTCAAACCTAGATTATCCAATGCGCGAGTTTCCTTTAACACACAAAATTTTTAACAAAATTATAATGTCATTAAAAATTTTTTTTTATTTTATGTGTAAATAATAACAAATCGCTTTTAATTTTCTTATCGGTTTTTATTATATATATTTTTTTTTTATAAATAAATTAAAGAATTACAGAATTTTATTCAGTGATTTAATACCCCATTGTACTCCCACTAATTCTCGATAAGCCGATCCCGACCTTCATCGGTCAAATCATCCACTGTTCTGCCTTGACCATTCTGGGATAAGAGATTAACTTTCAACCATCGGTGGAATACTGCCGTCAATTGCCGATATTCATAGTTCATTTTTTTCGTCTTTTATTAAAACGATCCAAATTTGATATGTGGATTATCACAAGGCACGTAATAATTTGTGAAGATTACAGCGAGTGACACTCAAAATTATATTCGAAAGTCAAATAAGATTTCAACAGTAGCAACAAGAAGCGGATGTTTTCCGATACACCCGATGACTGCAACAAACTGCCGTTTACAAGTGAACTACAATAGGACCTTATTGAGTCAGTAGCGTATCAACAGGTAGATTAAAACAATTTTTTAAATTTTAAAGTGAATTTATTTTTCTACAAATTATTAACACTAACAAAAGTATTTTTGTTTCACCGACAAAAAAGGTTTGTCATCATAAATAAAATCTCATTCTATGGAGTATTACGTTTAAATGGTGGTATAAATGGCGGTTGCTCAATTCGTAGCTCCACTTCATCCCAGCACGTAGTAGTATTTTTGAAATACTTACTGTTCTTGATGGCCTCGGCCGCAAAACTTTCCTCCTGCTCTGTGTGGAGTAAGATTTTTAGCAATTCTCTGGCTTTTTTTGCTAATGTTTTTGGCCATTTATTTTGCGCTGTAATTGGCGCTCCTGTTACCATATGGTAAAATAATCCTGCCAACGAGCGCCAGTCAATCGCAAATTTTTGATCATCGAATTCCACGAGCTCCTCACTGATACCAAAATCGGTTATCTTAATGTGACCCGAGGCATCCAATAATACGTTTTCCGGAGTTATATCTCCGTGAACGATATCTTCCGAATGCAAGTACTCTAGTGCTACCACCATTTCTTTCATATAAAATGTGGCAGCACTCTTTTCCAATGTTCCTGTGCTTCGTAGAAGATCCCCCAGCGTACCACCACTCACGTACTCCAAAACAAAGTTGAACGTGTTCTCGAATCTAAACGAATCGATTAAACGAACAACGAATGTATGTTCAACACGAGATAAAATACTTTCTTCTGTATCGATGAGATGTTTCCCTGTGTCGGTGATCACGATTCTCTTCAGCGCATATATTGTGTTGGCGTCGTCTTCATTTTTCTTGCAGACGCGAAACACTTGCGCGTAACTTCCTGTTCCTAAATGTCCCAAAATTTCGAAATTATTCATAGACATTGTTACTACTATTCAAACTTTCACTTAAAACGACACGATGTTACCTATACCTTACTACACATATAAATATTTTGCGGTTGGTAATATATTAATCTGAGGTATTTTTAATCTCCTAATATCTTATATATAATAAAATATTAAAAAAATAAATAAAACCGTTAAAAAATATAACCGCTGTAATATAATAATCGAAAAAAAAAAAACGATAATGTGTTTTCTATATCACGATTACTTCAAGCATTTATATAGTTTACCTATATAGTTTCGTTGAACTGTCGATCCGCCGGGCAGATCGGTTGATCCGACGATCTGTTGAGCGGATTCGTCGATCCGTTTATTTGTTATCTGTTGAGCACATTCGTTGATCTGTCTTGCAATTGACTGAAGGTCGTTGGCAGCAGTATTCTATCATGTGGTAACAGGAGCGACAATTACACAACAAAATAAATTGCCAAAAAGGCCGGAAAACTGCTAAAAATATTAGTATCAACGCATAGTTTTTCCTATTCGTAGGCTTACAATTTTTTAACAATACATGCGCAATTCTCATAATAAAAATCTAATATGATTGCCACTTATCAACTCTCTCATATGTCAGGTGTGAAGAAATAATTTAAAATGCTCCTAAATATTCGTGAAAATCGTTACTAAGTAGAAAAACTACTCCTTACTGAAATCATCGCTTTTCAAACCTAGATTATCCAATGCGCGAGTTTCCTTTAACACACAAAATTTTTAACAAAATTATAATGTCATTAAAAATTTTTTTTTATTTTATGTGTAAATAATAACAAATCGCTTTTAATTTTCTTATCGGTTTTTATTATATATATTTTTTTTTTATAAATAAATTAAAGAATTACAGAATTTTATTCAGTGATTTAATACCCCATTGTACTCCCACTAATTCTCGATAAGCCGATCCCGACCTTCATCGGTCAAATCATCCACTGTTCTGCCTTGACCATTCTGGGATAAGAGATTAACTTTCAACCATCGGTGGAATACTGCCGTCAATTGCCGATATTCATAGTTCATTTTTTTCGTCTTTTATTAAAACGATCCAAATTTGATATGTGGATTATCACAAGGCACGTAATAATTTGTGAAGATTACAGCGAGTGACACTCAAAATTATATTCGAAAGTCAAATAAGATTTCAACAGTAGCAACAAGAAGCGGATGTTTTCCGATACACCCGATGACTGCAACAAACTGCCGTTTACAAGTGAACTACAATAGGACCTTATTGAGTCAGTAGCGTATCAACAGGTAGATTAAAACAATTTTTTAAATTTTAAAGTGAATTTATTTTTCTACAAATTATTAACACTAACAAAAGTATTTTTGTTTCACCGACAAAAAAGGTTTGTCATCATAAATAAAATCTCATTCTATGGAGTATTACGTTTAAATGGTGGTATAAATGGCGGTTGCTCAATTCGTAGCTCCACTTCATCCCAGCACGTAGTAGTATTTTTGAAATACTTACTGTTCTTGATGGCCTCGGCCGCAAAACTTTCCTCCTGCTCTGTGTGGAGTAAGATTTTTAGCAATTCTCTGGCTTTTTTGCTAATGTTTTTGGCCATTTATTTTGCGCTGTAATTGGCGCTCCTGTTACCATATGGTAAAATAATCCTGCCAACGAGCGCCAGTCAATCGCAAATTTTTGATCATCGAATTCCACGAGCTCCTCACTGATACCAAAATCGGTTATCTTAATGTGACCCGAGGCATCCAATAATACGTTTTCCGGAGTTATATCTCCGTGAACGATATCTTCCGAATGCAAGTACTCTAGTGCTACCACCATTTCTTTCATATAAAATGTGGCAGCACTCTTTTCCAATGTTCCTGTGCTTCGTAGAAGATCCCCCAGCGTACCACCACTCACGTACTCCAAAACAAAGTTGAACGTGTTCTCGAATCTAAACGAATCGATTAAACGAACAACGAATGTATGTTCAACACGAGATAAAATACTTTCTTCTGTATCGATGAGATGTTTCCCTGTGTCGGTGATCACGATTCTCTTCAGCGCATATATTGTGTTGGCGTCGTCTTCATTTTTCTTGCAGACGCGAAACACTTGCGCGTAACTTCCTGTTCCTAAATGTCCCAAAATTTCGAAATTATTCATAGACATTGTTACTACTATTCAAACTTTCACTTAAAACGACACGATGTTACCTATACCTTACTACACATATAAATATTTTGCGGTTGGTAATATATTAATCTGAGGTATTTTTAATCTCCTAATATCTTATATATAATAAAATATTAAAAAAATAAATAAAACCGTTAAAAAATATAACCGCTGTAATATAATAATCGAAAAAAAAAAAACGATAATGTGTTTTCTATATCACGATTACTTCAAGCATTTATATAGTTTACCTATATAGTTTCGTTGAACTGTCGATCCGCCGGGCAGATCGGTTGATCCGACGATCTGTTGAGCGGATTCGTCGATCCGTTTATTTGTTATCTGTTGAGCACATTCGTTGATCTGTCTTGCAATTGACTGAAGGTCGTTGGCAGCAATATTCTATCATGTGGTAACAGGAGCGACAATTACACAACAAAATAAATTGCCAAAAAGGCCGGAAAACTGCTAAAAATATTAGTATCAACGCATAGTTTTTCCTATTCGTAGGCTTACAATTTTTTAACAATACATGCGCAATTCTCATAATAAAAATCTAATATGATTGCCACTTATCAACTCTCTCATATGTCAGGTGTGAAGAAATAATTTAAAATGCTCCTAAATATTCGTGAAAATCGTTACTAAGTAGAAAAACTACTCCTTACTGAAATCATCGCTTTTCAAACCTAGATTATCCAATGCGCGAGTTTCCTTTAACACACAAAATTTTTAACAAAATTATAATGTCATTAAAAATTTTTTTTTATTTTATGTGTAAATAATAACAAATCGCTTTTAATTTTCTTATCGGTTTTTATTATATATATTTTTTTTTTATAAATAAATTAAAGAATTACAGAATTTTATTCAGTGATTTAATACCCCATTGTACTCCCACTAATTCTCGATAAGCCGATCCCGACCTTCATCGGTCAAATCATCCACTGTTCTGCCTTGACCATTCTGGGATAAGAGATTAACTTTCAACCATCGGTGGAATACTGCCGTCAATTGCCGATATTCATAGTTCATTTTTTTCGTCTTTTATTAAAACGATCCAAATTTGATATGTGGATTATCACAAGGCACGTAATAATTTGTGAAGATTACAGCGAGTGACACTCAAAATTATATTCGAAAGTCAAATAAGATTTCAACAGTAGCAACAAGAAGCGGATGTTTTCCGATACACCCGATGACTGCAACAAACTGCCGTTTACAAGTGAACTACAATAGGACCTTATTGAGTCAGTAGCGTATCAACAGGTAGATTAAAACAATTTTTTAAATTTTAAAGTGAATTTATTTTTCTACAAATTATTAACACTAACAAAAGTATTTTTGTTTCACCGACAAAAAAGGTTTGTCATCATAAATAAAATCTCATTCTATGGAGTATTACGTTTAAATGGTGGTATAAATGGCGGTTGCTCAATTCGTAGCTCCACTTCATCCCAGCACGTAGTAGTATTTTTGAAATACTTACTGTTCTTGATGGCCTCGGCCGCAAAACTTTCCTCCTGCTCTGTGTGGAGTAAGATTTTTAGCAATTCTCTGGCTTTTTTTGCTAATGTTTTTGGCCATTTATTTTGCGCTGTAATTGGCGCTCCTGTTACCATATGGTAAAATAATCCTGCCAACGAGCGCCAGTCAATCGCAAATTTTTGATCATCGAATTCCACGAGCTCCTCACTGATACCAAAATCGGTTATCTTAATGTGACCCGAGGCATCCAATAATACGTTTTCCGGAGTTATATCTCCGTGAACGATATCTTCCGAATGCAAGTACTCTAGTGCTACCACCATTTCTTTCATATAAAATGTGGCAGCACTCTTTTCCAATGTTCCTGTGCTTCGTAGAAGATCCCCCAGCGTACCACCACTCACGTACTCCAAAACAAAGTTGAACGTGTTCTCGAATCTAAACGAATCGATTAAACGAACAACGAATGTATGTTCAACACGAGATAAAATACTTTCTTCTGTATCGATGAGATGTTTCCCTGTGTCGGTGATCACGATTCTCTTCAGCGCATATATTGTGTTGGCGTCGTCTTCATTTTTCTTGCAGACGCGAAACACTTGCGCGTAACTTCCTGTTCCTAAATGTCCCAAAATTTCGAAATTATTCATAGACATTGTTACTACTATTCAAACTTTCACTTAAAACGACACGATGTTACCTATACCTTACTACACATATAAATATTTTGCGGTTGGTAATATATTAATCTGAGGTATTTTTAATCTCCTAATATCTTATATATAATAAAATATTAAAAAAATAAATAAAACCGTTAAAAAATATAACCGCTGTAATATAATAATCGAAAAAAAAAAAACGATAATGTGTTTTCTATATCACGATTACTTCAAGCATTTATATAGTTTACCTATATAGTTTCGTTGAACTGTCGATCCGCCGGGCAGATCGGTTGATCCGACGATCTGTTGAGCGGATTCGTCGATCCGTTTATTTGTTATCTGTTGAGCACATTCGTTGATCTGTCTTGCAATTGACTGAAGGTCGTTGGCAGCAGTATTCTATCATGTGGTAACAGGAGCGACAATTACACAACAAAATAAATTGCCAAAAAGGCCGGAAAACTGCTAAAAATATTAGTATCAACGCATAGTTTTTCCTATTCGTAGGCTTACAATTTTTTAACAATACATGCGCAATTCTCATAATAAAAATCTAATATGATTGCCACTTATCAACTCTCTCATATGTCAGGTGTGAAGAAATAATTTAAAATGCTCCTAAATATTCGTGAAAATCGTTACTAAGTAGAAAAACTACTCCTTACTGAAATCATCGCTTTTCAAACCTAGATTATCCAATGCGCGAGTTTCCTTTAACACACAAAATTTTTAACAAAATTATAATGTCATTAAAAATTTTTTTTTATTTTATGTGTAAATAATAACAAATCGCTTTTAATTTTCTTATCGGTTTTTATTATATATATTTTTTTTTTATAAATAAATTAAAGAATTACAGAATTTTATTCAGTGATTTAATACCCCATTGTACTCCCACTAATTCTCGATAAGCCGATCCCGACCTTCATCGGTCAAATCATCCACTGTTCTGCCTTGACCATTCTGGGATAAGAGATTAACTTTCAACCATCGGTGGAATACTGCCGTCAATTGCCGATATTCATAGTTCATTTTTTTCGTCTTTTATTAAAACGATCCAAATTTGATATGTGGATTATCACAAGGCACGTAATAATTTGTGAAGATTACAGCGAGTGACACTCAAAATTATATTCGAAAGTCAAATAAGATTTCAACAGTAGCAACAAGAAGCGGATGTTTTCCGATACACCCGATGACTGCAACAAACTGCCGTTTACAAGTGAACTACAATAGGACCTTATTGAGTCAGTAGCGTATCAACAGGTAGATTAAAACAATTTTTTAAATTTTAAAGTGAATTTATTTTTCTACAAATTATTAACACTAACAAAAGTATTTTTGTTTCACCGACAAAAAAGGTTTGTCATCATAAATAAAATCTCATTCTATGGAGTATTACGTTTAAATGGTGGTATAAATGGCGGTTGCTCAATTCGTAGCTCCACTTCATCCCAGCACGTAGTAGTATTTTTGAAATACTTACTGTTCTTGATGGCCTCGGCCGCAAAACTTTCCTCCTGCTCTGTGTGGAGTAAGATTTTTAGCAATTCTCTGGCTTTTTTGCTAATGTTTTTGGCCATTTATTTTGCGCTGTAATTGGCGCTCCTGTTACCATATGGTAAAATAATCCTGCCAACGAGCGCCAGTCAATCGCAAATTTTTGATCATCGAACTCCACGAGCTCCTCACTGATACCAAAATCGGTTATCTTAATGTGACCCGAGGCATCCAATAATACGTTTTCCGGAGTTATATCTCCGTGAACGATATCTTCCGAATGCAAGTACTCTAGTGCTACCACCATTTCTTTCATATAAAATGTGGCAGCACTCTTTTCCAATGTTCCTGTGCTTCGTAGAAGATCCCCCAGCGTACCACCACTCACGTACTCCAAAACAAAGTTGAACGTGTTCTCGAATCTAAACGAATCGATTAAACGAACAACGAATGTATGTTCAACACGAGATAAAATACTTTCTTCTGTATCGATGAGATGTTTCCCTGTGTCGGTGATCACGATTCTCTTCAGCGCATATATTGTGTTGGCGTCGTCTTCATTTTTCTTGCAGACGCGAAACACTTGCGCGTAACTTCCTGTTCCTAAATGTCCCAAAATTTCGAAATTATTCATAGACATTGTTACTACTATTCAAACTTTCACTTAAAACGACACGATGTTACCTATACCTTACTACACATATAAATATTTTGCGGTTGGTAATATATTAATCTGAGGTATTTTTAATCTCCTAATATCTTATATATAATAAAATATTAAAAAAATAAATAAAACCGTTAAAAAATATAACCGCTGTAATATAATAATCGAAAAAAAAAAAACGATAATGTGTTTTCTATATCACGATTACTTCAAGCATTTATATAGTTTACCTATATAGTTTCGTTGAACTGTCGATCCGCCGGGCAGATCGGTTGATCCGACGATCTGTTGAGCGGATTCGTCGATCCGTTTATTTGTTATCTGTTGAGCACATTCGTTGATCTGTCTTGCAATTGACTGAAGGTCGTTGGCAGCAATATTCTATCATGTGGTAACAGGAGCGACAATTACACAACAAAATAAATTGCCAAAAAGGCCGGAAAACTGCTAAAAATATTAGTATCAACGCATAGTTTTTCCTATTCGTAGGCTTACAATTTTTTAACAATACATGCGCAATTCTCATAATAAAAATCTAATATGATTGCCACTTATCAACTCTCTCATATGTCAGGTGTGAAGAAATAATTTAAAATGCTCCTAAATATTCGTGAAAATCGTTACTAAGTAGAAAAACTACTCCTTACTGAAATCATCGCTTTTCAAACCTAGATTATCCAATGCGCGAGTTTCCTTTAACACACAAAATTTTTAACAAAATTATAATGTCATTAAAAATTTTTTTTTATTTTATGTGTAAATAATAACAAATCGCTTTTAATTTTCTTATCGGTTTTTATTATATATATTTTTTTTTTATAAATAAATTAAAGAATTACAGAATTTTATTCAGTGATTTAATACCCCATTGTACTCCCACTAATTCTCGATAAGCCGATCCCGACCTTCATCGGTCAAATCATCCACTGTTCTGCCTTGACCATTCTGGGATAAGAGATTAACTTTCAACCATCGGTGGAATACTGCCGTCAATTGCCGATATTCATAGTTCATTTTTTTCGTCTTTTATTAAAACGATCCAAATTTGATATGTGGATTATCACAAGGCACGTAATAATTTGTGAAGATTACAGCGAGTGACACTCAAAATTATATTCGAAAGTCAAATAAGATTTCAACAGTAGCAACAAGAAGCGGATGTTTTCCGATACACCCGATGACTGCAACAAACTGCCGTTTACAAGTGAACTACAATAGGACCTTATTGAGTCAGTAGCGTATCAACAGGTAGATTAAAACAATTTTTTAAATTTTAAAGTGAATTTATTTTTCTACAAATTATTAACACTAACAAAAGTATTTTTGTTTCACCGACAAAAAAGGTTTGTCATCATAAATAAAATCTCATTCTATGGAGTATTACGTTTAAATGGTGGTATAAATGGCGGTTGCTCAATTCGTAGCTCCACTTCATCCCAGCACGTAGTAGTATTTTTGAAATACTTACTGTTCTTGATGGCCTCGGCCGCAAAACTTTCCTCCTGCTCTGTGTGGAGTAAGATTTTTAGCAATTCTCTGGCTTTTTTTGCTAATGTTTTTGGCCATTTATTTTGCGCTGTAATTGGCGCTCCTGTTACCATATGGTAAAATAATCCTGCCAACGAGCGCCAGTCAATCGCAAATTTTTGATCATCGAATTCCACGAGCTCCTCACTGATACCAAAATCGGTTATCTTAATGTGACCCGAGGCATCCAATAATACGTTTTCCGGAGTTATATCTCCGTGAACGATATCTTCCGAATGCAAGTACTCTAGTGCTACCACCATTTCTTTCATATAAAATGTGGCAGCACTCTTTTCCAATGTTCCTGTGCTTCGTAGAAGATCCCCCAGCGTACCACCACTCACGTACTCCAAAACAAAGTTGAACGTGTTCTCGAATCTAAACGAATCGATTAAACGAACAACGAATGTATGTTCAACACGAGATAAAATACTTTCTTCTGTATCGATGAGATGTTTCCCTGTGTCGGTGATCACGATTCTCTTCAGCGCATATATTGTGTTGGCGTCGTCTTCATTTTTCTTGCAGACGCGAAACACTTGCGCGTAACTTCCTGTTCCTAAATGTCGTAAAATAAAATTGTGTAAAAAAGAACAAATCGCTTTTAATTTTTTAATCGTTTTTTATTATATATTGCTATGTTTTGGAGACGAATTCACTCGCCCGAGACCAAGATTTTAGCTCTCTAAAAATATTGTAGCAGGGTCATCAAATCGCTGTCGGTAGACATGTAGCACCAATTGCACTAGCACGGCCTTATTAGCGTTCGTGGGTGTACTTTACGTAACGGCTAATTCAGAAAATTCGGTGGCAATGAGATGTTACCTCAGGGAGTGAGATTTGTTTGGCTTCTGCTTGTGTTTAAAATGGTTGACGATCCACCTAGAAGAATTGCCGCGCCAAAACTCAAAATAAAACAAATAGAACAGAAAAAGAGATTTATTTTTCGTATTATTAAATGAAATGGAAAGATAGTTACAAGATGGATAACTGGCACTGGTATTCGTCGACGTAACAATTTTATAATGATTTGAAAATTCCAATCCACACTCGTGTATCACTTCTGGATGGTGGTAGTATTGTTGCAGGCAGTGTGACAAAATTACCAGTAGCGATTAGCAATGTAAACTGATAATCAGTTGCTCAAAAAAAGAAATAACAAAAAAGTCTAAATGGAGACCAGTGAAGTAGCAACTCACAGTACCAACTTGTGTAACAGTGCAATATGCACAAAATTAAAGCAAAGCAGCAAATAAATGACAACAGGTATGCTAAAATAGAATCTTGCAAGCCACTTACCCAGTTTACCTTAGAGGTGACAAAAGGTTCTTTCGATACAGATCTGCCTCGATTCCTTGGTATTCAAATTGGTAACTGTTGGTAATCTACAAAATAAATAGCTGCAAAATAACCATTAAAGCACATTATCGTCCACTGCGTGTATGTGAAGTAGCTGATACACAGTATTGGTATAGGAGCCAACCTCCACTAATATTATCTCCGACTTCACGGAAGCAATCGAGATGATATTTGCTACTGATTGAGTCACACTGATCGATATATAATACTGATACCAAATCGATGTTATTCCAGATTCTAGATTGTCATCGCTAGGGATTCGCAGTGACGGGAACGAGCTCCAAAAGAATTAATATTTTCCAAAATTAGAATTTCAAAATTGCTCTTCAAAATGGCGTCCACAGCTGGATGTTATCTCTACCCCAATAATTCAAATATTCATTCAAACGATGATTCCAAAATCACGAGAACTAATCGGCTTAAAAAAATATCTCAATACCCTCAAGAATCCACAGGAAGGATTTCTTAATTGCAAATTTACGGGCTCTTGATATTCTACCGTGTTCAACTATTCGATTCTATGAATATATTCCAATTCGATTTTTATCTTATCATCAAGTGAAAAATGTGTTTAGTTAGGTGAAGTTCATACCTAACTTTAAATAAAGCCGAGTAAACATATCGAGCGGAGAACGTAATTGTAACATGCAAAATGCATGTTACAAACACAACAATCATCCAAATTAATTAATTTTAAATTGTTCAAAATAATTCAATAAGAAATATTCAATTCCATTAATTCGTAAAATTTTAATTTAATAAAATATAAAAATGTTCAAAAATGGTAATGTTAAATTTATACGATACCCGTATCGCAGTCCGGCTTATTACCAACAATTTGTTGTTCTTTGAACAAATTTTTAATTTATAAATGTAAAAATTTTACCATCTACTAATATTAACAATTTTAACAAAATTAACTTTTGTAAATCCCATCCAATTCCAATTTTCTATCCTTTTAACTTTAGCTTCCGTTTAAATTCTATTTTCAAAACTACTCCAAAATCTTTCTTCAAAATCTATCCAATCCAATTAATAATATCAAATAAAAACACTTTCATCGAAAAACTTTTTATATTTTCATAATAATACTACACTTATTTAATTAAGTTTTTGGACTAATAAATCACACGTCCATCATGTCGACCATTTTTGGAAAAAGACCTTGTATTCAAGTGATCGGTCCCCACCTAGCAAATTTAACAATGTTACAACTTAATAATTAATACAATAATTTTATAAAAATGTATAGGATGGGTCCGAATTAGTTTGAAACACCGCATCACCCCCGTTGCTAATTGCAGTGGTGAGCGCAGCTCAGAACAAAATTTGCAAGTATACGTGCGTGTTTCAAAAAAATATATCTGAAAAAACATTATGCACAAAATTACAATATTTATAGTTAAAAATTAAATTAAATTCAAAAATCAAATTGAAAAAAAAGCTTATCTATTGCATCAAAAATTTCATTTGTAATAATCCAACTCTTTTCATTTTTTTCGTTTTTCTTTATGGACCTTCAATAAATTAATCCTGGTCTGAGGCGTCCATCTCACCGGAGTCTTCTCTCTTCTTTTCCACCCCCGACTTATCCAAACTTTCCAGTTCTTCTTTTTCTTTTTCATTGCTTCCCGTTTTGTAGCTATTTGTTTTTCGGTTTCTTGCTTTATAATTTCCAATTTTATAGCTTCATGTTTTGCTGCTTCTTGATTTCAGCTTCTAGTTTTGTATCTTCCTGTTTTGCGTTTTCTCGTTTCTTTAATTCTGAAATTTTTTTATTCTGGGTTATTATCGACACTTGTTTTGCAACTTCTAATCTTCCAGCCTCTAATTTTTCAGCTTCTAGTTTTACCAAGTCTAATTTCTCAGCTTTAACTTCTTTTATTTCGTTTCCTTTTTTTACTGTTGCATATCCCATCCCACGATTTTAACTTTTTCCTATTGACTATTGGAAAGAGGACAATTTTCTGAGTATATTAACACAAAAATTATTGTGGATTATGCAATAGTTGTCGAAATAACAGCATTTTAAAATTACGAAAAGCAGGCAAATGTAATATGATATACCCGATGTGTGACGGTCGGTCTCACGTTGAGGTTCGGTCTCGTCGGTGACGGTCTCATTTTGTTGACGGTACGTGTGCTTTGATACACTCTTAATCTTGTTGTCATTTGCGATCGACACCCGCACGAGTTCTATGGCTTCGAGTTCCACCCTTGGCGAGTTCTGTCATTCTTCAGGGATTTTTTTAAATTATTTTGCCTTACACAAAAATGTCTAATCATGCAGCCGTGTTAAAAGGTGTATCTAAAATACATGTAAATTTGAATTTTTCAAATTCAATTTTTTCGAGAACTAATTTATAATCCTACAAAATTTTTGTTCTAGTATGCTTAGAAAAGTGTCCTTTCGCGTATTTTCAATAGGAAAAAGTTAAAATCGTGGGATGGTATACGCAACAGTACCCACCGTTTTATTTTCTAAGTTTTTAACTTCACCTTTTAAGTTTTTCCTGAGTTCATTGTAATTTTGTTCCTGTTTTTTATCTGCTCCTGTTACTGTAATGCTAAAATTTTCTAATTTCTGTGACATTACATTAAGCTTTTCCCGAATATCGCTATAATTTTCTCTTATTTGCCGTAAAAATAAATCCATCCATTTACTTATATTCGCTTCAGTACTCCTACGCTTACTCGTAAATGGAGGAGATGTTATGTCTCCTTCTATTTCTTGGACTATATTATTTTCTAACATTTTATTTACAGATACTACCTCACACAACTGTTTATTTAATTACTACTGTTTATTCTAATTGCAGTTTTTCTGCCCTACACGTTGGAATGTCATATAAAGAGACTATTTTTCTGCCCTTCACGTTGGGACGCCAAAAATAGATGTGTAATGTAAATTTTGTAATTTTTATATTTAAAAATATTTCTTCAAATTCCAACTTCAATTACAATACAATTTTTGGATAGAGCCATGTGTTCTATCCCAAGAATTGAACTTTTTCCTATTGACGATTGGAAAGAGTTTAGTACTCAGAAAACAGTTGGAGACAACCGGATGTGCGTGAAAACATATCAAAATGCGTTAAAAAGCATGGAGCAAGCCAAACTCGCATTTCTTCAGTTGCAACCGCCGTATATTGTAAAATAACATTCTACGGTCCAATCTAAAAGCATTATTTGTGTTTTCATCTGGAAATTAGTTAATCTGCATATAGCAGTTTATAAAAAGTTTAAAAAATAATATTTATTTTTTTTGAGTAAATAGTAACTAAAATAGTCAAGAAACTTGACCCTTCTGTTTGCATAAGAGATAGCAAATAATTTAAAGGAACTTTTTTTTAAATATATCGATCCTTTTTAATGCGTAGTACTCAGAAAACAGTTGGAGACAAGCGGATGTGCGTAAAAACATATCAAATGCGTTAGAAAGCATGGAGCAAGCCAACCTCGCATTTCTTCAATTGTAACCGCCGTATATTGTAAAATAACATTCTACCGTCCAATCTGAAAGCATTATTCGTGTTTTCATCTGGAAATTAGTTAATCAGCATATAGCAGTTTAGAAAAAGTTTAAAAAATAATATTTATTTTTTTGAGTAAATAGTAACTAAAATAGTCAAGAAACTTGACCCTTCTGTTTGCATAAGATATAGCAAATAATTTATTACAACTTTTTTTGAAATATATCGATTCTTTTTAATGCGTAGTACTCAGAAAACAGTTGGAGACAAGCGGATGTGCGTAAAAACATATCAAAATGCGTTAAAAAGCATGGAGCAAGCCAAACTCGCATTTCTTCAGTTGCAACCGCCGTATATTGTAAAATAACATTCTACGGTCCAATCTAAAAGCATTATTCGTGTTTTCATCTGGAAATTAGTTAATCAGCATATAGCAAGTTATAAAAAGTTTAAAAAATAATATTTATTTTTTTGAGTAAATTGTAACTAAAATAGTCAAGAAACTTGACCCTTCTGTTTGCATAAGATATAGCAAATAATTTATTACAACTTTTTTTGAAATATATCGATTCTTTTTAATGCGTAGTACTCAGTAAACAGTTGGAGACAAGCGGATGTGCGTAAAAACATATCAAAATGCGTTAAAAAGCATGGAGCAAGCCAACCTCGCATTTCTTCAATTGCAACCGCCGTATATTGTAAAATAACATTCTACGGTCCAATCTGAAAGCATTATTCGTGTTTTCATCTGGAAATTAGTTAATCAGCATATAGCAGTTTAGAAAAAGTTTAAAATATAATATTTATTTTTTTGAGTAAATAGTAACTAAAATAGTCAAGAAACTTGACCCTTCTGTTTGCATAAGATATAGCAAATAATTTATTACAACTTTTTTTGAAATATATCGATTCTTTTTAATGCGTAGTACTCAGAAAACAGTTGGAGACCAGCGGATGTGCGTAAAAACATATCAAAATGCGTTAAAAAGCATGGAGCAAGCCAAACTCGCATTTCTTCACTTGCAACCGCCGTATATTGTAAAATAACATTCTACGGTCCAATCTAAAAGCATTATTCGTGTTTTCATCTGGAAATTAGTTAATCAGCATATAGCAGGTTATAAAAAGTTTAAAAAATAATATTTATTTTTTTGAGTAAATTGTAACTAAAATAGTCAAGAAACTTGACCCTTCTGTTTGCATAAGATATAGCAAATAATTTATAGCTACTTTTTTTGAAATATATCGATTCTTTTTAATGCGTAGTACTCAGAAAACAGTTGGAGACAAGCGGATGTGCGTAAAAACAAATCAAAATGCGTTAAAAAGCATGGAGCAACCCACCTCGCATTTCTTCAATTGCAACCGCCGTATATTGTAAAATAACATTCTAAGGTCCAATCTGAAAGCATTATTCGTGTTTTCATCTGGAAATTAGTTAATCAGCATATAGCAGTTTAGAAAAAGTTTAAAAAATAATATTTATTTTTTTGAGTAAATAGTAACTAAAATAGTCAAAAAACTTGCCCCTTCTGTTTGCATAAGATATAGCAAATAATTTATTACAACTTTTTTTGAAATATATAAATTTTTTTTAATGCGTAGTACTCAGAAAACAGTTGGAGACAAGCGGATGTGCGTAAAACCATATTAAAATGCGTTAGAAAGCATGGAGCAAGCCAACCTCGCATTTCTTCAATTGCAACCGCCGTATATTGTAAAATAACATTCTACGGTCCAATCTGAAAGCATTATTCGTGTTTTCATCTGGAAATTAGTTAATCAGCATATAGCAGTTTAGAAAAAATTTAAAAAATAATATTTATTTTTTTGAGTAAATAGTAACTAAAATAGTCAAGAAACTTGACCCTTCTGTTTGCATAAAAGATAGCAAATAATTTATAGCAACTTTTTTTGAAATATATCGATTCTTTTTAATGCGTAGTACTCAGAAAACAGTTGGAGACAAGCGGATGTGCGTAAAAACCTATCAAAATGCGTTAGAAAGCATGGAGCAAGCCAAACTCGCATTTCTTGAATTGCAACCGCCGTATATTGTACAATAACATTCTACGGTCCAATCTAAAAGCATTATTCGTGTTTTCATCTGGAAATTAGTTAATCAGCATATAGCAGTTTATAAAAATTTTAAAAAATAATATTTATTTTTTTGAGTAAATTGTAACTAAAATAGTCAAGAAACTTGACCTTTCTGTTTGCTAAGATATAGCAAATAATTTATAGCTACTTTTTTTGAAATATATCGATTCTTTTTAATGCGTAGTACTCAGAAAACAGTTGGAGACAAGCGGATGTGCGTAAAAACATATCAAAATGCGTTAGAAAGCATGGAACAAGCCAAACTCGCATTTTTTCAGTTGCAACCGCCGTATATTGTGAAATAAAATTCTACGGTCCAATCTGAAAGCATTATTCGTGTTTTCACCTGGAAATTAGTTAATCAGCATATAGCAGTTTATAAAAAGTTTAAAAAATAATATTTATTTTTTTGAGTAAATTGTAACTAAAATAGCAAGAAACTTGACCCTTCTGTTTGCATAAGATATAGCAAATAATTTATTACAACTTTTTTTGAAATATATCGATTCTTTTTAATGCGTAGTACTCAGAAAACAGTTGGAGACAAGCGGATGTGCGTAAAACCATATCAAAATGCGTTAGAAAGCATGGAGCAAGCCAACCTCGCATTTCTTCAATTGCAACCGCCGTATATTGTGAAATAACATTCTACGGTCCAATCTGAAAGCATTATTCGTGTTTTCATCTGGAAATTAGTTAATCAGCATATAGCAGTTTATAAAAAGTTTAAAAAATAATATTTATTTTTTTGAGTAAATTGTAACTAAAATAGTCAAGAAACTTGACCCTTCTGTTTGCATAAGATATAGCAAATAATTTATTACAACTTTTTTTGAAATATATCGGTTCTTTTTAATGCGTAGTACTCAGAAAACAGTTGGAGACAAGCGGATGTGCGTAAAACCATATCAAAATGCGTTAGAAAGCATGGAGCAAGCCAACCTCGCATTTCTTCAATTGCAACCGCCGTATATTGTGAAATAACATTCTACGGTCCAATCTGAAAGCATTATTCGTGTTTTCATCTGGAAATTAATTAATCAGCATATAGCAGTTTAGAAAAAGGTTTAGAAAATAATATTTATTTTTTTGAGTAAATTGTAACTAAAATAGTCAAGAAACTTGACCCTTCTGTTTGCATAAGATATAGCAAATAATTTATTACAACTTTTTTTGAAATATATCGGTTCTTTTTAATGCGTAGTACTCAGAAAACAGTTGGAGACAAGCGGATGTGCGTAAAACCATATCAAAATGCGTTAGAAAGCATGGAGCAAGCCAACCTCGCATTTCTTCAATTGCAACCGCCGTATATTGTGAAATAACATTCTACGGTCCAATCTGAAAGCTATATTCGTGTTTTCATCTGGAAATTAGTTAATCAGCATATAGCAGTTTAGAAAAAGTTTAAAAAATAATATTTATTTTTTTGAGTAAATTGTAACTAAAATAGTCAATAAACTTGACCCTTCTGTTTGCATAAGATATAACAAATAATTTATTACAACTTTTCTTGAAATATATCTATTCTTTTTAATGCGTAATACTCAGAAAACAGTTGGAGACAAGCGGATTTGCGTAAAACCATATCAAAATGCGTTAGAAAGCATGGAGCAAGCCAACCTCGCATTTCTTCAATTGCAACCGCCGTATATTGTAAAATAACATTCTACGGTCCAATCTGAAAGCATTATTCGTGTTTTCATCTGGAAATTAGTTAATCAGCATATAGCAGTTTATAAAAAGTTTCAAAAATAATATTTATTTTTTTGAGTAAATTGTAACTAAAATAGTCAAGAAACTTGACCCTTCTGTTTCCATAAGATATAGCAAATAATTTATAGCTACTTTTCTTGAAATATATCGACTCTCTTTAATGCGTAGTACTCAGAAAACAGTTGGAGACAAGCGGATGTGCTTAAAAACATATCAAAATGCGTTAGAAAGCATGGAGCAAGCCAACCTCGCATTTCTTCAATTGCAACCGCCGTATATTGTGAAATAACATTCTACGGTCCAATCTGAAAGCATTATTCGTGTTTTCATCTGGAAATTAGTTAATCAGCATATAGCAGTTTATAAAAAGTTTCAAAAATAATATTTATTTTTTTGAGTAAATTGTAACTAAAATAGTCAAGAAACTTGACCCTTCTGTTTGCATAAGATATAGCAAATAATTTATAGCTACTTTTCTTGAAATATATCGACTCTTTTTAATGCGTAGTACTCAGAAAACAGTTGGAGACAAGCGGATGTGCTTAAAAACATATCAAAATGCGTTAGAAAGCATGGAGCAAGCCAACCTCGCATTTCTTCAATTGCAACCGCCGTATATTGTGAAATAACATTCTACGGTCCAATCTGAAAGCATTATTCGTGTTTTCATCTGGAAATTAGTTAATCAGCATATAGCAGTTTAGAAAAAGTTTAAGAAATAATATTTATTTCTTTGAGTAAATTGTAACTAAAATAGTCAAGAAACTTGAATATTCTGTTTGCATAAGATATAGCAAATAATTTATTACAACTTTTTTTGAAATATATCGATTCTTTTTAATGCGTAGTACTCAGAAAACAGTTGGAGACAAGCGGATGTGCGTAAAACCATATCAAAATGCGTTAGAAAGCATGGAGCAAGCCAACCTCGCATTTCTTCAATTGCAACCGCCGTATATTGTGAAATAACATTCTACGGTCCAATCTGAAAGCATTATTCGTGTTTTCACCTGGAAATTAGTTAATCAGCATATAGCAGTTTAGAAAAAGTTTAAAAAATAATATTTATTTTTTTGAGTAAATTGTAACTAAAATAGCAAGAAACTTGACCCTTCTGTTTGCATAAGATATAGCAAATAATTTATTACAACTTTTTTTGAAATATATCGATTCTTTTTAATGCGTAGTACTCAGAAAACAGTTGGAGACAAGCGGATGTGCGTAAAACCATATCAAAATGCGTTAGAAAGCATGGAGCAAGCCAACCTCGCATTTCTTCAATTGCAACCGCCGTATATTGTGAAATAACATGCTACGGTCCAATCTGAAAGCATTATTCGTGTTTTCATCTGGAAATTAGTTAATCAGCATATAGCAGTTTATAAAAAGTTTAAAAAATAATATTTATTTTTTTGAGTAAATTGTAACTAAAATAGTCAAGAAACTTGACCCTTCTGTTTGCATAAGATATAGCAAATAATTTATTACAACTTTTTTTGAAATATATCGATTCTTTTTAATGCGTAGTACTCAGAAAATAATTGGAGACAAGCGGATGTGCGTAAAACCATATCAAAATGCGTTAGAAAGCATGGAGCAAGCCAACCTCGCATTTCTTCAATTGCAACCGCCGTATATTGTAAAATAACATTCTACGGTCCAATCTGAAAGCATTATTCGTGTTTTCATCTGGAAATTAGTTAATCAGCATATAGCAGTTTATAAAAAGTTTAAAAATAATATTTATTTTTTTGAGTAAACTGTAACTAAAATAGTCAAGAAACTTGACCCTTCTGTTTGCATAAGATATAGCAAATAATTTATAGCTACTTTTCTTGAAATATATCGACTCTTTTTAATGCGTAGTACTCAGAAAACAGTTGGAGACAAGCGGATGTGCTTAAAAACATATCAAAATGCGTTAGAAAGCATGGAGCAAGGCAACCTCGCATTTCTTCAATTGCAACCGCCGTATATTGTGAAATAACATTCTACGGTCCAATCTGAAAGCATTATTCGTGTTTTCATCTGGAAATTAGTTAATCAGCATATAGCAGTTTAGAAAAAGTTTAAGAAATAATATTTATTTTTTTGACTAAATTGTAACTAAAATAGTCAAGAAACTTGACCCTTCTGTTTGCATAAGATATAGCAAATAATTTATTACAACTTTTTTTGAAATATATTGATTCTTTTTTACGCGTAGTACTCAGAAAACAGTTGGAGACAAGCGGATGTGCGTAAAACCATATCAAAATGCGTTAGAAAGCATGGAGCAAGCCAACCTCGCATTTCTTCAATTGCAACCGCCGTATATTGTGAAATAACATTCTACGGTCCAATCTGAAAGCATTATTCGTGTTTTCATCTGGAAATTAGTTAATCAGCATATAGCAGTTTATAAAAAGTTTAAAAATAATATTTATTTTTTTGAGTAAACTGTAACTAAAATAGTCAAGAAACTTGACCCTTCTGTTTGCATAAGATATAGCAAATAATTTATAGCTACTTTTCTTGAAATATATCGACTCTTTTTAATGCGTAGTACTCAGAAAACAGTTGGAGACAAGCGGATGTGCTTAAAAACATATCAAAATGCGTTAGAAAGCATGGAGCAAGGCAACCTCGCATTTCTTCAATTGCAACCGCCGTATATTGTGAAATAACATTCTACGGTCCAATCTGAAAGCATTATTCGTGTTTTCATCTGGAAATTAGTTAATCAGCATATAGCAGTTTAGAAAAAGTTTAAGAAATAATATTTATTTTTTTGACTAAATTGTAACTAAAATAGTCAAGAAACTTGACCCTTCTGTTTGCATAAGATATAGCAAATAATTTATTACAACTTTTTTTGAAATATATTGATTCTTTTTAACGCGTAGTACTCAGAAAACAGTTGGAGACAAGCGGATGTGCGTAAAACCATATCAAAATGCGTTAGAAAGCATGGAGCAAGCCAACCTCGCATTTCTTCAATTGCAACCGCCGTATATTGTGAAATAACATTCTACGGTCCAATCTGAAAGCATTATTCGTGTTTTCATCTGGAAATTAGTTAATCAGCATATAGCAGTTTATAAAAAGTTTAAAAAATAATATTTATTTTTTTGAGTAAATTGTAACTAAAATAGTCAAGAAACTTGACCCTTCTGTTTGCATAAGATATAGCAAATAATTTATAGCTACTTTTCTTAAAATATATCGACTCTTTTTAATGCGTAGTACTCAGAAAACAGTTGGAGACAAGCGGATGTGCTTAAAAACATATCAAAATGCGTTAGAAAGCATGGAGCAAGCCAACCTCGCATTTCTTCAATTGCAACCGCCGTATATTGTGAAATAACATTCTACGGTCCAATCTGAAAGCATTATTCATGTTTTCATCTGGAAATTAGTCAATCAGCATATAGCAGTTTAGAAAAAGTTTAAAAAATAATATTTATTTTTTTGAATAAATTGTAACTAAAATAGTCAAGAAACTTGACCCTTCTGTTTGCATAAGATATAGCAAATAATTTATTACAACTTTTTTTGAAATATATCGATTCTTTTTAATGCGTAGTACTCAGAAAACAGTTGGAGACAAGCGGATGTGCGTAAAACCATATCAAAATGCGTTAGAAAGCATGGAGCAAGCCAACCTCGCATTTCTTCAATTGCAACCGCCGTATATTGTGAAATAACATTCTACGGTCCAATCTGAAAGCATTATTCGTGTTTTCACCTGGAAATTAGTTAATCAGCATATAGCAGTTTAGAAAAAGTTTAAAAAATAATATTTATTTTTTTGAGTAAATTGTAACTAAAATAGCAAGAAACTTGACCCTTCTGTTTGCATAAGATATAGCAAATAATTTATTACAACTTTTTTTGAAATATATCGATTCTTTTTAATGCGTAGTACTCAGAAAACAGTTGGAGACAAGCGGATGTGCGTAAAACCATATCAAAATGCGTTAGAAAGCATGGAGCAAGCCAACCTCGCATTTCTTCAATTGCAACCGCCGTATATTGTGAAATAACATGCTACGGTCCAATCTGAAAGCATTATTCGTGTTTTCATCTGGAAATTAGTTAATCAGCATATAGCAGTTTATAAAAAGTTTAAAAAATAATATTTATTTTTTTGAGTAAATTGTAACTAAAATAGTAAAGAAACTTGACCCTTCTGTTTGCATAAGATATAGCAAATAATTTATTACAACTTTTTTTGAAATATATCGATTCTTTTTAATGCGTAGTACTCAGAAAACAGTTGGAGACAAGCGGATGTGCGTAAAACCATATCAAAATGCGTTAGAAAGCATGGAGCAAGCCAACCTCGCATTTCTTCAATTGCAACCGCCGTATATTGTGAAATAACATTCTACGGTCCAATCTGAAAGCATTATTCGTGTTTTCATCTGGAAATTAATTAATCAGCATATAGCAGTTTAGAAAAAGGTTTAGAAAATAATATTTATTTTTTTGAGTAAATTGTAACTAAAATAGTCAAGAAACTTGACCCTTCTGTTTGCATAAGATATAGCAAATAATTTATTACAACTTTTTTTGAAATATATCGGTTCTTTTTAATGCGTAGTACTCAGAAAACAGTTGGAGACAAGCGGATGTGCGTAAAACCATATCAAAATGCGTTAGAAAGCATGGAGCAAGCCAACCTCGCATTTCTTCAATTGCAACCGCCGTATATTGTGAAATAACATTCTACGGTCCAATCTGAAAGCATTATTCGTGTTTTCATCTGGAAATTAGTTAATCAGCATATAGCAGTTTAGAAAAAGTTTAAAAAATAATATTTATTTTTTTGAGTAAATTGTAACTAAAATAGTCAATAAACTTGACCCTTCTGTTTGCATAAGATATAACAAATAATTTATTACAACTTTTCTTGAAATATATCTATTCTTTTTAATGCGTAATACTCAGAAAACAGTTGGAGACAAGCGGATTTGCGTAAAACCATATCAAAATGCGTTAGAAAGCATGGAGCAAGCCAACCTCGCATTTCTTCAATTGCAACCGCCGTATATTGTAAAATAACATTCTACGGTCCAATCTGAAAGCATTATTCGTGTTTTCATCTGGAAATTAGTTAATCAGCATATAGCAGTTTATAAAAAGTTTCAAAAATAATATTTATTTTTTTGAGTAAATTGTAACTAAAATAGTCAAGAAACTTGACCCTTCTGTTTGCATAAGATATAGCAAATAATTTATAGCTACTTTTCTTGAAATATATCGACTCTCTTTAATGCGTAGTACTCAGAAAACAGTTGGAGACAAGCGGATGTGCTTAAAAACATATCAAAATGCGTTAGAAAGCATGGAGCAAGCCAACCTCGCATTTCTTCAAGTGCAACCGCCGTATATTGTGAAATAACATTCTACGGTCCAATCCGAAAGCATTATTCGTGTTTTCATCTGGAAATTAGTTACTTCAATGCGTAGTACTCAGAAAACAGTTGGAGACAAGCAGATGTGCGTAAAACCATATCAAAATGCGTTAGAAAGCATGGAGCAAACCAACCTCGCATTTCTTCAATTGCAACCGCCGTATATTGTAAAATAACATTCTACGGTCCAATCTGAAAGCATTATTCGTGTTTTCATCTGGAAATTAGTTAATCAGCATATAGCAGTTTATAAAAAGTTTAAAAAATAATATTTATTTTTTTGAGTAAATTGTAACTAAAATAGTCAAGAAACTTGACCCTTCTGTTTGCATAAGATATAGCAAATAATTTATAGCTACTTTTCTTGAAATATATCGACTCTTTTTAATGCGTAGTACTCAGAAAACAGTTGGAGACAAGCGGATGTGCTTAAAAACATATCAAAATGCGTTAGAAAGCATGGAGCAAGCCAACCTCGCATTTCTTCAATTGCAACCGCCGTATATTGTGAAATAACATTCTACGGTCCAATCTGAAAGCATTATTCGTGTTTTCATCTGGAAATTAGTTAATCAGCATATAGCAGTTTAGAAAAAGTTTAAGAAATAATATTTATTTCTTTGAGTAAATTGTAACTAAAATAGTCAAGAAACTTGAATATTCTGTTTGCATAAGATATAGCAAATAATTTATTACAACTTTTTTTGAAATATATCGATTCTTTTTAATGCGTAGTACTCAGAAAACAGTTGGAGACAAGCAGATGTGCGTAAAACCATATCAAAATGCGTTAGAAAGCATGGAGCAAGCCAACCGCCGTATATTGTGAAATAATATTCTACGGTCCAATCTGAAAGCATTATTCGTGTTTTCACCTGGAAATTAGTTAATCAGCATATAGCAGTTTAGAAAAAGTTTAAAAAATAATATTTATTTTTTTGAGTAAATTGTAACTAAAATAGTCAAGAAACTTGACCCTTCTGTTTGCATAAGATATAGCAAATAATTTATTACAACTTTTTTTGAAATATATCGATTCTTTTTAATGCGTAGTACTCAGAAAACAGTTGGAGACAAGCGGATGTGCGTAAAACCATATCAAAATGCGTTAGAAAGCATGGAGCAAGCCAACCTCGCATTTCTTCAATTGCAACCGCCGTATATTGTGAAATAACATGCAACGGTCCAATCTGAAAGCATTATTCGTGTTTTCATCTGGAAATTAGTTAATCAGCATATAGCAGTTTATAAAAAGTTTAAAAAATAATATTTATTTTTTTGAGTAAATTGTAACTAAAATAGTCAAGAAACTTGACCCTTCTGTTTGCATAAGATATAGCAAATAATTTATTACAACTTTTTTTGAAATATATCGATTCTTTTTAATGCGTAGTACTCAGAAAACAGTTGGAGACAAGCGGATGTGCGTAAAACCATATCAAAATGCGTTAGAAAGCATGGAGCAAGCCAACCTCGCATTTCTTCAATTGCAACCGCCGTATATTGTGAAATAACATTCTACGGTCCAATCTGAAAGCATTATTCGTGTTTTCATCTGGAAATTAGTTAATCAGCATATAGCAGTTTATAAAAAGTTTAAAAATAATATTAATTTTTTTGAGTAAACTGTAACTAAAATAGTCAAGAAACTTGACCCTTCTGTTTGCATAAGATATAGCAAATAATTTATAGCTACTTTTCTTAAAATATATCGACTCTTTTTAATGCGTAGTACTCAGAAAACAGTTGGAGACAAGCGGATGTGCTTAAAAACATATCAAAATGCGTTAGAAAGCATGGAGCAAGCCAACCTCGCATTTCTTCAATTGCAACCGCCGTATATTGTGAAATAACATTCTACGGTCCAATCTGAAAGCATTATTCATGTTTTCATCTGGAAATTAGTCAATCAGCATATAGCAGTTTAGAAAAAGTTTAAAAAATAATATTTATTTTTTTGAATAAAATGTAACTAAAATAGTCAAGAAACTTGACCCTTCTGTTTGCATAAGATATAGCAAATAATTTATTACAACTTTTTTTGAAATATATCGATTCTTTTTAATGCGTAGTACTCAGAAAACAGTTGGAGACAAGCGGATGTGCGTAAAACCATATCAAAATGCGTTAGAAAGCATGGAGCAAGCCAACCTCGCATTTCTTCAATTGCAACCGCCGTATATTGTGAAATAACATTCTACGGTCCAATCTGAAAGCATTATTCGTGTTTTCATCTGGAGATTAGTTAATCAGCATATAGCAGTTTATAAAAAGTTTAAAAATAATATTAATTTTTTTGAGTAAACTGTAACTAAAATAGTCAAGAAACTTGACCCTTCTGTTTGCATAAGATATAGCAAATAATTTATTACAACTTTTTTTGAAATATATCGACTCTTTTTAATGCGTAGTACTCAGAAAACAGTTGGAGACAAGCGGATGTGCTTAAAAACATATCAAAATGTGTTAGAAAGCATGGAGCAAGCCAACCTCGCATTTCTTCAATTGCAACCGCCGTATATTGTGAAATAACATTCTACGGTCCAATCTGAAAGCATTATTTGTGTTTTCACCTGGAAATTAGTTAATCAGCATATAGCAGTTTAGAAAAAGTTTAAAAAATAATATTTATTTTTTTGAGTAAATTGTAACTAAAATAGCAAGAAACTTGACCCTTCTGTTTGCATAAGATATAGCAAATAATTTATTACAACTTTTTTTGAAATATATCGATTCTTTTTAATGCGTAGTACTCAGAAAACAGTTGGAGACAAGCGGATGTGCGTAAAACCATATCAAAATGCGTTAGAAAGCATGGAGCAAGCCAACCTCGCATTTCTTCAATTGCAACCGCCGTATATTGTGAAATAACATGCTACGGTCCAATCTGAAAGCATTATTCGTGTTTTCATCTGGAAATTAGTTAATCAGCATATAGCAGTTTATAAAAAGTTTAAAAAATAATATTTATTTTTTTGAGTAAATTGTAACTAAAATAGTCAAGAAACTTGACCCTTCTGTTTGCATAAGATATAACAAATAATTTATTACAACTTTTCTTGAAATATATCTATTCTTTTTAATGCGTAATACTAAGAAAACAGTTGGAGACAAGCGGATTTGCGTAAAACCATATCAAAATGCGTTAGAAAGCATGGAGCAAGCCAACCTCGCATTTCTTCAATTGCAACCGCCGTATATTGTAAAATAACATTCTACGGTCCAATCTGAAAGCATTATTCGTGTTTTCATCTGGAAATTAGTTAATCAGCATATAGCAGTTTATAAAAAGTTTCAAAAATAATATTTATTTTTTTGAGTAAATTGTAACTAAAATAGTCAAGAAACTTGACCCTTCTGTTTGCATAAGATATAGCAAATAATTTATAGCTACTTTTCTTGAAATATATCGACTCTTTTTAATGCGTAGTACTCAGAAAACAGTTGGAGACAAGCGGATGTGCTTAAAAACATATCAAAATGCGTTAGAAAGCATGGAGCAAGCCAACCTCGCATTTCTTCAATTGCAACCGCCGTATATTGTGAAATAACATTCTACGGTCCAATCTGAAAGCATTATTCGTGTTTTCATCTGGAAATTAGTTAATCAGCATATAGCAGTTTAGAAAAAGTTTAAGAAATAATATTTATTTCTTTGAGTAAATTGTAACTAAAATAGTCAAGAAACTTGAATATTCTGTTTGCATAAGATATAGCAAATAATTTATTACAACTTTTTTTGAAATATATCGATTCTTTTTAATGCGTAGTACTCAGAAAACAGTTGGAGACAAGCGGATGTGCGTAAAACCATATCAAAATGCGTTAGAAAGCATGGAGCAAGCCAACCTCGCATTTCTTCAATTGCAACCGCCGTATATTGTGAAATAACATTCTACGGTCCAATCTGAAAGCATTATTCGTGTTTTCACCTGGAAATTAGTTAATCAGCATATAGCAGTTTAGAAAAAGTTTAAAAAATAATATTTATTTTTTTGAGTAAATTGTAACTAAAATAGCAAGAAACTTGACCCTTCTGTTTGCATAAGATATAGCAAATAATTTATTACAACTTTTTTTGAAATATATCGATTCTTTTTAATGCGTAGTACTCAGAAAACAGTTGGAGACAAGCGGATGTGCGTAAAACCATATCAAAATGCGTTAGAAAGCATGGAGCAAGCCAACCTCGCATTTCTTCAATTGCAACCGCCGTATATTGTAAAATAACATTCTACGGTCCAATCTGAAAGCATTATTCGTGTTTTCATCTGGAAATTAGTTAATCAGCATATAGCAGTTTATAAAAAGTTTAAAAATAATATTTATTTTTTTGAGTAAACTGTAACTAAAATAGTCAAGAAGCTTGACCCTTCTGTTTGCATAAGATATAGCAAATAATTTATAGCTAGTTTTCTTGAAATATATCGACTCTTTTTAATGCGTAGTACTCAGAAAACAGTTGGAGACAAGCGGATGTGCTTAAAAACATATCAAAATGCGTTAGAAAGCATGGAGCAAGGCAACCTCGCATTTCTTCAATTGCAACCGCCGTATATTGTGAAATAACATTCTACGGTCCAATCTGAAAGCATTATTCGTGTTTTCATCTGGAAATTAGTTAATCAGCATATAGCAGTTTAGAAAAAGTTTAAGAAATAATATTTATTTTTTTGAGTAAATTGTAACTAAAATAGTCAAGAAACTTGACCCTTCTGTTTGCATAAGATATAGCAAATAATTTATTACAACTTTTTTTGAAATAAATTGATTCTTTTTAACGCGTAGTACTCAGAAAACAGTTGGAGACAAGCGGATGTGCGTAAAACCATATCAAAATGCGTTAGAAAGCATGGAGCAAGCCAACCTCGCATTTCTTCAATTGCAACCGCCGTATATTGTGAAATAACATTCTACGGTCCAATCTGAAAGCATTATTCGTGTTTTCATCTGGAAATTAGTTAATCAGCATATAGCAGTTTATAAAAAGTTTAAAAAATAATATTTATTTTTTTGAGTAAATTGTAACTAAAATAGTCAAGAAACTTGACCCTTCTGTTTGCATAAGATATAGCAAATAATTTATAGCTACTTTTCTTAAAATATATCGACTCTTTTTAATGCGTAGTACTCAGAAAACAGTTGGAGACAAGCGGATGTGCGTAAAACCATATCAAAATGCGTTAGAAAGCATGGAGCAAGCCAACCTCGCATTTCTTCAATTGCAACCGCCGTATATTGTAAAATAACATTCTACGGTCCAATCTGAAAGCATTATTCGTGTTTTCATCTGGAAATTAGTTAATCAGCATATAGCAGTTTATAAAAAGTTTAAAAATAATATTAATTTTTTTGAGTAAACTGTAACTAAAATAGTCAAGAAACTTGACCCTTCTGTTTGCATAAGATATAGCAAATAATTTATAGCTACTTTTCTTGAAATTTATCGACTCTTTTTAATGCGTAGTACTCAGAAAACAGTTGGAGACAAGCGGATGTGCTTAAAAACATATCAAAATGCGTTAGAAAGCATGGAGCAAGCCAACCTCGCATTTCTTCAATTGCAACCGCCGTATATTGTGAAATAACATTCTACGGTCCAATCTGAAAGCATTATTCGTGTTTTCATCTGGAAATTAGTTAATCAGCATATAGCAGTTTAGAAAAAGTTTAAGAAATAATATTTATTTTTTTGAGTAAATTGTAACTAAAATAGTCAAGAAACTTGACCCTTCTGTTTGCATAAGATATAGCAAATAATTTATTACAACTTTTTTTGAAATATATCGATTCTTTTTAATGCGTAGTACTCAGAAAACAGTTGGAGACAAGCGGATGTGCTTAAAAACATATAAAAATGCGTTAGAAAGCATGGAGCAAGCCAACCTCGCATTTCTTCAATTGCAACCGCCGTATATTGTGAAATAACATTCTACGGTCCAATCTGAAAGCATTATTCATGTTTTCATCTGGAAATTAGTCAATCAGCATATAGCAGTTTAGAAAAAGTTTAAAAAATAATATTTATTTTTTTGAATAAATTGTAACTAAAATAGTCAAGAAACTTGATCCTTCTGTTTGCATAAGATATAGCAAATAATTTATTACAACTTTTTTTGAAATATATCGATTCTTTTTAATGCGTAGTACTCAGAAAACAGTTGGAGACAAGCGGATGTGCGTAAAACCATATCAAAATGCGTTAGAAAGCATGGAGCAAGCCAACCTCGCATTTCTTCAATTGCAACCGCCGTATATTGTGAAATAACATTCTACGGTCCAATCTGAAAGCATTATTCGTGTTTTCATCTGGAAATTAGTTAATCAGCATATAGCAGTTTATAAAAAGTTTAAAAATAATATTAATTTTTTTGAGTAAACTGTAACTAAAATAGTCAAGAAACTTGACCCTTCTGTTTGCATAAGATATAGCAAATAATTTATTACAACTTTTTTTGAAATATATCGATTCTTTTTAATGCGTAGTACTCAGAAAATAATTGGAGACAAGCAGATGTGCGTAAAACCATATCAAAATGCGTTAGAAAGCATGGAGCAAGCCAACCTCGCATTTCTTCAATTGCAACCGCCGTATATTGTAAAATAACATTCTACGGTCCAATCTGAAAGCATTATTCGTGTTTTCATCTGGAAATTAGTTAATCAGCATATAGCAGTTTATAAAAAGTTTAAAAATAATATTAATTTTTTTGAGTAAACTGTAACTAAAATAGTCAAGAAACTTGACCCTTCTGTTTGCATAAGATATAGCAAATAATTTATAGCTACTTTTCTTGAAATTTATCGACTCTTTTTAATGCGTAGTACTCAGAAAACAGTTGGAGACAAGCGGATGTGCTTAAAAACATATCAAAATGCGTTAGAAAGCATGGAGCAAGCCAACCTCGCATTTCTTCAATTGCAACCGCCGTATATTGTGAAATAACATTCTACGGTCCAATCTGAAAGCATTATTCGTGTTTTCATCTGGAAATTAGTTAATCAGCATATAGCAGTTTAGAAAAAGTTTAAGAAATAATATTTATTTTTTTGAGTAAATTGTAACTAAAATAGTCAAGAAACTTGAATATTCTGTTTGCATAAGATATAGCAAATAATTTATTACAACTTTTTTTGAAATATATCGATTCTTTTTAATGCGTAGTACTCAGAAAACAGTTGGAGACAAGCGGATGTGCTTAAAAACATATAAAAATGCGTTAGAAAGCATGGAGCAAGCCAACCTCGCATTTCTTCAATTGCAACCGCCGTATATTGTGAAATAACATTCTACGGTCCAATCTGAAAGCATTATTCGTGTTTTCATCTGGAAATTAGTCAATCAGCATATAGCAGTTTAGAAAAAGTTTAAAAAATAATATTTATTTTTTTGAATAAATTGTAACTAAAATAGTCAAGAAACTTGACCCTTCTGATTGCATAAGATATAGCAAATAATTTATTACAACTTTTTTTGAAATATATCGAATCTTTTTAATGCGTAGTACTCAGAAAATAATTGGAGACAAGCGGATGTGCGTAAAACCATATCAAAATGCGTTAGAAAGCATGGAGCAAGCCAACCTCGCATTTCTTCAATTGCAACCGCCGTATATGGTAAAATAACATTCTACGGTCCAATCTGAAAGCATTATTCGTGTTTTCATCTGGAAATTAATTAATCAGCATATAGCAGTTTATAAAAAATTTAAAAAATAATATTTATTTTTTTGAGTAAATTGTAACTAAAATAGTCAAGAAACTTGACCCTTCTGTTTGCATAAGATATAGCAAATAATTTATTACAACTTTTTTTGAAATATATCGATTGTTTTTAATGCGTAGTACTCAGAAAACAGTTGGAGACAAGCGGATGTGCGTAAAACCATATCAAAATGCGTTAGAAAGCATGGAGCAAGCCAACCTCGCATTTCTTCAATTGCAACCGCCGTATATTGTGAAATAACATGCTACGGTCCAATCTGAAAGCATTATTCGTGTTTTCATCTGGAAATTAGTTAATCAGCATATAGCAGTTTATAAAAAGTTTAAAAAATAATATTTATTTTTTTGAGTAAATTGTAACTAAAATAGTCAAGAAACTTGACCCTTCTGTTTGCATAAGATATAGCAAATAATTTATTACAACTTTTTTTGAAATATATCGATTCTTTTTAATGCGTAGTACACAGAAAACAGTTGGAGACAAGCGGATGTGCGTAAAAACATATCAAAGTGCGTTAGAAAGCATGGAGCAAGCCAACCTCGCATTTCTTCAGTTGCAACCGCCGTATATTGTGAAATAAGATTCTACGGTCCAATCTGAAAGCATTATTCGTGTTTTTATCTGGAAATTAGTTAATCAGCATATAGCAGTTTATAAAAAGTTTAAAAAATAATATTTATTTTCTTGAGTAAATTATAACTAAAATAGTCAAGAAACTTGACCCTTCTGTTTGCATAAGAAATAGCAAATAATTTATAGGAACTTTTTTTGAAAGCCAAACTCCCAGTTCTTCAGTTGCAACCGCCGTATATTGTAAAATAACATTCTACGGTCCAATCTGAAAACATTATTCGTGTTTTCATCTGGAAATTAGTTAATCAGCATATAGCAGTTTATAAAAAGTTTAAAAAATAATATTTATTTTTTTGAGTAAATTTTAACTAAAATAGTCAAGAAACTTGACCCTTCTGTTTGCATAAGATATAGCAAATAATTTATAGGAACTTTTTTTGAAATATATCGATTCTTTTTAATGCGTAGTACTTAGAAAACAGTTGGAGACAAGCGGATGTGCGTAAAAGCATATCAAAATGCGTTAGAAAGCATGGAGCAAGCCAACCTCGCATTTCTTCAATTGCAACCGCCGTATATTGTGTAATAACATTCTACGGTCCAATCTGAAAACATTTTTCGTGTTTTTATCTGGAAATTAGTTAATCAGCATATAGCAGTTTATAAAAAGTTTAAAAAATAATATTTATTTTTTTGAGTAAATTGTAACTAAAATAGTCAAGAAACTTGACCCTTCTGTTTGCATAAGATATAGCAAATAATTTATTACAACTTTTTTTGAAATATATCGATTCTTTTTAATGCGTAGTACTCAGAAAACAGTTGGAGACAAGCGGATGTGCGTAAAACCATATCACAATGCGTTAGAAAGCATGGAGCAAGCCAAACTCGCATTTCTTCAGTTGCAACCGCCGTATTAAGAAATAACATTCTACGGTCCAATCTGAAAGCATTATTCGTGTTTTCATCTGGAAATTAGTTAATCAGCATATAGCAGTTTATAAAAAGTTTAAAAAATAATATTTATTTTTTTGAGTAAATTGTAACTAAAATAGTCAAGAAACTTGACCCTTCTGTTTGCATAAGATATAGCAATTAATTTATGGGAACTTTTTTTGAAATATATCTATTCTTTTTAATGCGTAGTACTCAGAAAACAGTTGGAGACAAGGGGATGTGCGTAAAAACATATCAAAATGCGTTAGAAACCATGGAGCAAGCCAAACTCGCATTTCTTCAGTTGCAACCGCCGTATTAAGAAATAACATTCTACGGTCCAATCTGAAAGCATTATTCGTGTTTTCATCTGGAAATTAGTTAATCAGCATATAGCAGTTTATAGAAATTTTAAAAAATAATATTTATTTTTTTGAGTAAATTGTAACTAAAATAGTCAAGAAACTTGATCCTTCTGTTTGCATAAGAAATAGCAAATAATTTATAGGAACTTTTTTTGAAATATATGGATCCTTTTTAATGCGTAGTACAGTTGGAAACAAGCGGATGTGCGTAAAAACATATCAAAATGCGTTAAAAAGCATGGAGCAAGCCAAACTCGCATTTCTTCAGTTGCAACCGCCGTATTAAGAAATAACATTCTACGGTCCAATCTGAAAGCATCATTCGTGTTTTCATCTGGAAATTAGTTAATCAGCATATAGCAGTTTATAAAAAGTTTAAAAAATAATATTTATTTTTTTGAGTAAATTGTAACTAAAATAGTCAAGAAACTTGATCCTTCTGTTTGCATAAGATATAGCAAATAATTTATAGGAACTTTTTTTTAAATATATGGATCCTTTTTAATGCGTAGTACTCAGAAAACAGTTGGAGACAAGCGGATGTGCGTAAAAACATATCAAAATGCGTTAGAAAGCATGGAGCAAGCCAAACTCGCATTTCTTCAGTTGCAACCGCCGTATTAAGAAATAACATTCTACGGTCCAATCTGAAAGCATTATTCGTGTTTTCATTTGGAAATTAGTTAATCAGCATATAGCAGTTTATAAAAAGTTTAAAAAATAATATTTATTTTTTTGAGTAAATTGTAACTAAAATAGTCAAGAAACTTGACCCTTCTGTTTGCATAAGATATAGCAAATAATTTATAGGAACTTTTTTTGAAATATATCTATTCTTTTTAATGCGTAGTACTCAGAACACAGTTGGAGACAAGCGGATGTGCGTAAAAACATATCAAAATGCGTTAGAAAGCATGGAGCAAGCCAAACTCGCATTTCTTCAGGTGCAACCGTCGTATTAAGAAATAACATTCTACGGTCCAATCTGAAAGCATTATTCGTGTTTTCATTTGGAAATTAGTTAATCAGCATATAGCAGTTTATAAAAAGTTTAAAAAATAATATTTATTTTTTTGAGTAAATTGTAACTAAAATAGTCAAGAAACTTGACCCTTCTGTTTGCATAAGATATAGCAAATAATTTATAGGAACTTTTTTTGAAATATATCTATTCTTTTTAATACGTAGTACTCAGAACACAGTTGGAGACAAGCGGATGTGCGTAAAAACATATCAAAATGCGTTAGAAAGCATGGAGCAAGCCAAACTCGCATTTCTTCAGTTGCAACCGCCGTATTAAGAAATAACATTCTACGGTCCAATCTGAAAGCATTATTCGTGTTTTCATTTGGAAATTAGTTAATCAGCATATAGCAGTTTATAAAAAGTTTAAAAAATAATATTTATTTTTTTGAGTAAATTGTAACTAAAATAGTCAAGAAACTTGACCCTTCTGTTTGCATAAGATATAGCAAATAATTTATTACAACTTTTTTTGAAATATATCGATTCTTTTTAATGCGTAGTACTCAGAAAACAGTTGGAGACAAGCGGATGTGCGTAAAAACATATCAAAGTGCGTTAGAAAGCATGGAGCAAGCCAACCTCGCATTTCTTCAGTTGCAACCGCCGTATATTGTGAAATAAGATTCTACGGTCCAATCTGAAAGCATTATTCGTGTTTTTATCTGGAAATTAGTTAATCAGCATATAGCAGTTTATAAAAAGTTTAAAAAATAATATTTATTTTTTTGAGTAAATTATAACTAAAATAGTCAAGAAACTTGACCCTTCTGTTTGCATAAGAAATAGCAAATAATTTATAGGAACTTTTTTTGAAAGCCAAACTCCCAGTTCTTCAGTTGCAACCGCCGTATATTGTAAAATAACATTCTACGGTCCAATCTGAAAACATTATTCGTGTTTTCATCTGGAAATTAGTTAATCAGCATATAGCAGTTTATAAAAAGTTTAAAAAATAATATTTATTTTTTTTAGTAAATTTTAACTAAAATAGTCAAGAAACGTGACCCTTCTGTTAGCATAAGATATAGCAAATAATTTATAGGAACTTTTTTTGAAATATATCGATTCTTTTTAATGCGTAGTACTTAGAAAACAGTTGGAGACAAGCGGATGTGCGTAAAAGCATATCAAAATGCGTTAGAAAGCATGGAGCAAGCCAACCTCGCATTTCTTCAATTGCAACCGCCGTATATTGTGTAATAACATTCTACGGTCCAATCTGAAAGCATTATTCGTGTTTTTATCTGGAAATTAGTTAATCAGCATATAGCAGTTTATAAAAAGTTTAAAAAATAATATTTATTTTTTTGAGTAAATTGTAACTAAAATAGTCAAGAAACTTGACCCTTCTGTTTGCATAAGATATAGCAAATAATTTATTACAACTTTTTTTGAAATATATCGATTTTTTTTAATGCGTAGTACTCAGAAAACAGTTGGAGACAAGCGGATGTGCGTAAAACCATATCACAATGCGTTAGAAAGCATGGAGCAAGCCAAATTCGCAATTCTTCAGTTGCAACCGCCGTATATTGTGAAATAACATTCTACGGTCCAATCTGAAAGCATTATTCGTGTTTTCATCTGGAAATTAGTTAATCAGCATATAGCAGTTTATAAAAAGTTTAAAAAATAATACTTATTTTTTTGAGTAAATTGTAACTAAAATAGTCAAGAAACTTGACCCTTCTGTTTGCATAAGATATAGCAAATAATTTATAGGAACTTTTTTTGAAATATATCTATTCTTTTTAATGCGTAGTACTCAGAAAACAGTTGGAGACAAGCGGATGTGCGTAAAAACATATCAAAATGCGTTAGAAAGCATGGAGCAAGCCAAACTCGCATTTCTTCAGTTGCAACCGCCGTATTAAGAAATAACATTCTACGGTCCAATCTGAAAACATTATTCGTGTTTTCATCTGGAAATTAGTTAATCAGCATATAGCAATTTATAAAAAGTTTAAAAAATAATATTTATTTTTTTGAGTAAATTGTAACTAAAATAGTCAAGAAACTTGACCCTTCTGTTTGCATAAGATATAGCAAATAATTTATAGGAACTTTTTTTGAAATATATCTATTCTTTTTAATGCGTAGTACTCAGAAAACAGTTGGAGACAAGCGGATGTGCGTAAAACCATATCAAAATGCGTTAGAAAGCATGGAGCAAGCCAAACTCGCATTTCTTCAGTTGCAACCGCCGTATATTGTGAAATAACATTCTACGGTCTAATCTGAAAGCGTTATTCGTGTTTTCATCTGGAAATTAGTTAATCAGCATATAGCAATTTATAAAAAGTTTAAAAAATAATATTTACTTTTTTGAGTAAATTGTAACTAAAATAGTCAAGAAACTTGACCCTTCTGTTTGCATAAGATATAGCAAATAATTTATAGGAACTTTTTTTGAAATATATCTATTCTTTTTAATGCGTAGTACTCAGAACACAGTTGGATACAAGCGGATGTGCGTAAAACCATATCAATATGCGTTAGAAAGCATGGAGCAAGCCAAACTCGCATTTCTTCAGTTGGAACCGCCGTATATTGTGAAATAACATTCTACGGTCCAATCTGAAAGCATTATTCGTGTTTTCATCTGGAAATTAGTTAATCAGCATATAGCAATTTATAAAAAGTTTAAAAAATAATATTTATTTTTTTGAGTAAATTGTAACTAAAATAGTCAAGAAACTTGACCCTTCTGTTTGCATAAGATATAGCAAATAATTTATTACAACTTTTTTTGAAATATATCGATTCTTTTTAATGCGTAGTACTCAGAAAACAGTTGGAGACAAGCGGATGTGCGTAAAAACATATCAAAATGCGTTAGAAAGCATGGAGCAAGCCAACCTCGCATTTCTTCAGTTGCAACCGCCGTATATTGTGAAATAAGATTCTACGGTCCAATCTGAAAGCATTATTCGTGTTTTTATCTGGAAATTAGTTAATCAGCATATAGCAGTTTATAAAAAGTTTAAAAAATAATATTTATTTTTTTGAGTAAATTGTAACTAAAATAGTCAAGAAACTTGACCCTTCTGTTTGCATAAGAAATAGCAAATAATTTATAGGAACTTTTTTTGAAAGCCAAACTCCCAGTTCTTCAGTTGCAACCGCCGTATATTGTAAAATAACATTCTACGGTCCAATCTGAAAACATTATTCGTGTTTTCATCTGGAAATTAGTTAATCAGCATATAGCAGTTTATAAAAAGTTTAAAAAATAATATTTATTTTTTTGAGTAAATTTTAACTAAAATAGTCAAGAAACTTGACCCTTCTGTTTGCATAAGATATAGCAAATGATTTATAGGAACTTTTTTTGAAATATATCGATTCTTTTTAATGCGTAGTACTCAGAACACAGTTGGATACAAGCGGATGTGCGTAAAACCATATCAATATGCGTTAGAAAGCATGGAGCAAGCCAAACTCGCATTTCTTCAGTTGGAACCGCCGTATATTGTGAAATAACATTCTACGGTCCAATCTGAAAGCATTATTCGTGTTTTCATCTGGAAATTAGTTAATCAGCATATAGCAGTTTATAAAAAGTTTAAAAAATAATATTTATTTTTTTGAGTAAATTGTAACTAAAATAGTCAAGAAACTTGACCCTTCTGTTTGCATAAGATATAGCAAATAATTTATAGGAACTTTTTTTGAAATATATCTATTCTTTTTAATGCGTAGTACTCAGAAAACAGTTGGAGACAAGCGGATGTGCGTAAAAACATATCAAAATGCGTTAGAAAGCATGGAGCAAGCCAACCTTGCATTTCTTCAGTTGCAACCGCCGTATTAAGAAATAACATTCTACGGTCCAATCTGAAAGCATTATTCGTGTTTTCATCTGGAAATAAGTTAATCAGCATATAGCAGTTTATAAAAAGTTTAAAAAATAATATTTATTTTTTTGAGTAAATTGTAACTAAAATAGTCAAGAAACTTGACCTTTCTGTTTGCACAAGATATAGCAAATAATTTATAGCTACTTTTTTTGAAATATATCGATTCTTTTTAATGCGTAGTACTCAGAAAACAGTTGGAGACAAGCGAATGTGCGTAAAAACATATCAAAATGCGTTAGAAAGCATGGAGCAAACCAACCTTGCATTTCTTCAGTTGCAACCGCCGTATATTGTGAAATAACTTTCTACGGTCCAATCTGAAAGCATCATTCGTGTTTTCATCTGGAAATTAGTTAATCAGCATATAGCAGTTTATAAAAAGTTTAAAAAATAATATTTATTTTTTTGAGTAAATTGTAACTAAAATAGTCAAGAAACTTGACCCTTCTGTTTGTATAAGAAATAGCAAATAATTTATAGGAACTTTTTTTGAAATATATGGATCCTTTTTAATGCGTAGTACTCAGAAAACAGTTGGAGACAAGCGGATGTGCGTAAAAACATATCAAAATGCGTTAGAAAGCATGGAGCAAGCCAAACTCGCATTTCTTCAGTTGCAACCGCCGTATTAAGAAATAACATTCTACGGTCCAATCTGAAAGCATTATTCGTGTTTTCATCTGGAAATTAGTTAATCAGCATATAGCAATTTAGAAAAAGTTTAAAAAATAATTTTTATTTTTTTGAGTAAATTGTAACTAAAATAGTCAAGAAACTTGACCCTTCTGTTTGCATAAGATATAGCAAATAATTTATTACAACTTTTTTTGAAATATATCGATTCTTTTTAATGCGTAGTACTCAGAAAACAGTTGGAGACAAGCGGATGTGCGTAAAACCATATCAAAATGCGTTAGAAAGCATGGAGCAAGCCAAACTCGCATTTCTTCAGTTGCAACCGCCGTATTAAGAAATAACATTCTACGGTCCAATCTGAAAGCATTATTCGTGTTTTCATCTGGAAATTAGTTAATCAGCATATAGCAGTTTATAAAAAGTTTAAAAAATAATATTTATTTTTTTGAGTAAATTGTAACTAAAATAGTCAAGAAACTTGACCCTTCTGTTTGCATAAGATATAGCAAATAATTTATAGGAACTTTTTTTGAAATATATCTATTCTTTTTAATGCGTAGTACTCAGAAAACAGTTGGAGACAAGCGGATGTGCGTAAAAACATATCAAAATGCATTAGAAAGCATGGAACAAGCCAAACTCGCATTTCTTCAGTTGCAACCGCCGTATTAAGAAATAACATTCTACGGTCCAATCTGAAAGCATTATTCGTGTTTTCATCTGGAAATTACTTAATCAGCATATAGCAATTTATAAAAAGTTTAAAAAATAATATTTATTTTTTTGAGTAAATTGTAACTAAAATAGTCAAGAAACTTGACCCTTCTGTTTGCATAAGAAATAGCAAATAATTTATAGGAACTTTTTTTGAAATATATGGATCCTTTTTAATGCGCAGTACTCAGAAAACAGTTGGAGACAAGCGGATGTGCGTAAAAACATATCAAAATGCGTTAAAAAGCATGGAGCAAGCCAAACTCGCATTTCTTCAGTTGCAACCGCCGTATTAAGAAATAACATTCTACGGTCCAATCTGAAAGCATTATTCGTGTTTTCATCTGGAAATTAGTTAATCAGCATATAGCAATTTATAAAAAGTTTAAAAAATAATATATATTTTTTTGAGTAAATTGTAACTAAAATAGTCAAGAAACTTGACCCTTCTGTTTGCATAAGATATAGCAAATAATTTATTACAACTTTTTTTAAAATATATCTATTCTTTTTAATGCGTAGTACTCAGAAAACAGTTGGAGACAAGCGGATGTGCGTAAAACCATATCAAAATGCGTTAGAAAGCATGGAGCAAGCCAACCTCGCATTTCTTCAATTGCAACCGCCGTATATTGTGAAATAACATTCTACGGTCCAATCTGAAAGCATTATTCGTGTTTTCATCTGGAAATTAGTTAATCAGCATATAGCAGTTTATAAAAAGTTTAAAAATAATATTAATTTTTTTGAGTAAACTGTAACTAAAATAGTCAAGAAACTTGACCCTTCTGTTTGCATAAGATATAGCAAATAATTTATAGCTACTTTTCTTGAAATTTATCGACTCTTTTTAATGCGTAGTACTCAGAAAACAGTTGGAGACAAGCGGATGTGCTTAAAAACATATCAAAATGCGTTAGAAAGCATGGAGCAAGGCAACCTCGCATTTCTTCAATTGCAACCGCCGTATATTGTGAAATAACATTCTACGGTCCAATCTGAAAGCATTATTCGTGTTTTCATCTGGAAATTAGTTAATCAGCATATAGCAGTTTAGAAAAAGTTTAAGAAATAATATTTATTTTTTTGAGTAAATTGTAACTAAAATAGTCAAGAAACTTGACCCTTCTGTTTGCATAAGATATAGCAAATAATTTATTACAACTTTTTTTGAAATATATTGATTCTTTTTAACGCGTAGTACTCAGAAAACAGTTGGAGACAAGCGGATGTGCGTAAAACCATATCAAAATGCGTTAGAAAGCATGGAGCAAGCCAACATCGCATTTCTTCAATTGCAACCGCCGTATATTGTGAAATAACATTCTACGGTCCAATCTGAAAGCATTATTCGTGTTTTCATCTGGAAATTAGTTAATCAGCATATAGCAGTTTATAAAAAGTTTAAAAAATAATATTTATTTTTTTGAGTAAATTGTAACTAAAATAGTCAAGAAACTTGATCCTTCTGTTTGCATAAGATATAGCAAATAATTTATAGGAACTTTTTTTTAAATATATGGATCCTTTTTAATGCGTAGTACTCAGAAAACAGTTGGAGACAAGCGGATGTGCGAAAAAACATATAAAAATGCGTTAGAAAGCATGGAGCAAGCCAAACTCGCATTTCTTCAGTTGCAACCGCCGTATTAAGAAATAACATTCTACGGTCCAATCTGAAAGCATTATTCGTGTTTTCATTTGGAAATTAGTTAATCAGCATACAGCAGTTTATAAAAAGTTTAAAAAATAATATTTATTTTTTTGAGTAAATTGTAACTAAAATAGTCAAGAAACTTGACCCTTCTGTTTGCATAAGATATAGCAAATAATTTATAGGAACTTTTTTTGAAATATATCTATTCTTTTTAATGCGTAGTACTCAGAACACAGTTGGAGACAAGCGGATGTGCGTAAAAACATATCAAAATGCGTTAGAAAGCATGGAGCAAGCCAAACTCGCATTTCTTCAGGTGCAACCGTCGTATTAAGAAATAACATTCTACGGTCCAATCTGAAAGCATTATTCGTGTTTTCATTTGGAAATTAGTTAATCAGCATATAGCAGTTTATAAAAAGTTTAAAAAATAATATTTATTTTTTTGAGTAAATTGTAACTAAAATAGTCAAGAAACTTGACCCTTCTGTTTGCATAAGATATAGCAAATAATTTATAGGAACTTTTTTTGAAATATATCTATTCTTTTTAATACGTAGTACTCAGAACACAGTTGGAGACAAGCGGATGTGCGTAAAAACATATCAAAATGCGTTAGAAAGCATGGAGCAAGCCAAACTCGCATTTCTTCAGTTGCAACCGCCGTATTAAGAAATAACATTCTACGGTCCAATCTGAAAGCATTATTCGTGTTTTCATTTGGAAATTAGTTAATCAGCATATAGCAGTTTATAAAAAGTTTAAAAAATAATATTTATTTTTTTGAGTAAATTGTAACTAAAATAGTCAAGAAACTTGACCCTTCTGTTTGCATAAGATATAGCAAATAATTTATTACAACTTTTTTTGAAATATATCGATTCTTTTTAATGCGTAGTACACAGAAAACAGTTGGAAACAAGCGGATGTGCGTAAAAACATATCAAAGTGCGTTAGAAAGCATGGAGCAAGCCAACCTCGCATTTCTTCAGTTGCAACCGCCGTATATTGTGAAATAAGATTCTACGGTCCAATCTGAAAGCATTATTCGTGTTTTTATCTGGAAATTAGTTAATCAGCATATAGCAGTTTATAAAAAGTTTAAAAAATAATATTTATTTTTTTGAGTAAATTATAACTAAAATAGTCAAGAAACTTGACCCTTCTGTTTGCATAAGAAATAGCAAATAATTTATAGGAACTTTTTTTGAAAGCCAAACTCCCAGTTCTTCAGTTGCAACCGCCGTATATTGTAAAATAACATTCTACGGTCCAATCTGAAAACATTATTCGTGTTTTCATCTGGAAATTAGTTAATCAGCATATAGCAGTTTATAAAAAGTTTAAAAAATAATATTTATTTTTTTGAGTAAATTTTAACTAAAATAGTCAAGAAACTTGACCCTTCTGTTTGCATAAGATATAGCAAATAATTTATAGGAACTTTTTTTGAAATATATCGATTCTTTTTAATGCGTAGTACTTAGAAAACAGTTGGAGACAAGCGGATGTGCGTAAAAGCATATCAAAATGCGTTAGAAAGCATGGAGCAAGCCAACCTCGCATTTCTTCAATTGCAACCGCCGTATATTGTGTAATAACATTCTACGGTCCAATCTGAAAACATTTTTCGTGTTTTTATCTGGAAATTAGTTAATCAGCATATAGCAGTTTATAAAAAGTTTAAAAAATAATATTTATTTTTTTGAGTAAATTGTAACTAAAATAGTCAAGAAACTTGACCCTTCTGTTTGCATAAGATATAGCAAATAATTTATTACAACTTTTTTTGAAATATATCGATTCTTTTTAATGCGTAGTACTCAGAAAACAGTTGGAGACAAGCGGATGTGCGTAAAACCATATCACAATGCGTTAGAAAGCATGGAGCAAGCCAAACTCGCATTTCTTCAGTTGCAACCGCCGTATTAAGAAATAACATTCTACGGTCCAATCTGAAAGCATTATTCGTGTTTTCATCTGGAAATTAGTTAATCAGCATATAGCAGTTTATAAAAAGTTTAAAAAATAATATTTATTTTTTTGAGTAAATTGTAACTAAAATAGTCAAGAAACTTGACCCTTCTGTTTGCATAAGAAATAGCAAATAATTTATAGGAACTTTTTTTGAAATATATGGATCCTTTTTAATGCGTAGTACAGTTGGAAACAAGCGGATGTGCGTAAAAACATATCAAAATGCGTTAAAAAGCATGGAGCAAGCCAAACTCGCATTTCTTCAGTTGCAACCGCCGTATTAAGAAATAACATTCTACGGTCCAATCTGAAAGCATCATTCGTGTTTTCATCTGGAAATTAGTTAATCAGCATATAGCAGTTTATAAAAAGTTTAAAAAATAATATTTATTTTTTTGAGTAAATTGTAACTAAAATAGTCAAGAAACTTGATCCTTCTGTTTGCATAAGATATAGCAAATAATTTATAGGAACTTTTTTTTAAATATATGGATCCTTTTTAATGCGTAGTACTCAGAAAACAGTTGGAGACAAGCGGATGTGCGTAAAAACATATCAAAATGCGTTAGAAAGCATGGAGCAAGCCAAACTCGCATTTCTTCAGTTGCAACCGCCGTATTAAGAAATAACATTCTACGGTCCAATCTGAAAGCATTATTCGTGTTTTCATTTGGAAATTAGTTAATCAGCATATAGCAGTTTATAAAAAGTTTAAAAAATAATATTTATTTTTTTGAGTAAATTGTAACTAAAATAGTCAAGAAACTTGACCCTTCTGTTTGCATAAGATATAGCAAATAATTTATAGGAACTTTTTTTGAAATATATCTATTCTTTTTAATGCGTAGTACTCAGAACACAGTTGGAGACAAGCGGATGTGCGTAAAAACATATCAAAATGCGTTAGAAAGCATGGAGCAAGCCAAACTCGCATTTCTTCAGGTGCAACCGTCGTATTAAGAAAAAACATTCTACGGTCCAATCTGAAAGCATTATTCGTGTTTTCATTTGGAAATTAGTTAATCAGCATATAGCAGTTTATAAAAAGTTTAAAAAATAATATTTATTTTTTTGAGTAAATTGTAACTAAAATAGTCAAGAAACTTGACCCTTCTGTTTGCATAAGATATAGCAAATAATTTATAGGAACTTTTTTTGAAATATATCTATTCTTTTTAATACGTAGTACTCAGAACACAGTTGGAGACAAGCGGATGTGCGTAAAAACATATCAAAATGCGTTAGAAAGCATGGAGCAAGCCAAACTCGCATTTCTTCAGTTGCAACCGCCGTATTAAGAAATAACATTCTACGGTCCAATCTGAAAGCATTATTCGTGTTTTCATTTGGAAATTAGTTAATCAGCATATAGCAGTTTATAAAAAGTTTAAAAAATAATATTTATTTTTTTGAGTAAATTGTAACTAAAATAGTCAAGAAACTTGACCCTTCTGTTTGCATAAGATATAGCAAATAATTTATTACAACTTTTTTTGAAATATATCGATTCTTTTTAATGCGTAGTACTCAGAAAACAGTTGGAGACAAGCGGATGTGCGTAAAAACATATCAAAGTGCGTTAGAAAGCATGGAGCAAGCCAACCTCGCATTTCTTCAGTTGCAACCGCCGTATATTGTGAAATAAGATTCTACGGTCCAATCTGAAAGCATTATTCGTGTTTTTATCTGGAAATTAGTTAATCAGCATATAGCAGTTTATAAAAAGTTTAAAAAATAATATTTATTTTTTTGAGTAAATTATAACTAAAATAGTCAAGAAACTTGACCCTTCTGTTTGCATAAGAAATAGCAAATAATTTATAGGAACTTTTTTTGAAAGCCAAACTCCCAGTTCTTCAGTTGCAACCGCCGTATATTGTAAAATAACATTCTACGGTCCAATCTGAAAACATTATTCGTGTTTTCATCTGGAAATTAGTTAATCAGCATATAGCAGTTTATAAAAAGTTTAAAAAATAATATTTATTTTTTTGAGTAAATTTTAACTAAAATAGTCAAGAAACTTGACCCTTCTGTTAGCATAAGATATAGCAAATAATTTATAGGAACTTTTTTTGAAATATATCGATTCTTTTTAATGCGTAGTACTTAGAAAACAGTTGGAGACAAGCGGATGTGCGTAAAAGCATATCAAAATGCGTTAGAAAGCATGGAGCAAGCCAACCTCGCATTTCTTCAATTGCAACCGCCGTATATTGTGTAATAACATTCTACGGTCCAATCTGAAAGCATTATTCGTGTTTTTAGCTGGAAATTAGTTAATCAGCATATAGCAGTTTATAAAAAGTTTAAAAAATAATATTTATTTTTTTGAGTAAATTGTAACTAAAATAGTCAAGAAACTTGACCCTTCTGTTTGCATAAGATATAGCAAATAATTTATTACAACTTTTTTTGAAATATATCGATTTTTTTTAATGCGTAGTACTCAGAAAACAGTTGGAGACAAGCGGATGTGCGTAAAACCATATCACAATGCGTTAGAAAGCATGGAGCAAGCCAAATTCGCAATTCTTCAGTTGCAACCGCCGTATATTGTGAAATAACATTCTACGGTCCAATCTGAAAGCATTATTCGTGTTTTCATCTGGAAATTAGTTAATCAGCATATAGCAGTTTATAAAAAGTTTAAAAAATAATACTTATTTTTTTGAGTAAATTGTAACTAAAATAGTCAAGAAACTTGACCCTTCTGTTTGCATAAGATATAGCAAATAATTTATAGGAACTTTTTTTGAAATATATCTATTCTTTTTAATGCGTAGTACTCAGAAAACAGTTGGAGACAAGCGGATGTGCGTAAAAACATATCAAAATGCGTTAGAAAGCATGGAGCAAGCCAAACTCGCATTTCTTCAGTTGCAACCGCCGTATTAAGAAATAACATTCTACGGTCCAATCTGAAAACATTATTCGTGTTTTCATCTGGAAATTAGTTAATCAGCATATAGCAATTTATAAAAAGTTTAAAAAATAATATTTATTTTTTTGAGTAAATTGTAACTAAAATAGTCAAGAAACTTGACCCTTCTGTTTGCATAAGATATAGCAAATAATTTATAGGAACTTTTTTTGAAATATATCTATTCTTTTTAATGCGTAGTACTCAGAAAACAGTTGGAGACAAGCGGATGTGCGTAAAACCATATCAAAATGCGTTAGAAAGCATGGAGCAAGCCAAACTCGCATTTCTTCAGTTGCAACCGCCGTATATTGTGAAATAACATTCTACGGTCTAATCTGAAAGCATTATTCGTGTTTTCATCTGGAAATTAGTTAATCAGCATATAGCAATTTATAAAAAGTTTAAAAAATAATATTTACTTTTTTGAGTAAATTGTAACTAAAATAGTCAAGAAACTTGACCCTTCTGTTTGCATAAGATATAGCAAATAATTTATAGGAACTTTTTTTGAAATATATCTATTCTTTTTAATGCGTAGTACTCAGAACACAGTTGGATACAAGCGGATGTGCGTAAAACCATATCAATATGCGTTAGAAAGCATGGAGCAAGCCAAACTCGCATTTCTTCAGTTGGAACCGCCGTATATTGTGAAATAACATTCTACGGTCCAATCTGAAAGCATTATTCGTGTTTTCATCTGGAAATTAGTTAATCAGCATATAGCAATTTATAAAAAGTTTAAAAAATAATATTTATTTTTTTGAGTAAATTGTAACTAAAATAGTCAAGAAACTTGACCCTTCTGTTTGCATAAGATATAGCAAATAATTTATAGGAACTTTTTTTGAAATATATCGATTCTTTTTAATGCGTAGTACTCAGAAAACAGTTGGAGACAAGCGGATGTGCGTAAAAACATATCAAAATGCGTTAGAAAGCATGGAGCAAGCCAACCTCGCATTTCTTCAGTTGCAACCGCCGTATATTGTGAAATAAGATTCTACGGTCCAATCTGAAAGCATTATTCGTGTTTTTATCTGGAAATTAGTTAATCAGCATATAGCAGTTTATAAAAAGTTTAAAAAATAATATTTATTTTTTTGAGTAAATTGTAACTAAAATAGTCAAGAAACTTGTCCCTTCTGTTTGCATAAGAAATAGCAAATAATTTATAGGAACTTTTTTTGAAAGCCAAACTCCCAGTTCTTCAGTTGCAACCGCCGTATATTGTAAAATAACATTCTACGGTCCAATCTGAAAACATTATTCGTGTTTTCATCTGGAAATTAGTTAATCAGCATATAGCAGTTTATAAAAAGTTTAAAAAATAATATTTATTTTTTTGAGTAAATTTTAACTAAAATAGTCAAGAAACTTGACCCTTCTGTTTGCATAAGATATAGCAAATGATTTATAGGAACTTTTTTTGAAATATATCGATTCTTTTTAATGCGTAGTACTCAGAACACAGTTGGATACAAGCGGATGTGCGTAAAACCATATCAATATGCGTTAGAAAGCATGGAGCAAGCCAAACTCGCATTTCTTCAGTTGGAACCGCCGTATATTGTGAAATAACATTCTACGGTCCAATCTGAAAGCATTATTCGTGTTTTCATCTGGAAATTAGTTAATCAGCATATAGCAGTTTATAAAAAGTTTAAAAAATAATATTTATTTTTTTGAGTAAATTGTAACTAAAATAGTCAAGAAACTTGACCCTTCTGTTTGCATAAGATATAGCAAATAATTTATAGGAACTTTTTTTGAAATATATCTATTCTTTTTAATGCGTAGTACTCAGAAAACAGTTGGAGACAAGCGGATGTGCGTAAAAACATATCAAAATGCGTTAGAAAGCATGGAGCAAGCCAACCTTGCATTTCTTCAGTTGCACCCGCCGTATTAAGAAATAACATTCTACGGTCCAATCTGAAAGCATTATTCGTGTTTTCATCTGGAAATTAGTTAATCAGCATATAGCAGTTTATAAAAAGTTTAAAAAATAATACTTATTTTTTTGAGTAAATTGTAACTAAAATAGTCAAGAAACTTGACCCTTCTGTTTGCATAAGATATAGCAAATAATTTATAGGAACTTTTTTTGAAATATATCTATTCTTTTTAATGCGTAGTACTCAGAAAACAGTTGGAGACAAGCGGATGTGCGTAAAAACATATCAAAATGCGTTAGAAAGCATGGAGCAAGCCAAACTCGCATTTCTTCAGTTGCAACCGCCGTATTAAGAAATAACATTCTACGGTCCTATCTGAAAGCATTATTCGTGTTTTCATCTGGAAATAAGTTAATCAGCATATAGCAGTTTATAAAAAGTTTAAAAAATAATATTTATTTTTTTGAGTAAATTGTAACTAAAATAGTCAAGAAACTTGACCTTTCTGTTTGCACAAGATATAGCAAATAATTTATAGCTACTTTTTTTGAAATATATCGATTCTTTTTAATGCGTAGTACTCAGAAAACAGTTGGAGACAAGCGAATGTGCGTAAAAACATATCAAAATGCGTTAGAAAGCATGGAGCAAACCAACCTTGCATTTCTTCAGTTGCAACCGCCGTATATTGTGAAATAACTTTCTACGGTCCAATCTGAAAGCATCATTCGTGTTTTCATCTGGAAATTAGTTAATCAGCATATAGCAGTTTATAAAAAGTTTAAAAAATAATATTTATTTTTTTGAGTAAATTGTAACTAAAATAGTCAAGAAACTTGACCCTTCTGTTTGTATAAGAAATAGCAAATAATTTATAGGAACTTTTTTTGAAATATATGGATCCTTTTTAATGCGTAGTACTCAGAAAACAGTTGGAGACAAGCGGATGTGCGTAAAAACATATCAAAATGCGTTAGAAAGCATGGAGCAAGCCAAACTCGCATTTCTTCAGTTGCAACCGCCGTATTAAGAAATAACATTCTACGGTTCAATCTGAAAGCATTATTCGTGTTTTCATCTGGAAATTAGTTAATCAGCATATAGCAATTTAGAAAAAGTTTAAAAAATAATTTTTATTTTTTTGAGTAAATTGTAACTAAAATAGTCAAGAAACTTGACCCTTCTGTTTGCATAAGATATAGCAAATAATTTATTACAACTTTTTTTGAAATATATCGATTCTTTTTAATGCGTAGTACTCAGAAAACAGTTGGAGACAAGCGGATGTGCGTAAAACCATATCAAAATGCGTTAGAAAGCATGGAGCAAGCCAAACTCGCATTTCTTCAGTTGCAACCGCCGTATTAAGAAATAACATTCTACGGTCCAATCTGAAAGCATTATTCGTGTTTTCATCTGGAAATTAGTTAATCAGCATATAGCAGTTTATAAAAAGTTTAAAAAATAATATTTATTTTTTTGAGTAAATTGTAACTAAAATAGTCAAGAAACTTGACCCTTCTGTTTGCATAAGATATTGCAAATAATTTATAGGAACTTTTTTTGAAATATATCTATTCTTTTTAATGCGTAGTACTCAGAAAACAGTTGGAGACAAGCGGATGTGCGTAAAAACATATCAAAATGCGTTAGAAAGCATGGAACAAGCCAAACTCGCATTTCTTCAGTTGCAACCGCCGTATTAAGAAATAACATTCTACGGTCCAATCTGAAAGCATTATTCGTGTTTTCATCTGGAAATTACTTAATCAGCATATAGCAATTTATAAAAAGTTTAAAAAATAATATTTATTTTTTTGAGTAAATTGTAACTAAAATAGTCAAGAAACTTGACCCTACTGTTTGCATAAGAAATAGCAAATAATTTATAGGAACTTTTTTTGAAATATATGGATCCTTTTTAATGCGCAGTACTCAGAAAACAGTTGGAGACAAGCGGATGTGCGTAAAAACATATCAAAATGCGTTAAAAAGCATGGAGCAAGCCAAACTCGCATTTCTTCAGTTGCAACCGCCGTATTAAGAAATAACATTCTACGGTCCAATCTGAAAGCATTATTCGTGTTTTCATCTGGAAATTAGTTAATCAGCATATAGCAATTTATAAAAAGTTTAAAAAATAATATATATTTTTTTGAGTAAATTGTAACTAAAATAGTCAAGAAACTTGACCCTTCTGTTTGCATAAGATATAGCAAATAATTTATTACAACTTTTTTTAAAATATATCTATTCTTTTTAATGCGTAGTACTCAGAAAACAGTTGGAGACAAGCGGATGTGCGTAAAAACATATCAAAATGCGTTAGAAAGCATGGAGCAAGCCTAACTCGCATTTCTTCAGTTGCAACCGCCGTATTAAGAAATAACATTCTACGGTCCAATCTGAAAGCATTATTCGTGTTTTCATCTGGAAATTAGTTAATCAGCATATAGCAGTTTATAAAAAGTTTACAAAATAATATTTATTTTTTTGAGTAAATTGTAACTAAAATAGTCAAGAAACTTGACCCTTCTGTTTGCATAAGATATAGCAAATAATTTATAGGAACTTTTTTTGAAATATATCGATTCTTTTTAATGCGTAGTACTCAGAAAACAGTTGGAGACAAGCGGATGTGCGTAAAAACATATCAAAATGCGTTAGAAAGCATGGAGCAAGCCAAACTCGCATTTCTTCAGTTGCAACCGCCGTATTAAGAAATAACATTCTACGGTCCAATCTAAAAGCATTATTCGTGTTTTCATCTAGAAATTAGTTAATCAGCATATAGCAGTTTATAAAAAGTTTAAAAAAAAATATTTATTTTTTTGAGTAAATGGTAACTAAAATAGTCAAGAAACTTGACCCTTCTGTTTGCATAAGATATAGCAAATAATTTATAGGAACTTTTTTTGAAATATATCTATTCTTTTTAATGCGTAGTACTCAGAAAACAGTTGGAGACAAGCGGATGTGCGTAAAAACATATCAAAATGCGTTAGAAAGCATGGAGCAAACCAAACTCGCATTTCTTCAGTTGCAACCGCCGTATTAAGAAATAACATTCTACGGTCCAATCTGAAAGCATTATTCGTGTTGTCATCTGGAAATTAGTTAATCAGCATATAGCAATTTATAAAAAGTTTAAAAAATAATATTTATTTTTTTGAGTAAATTGTAACTAAAATAGTCAAGAAACTTGACCCTTCTGTTTGCATAAGAAATAGCAAATAATTTATAGGAACTTTTTTTGAAAGCCAAACTCCCAGTTCTTCAGTTGCAACCGCCGTATATTGTAAAATAACATTCTACGGTCCAATCTGAAAACATTATTCGTGTTTTCATCTGGAAATTAGTTAATCAGCATATAGCAGTTTATAAAAAGTTTAAAAAATAATATTTATTTTTTTGAGTAAATTTTAACTAAAATAGTCAAGAAACTTGACCCTTCTGTTTGCATAAGATATAGCAAATGATTTATAGGAACTTTTTTTGAAATATATCGATTCTTTTTAATGCGTAGTACTTAGAAAACAGTTGGAGACAAGCGGATGTGCGTAAAAGCATATCAAAATGCGTTAGAAAGCATGGAGCAAGCCAACCTCGCATTTCTTCAATTGCAACCGCCGTATATTGTGAAATAACATTCTACGGTCCAATCTGAAAGCATTATTCGTGTTTTTATCTGGAAATTAGTTAATCAGCATATAGCAGTTTATAAAAAGTTTAAAAAATAATATTTATTTTTTTGAGTAAATTGTAACTAAAATAGTCAAGAAACTTGACCCTTCTGTTTGCATAAGATATAGCAAATAATTTATTACAACTTTTTTTGAAATATATCGATTCTTTTTAATGCGTAGTACTCAGAACACAGTTGGATACAAGCGGATGTGCGTAAAACCATATCAATATGCGTTAGAAAGCATGGAGCAAGCCAAACTCGCATTTCTTCAGTTGGAACCGCCGTATATTGTGAAATAACATTCTACGGTCCAATCTGAAAGCATTATTCGTGTTTTCATCTGGAAATTAGTTAATCAGCATATAGCAGTTTATAAAAAGTTTAAAAAATAATACTTATTTTTTTGAGTAAATTGTAACTAAAATAGTCAAGAAACTTGACCCTTCTGTTTGCATAAGATATAGCAAATAATTTATAGGAACTTTTTTTGAAATATATCTATTCTTTTTAATGCGTAGTACTCAGAAAACAGTTGGAGACAAGCGGATGTGCGTAAAAACATATCAAAATGCGTTAGAAAGCATGGAGCAAGCCAAACTCGCATTTCTTCAGTTGCAACCGCCGTATTAAGAAATAACATTCTACGGTCCTATCTGAAAGCATTATTCGTGTTTTCATCTGGAAATAAGTTAATCAGCATATAGCAGTTTATAAAAAGTTTAAAAAATAATATTTATTTTTTTGAGTAAATTGTAACTAAAATAGTCAAGAAACTTGACCTTTCTGTTTGCACAAGATATAGCAAATAATTTATAGCTACTTTTTTTGAAATATATCGATTCTTTTTAATGCGTAGTACTCAGAAAACAGTTGGAGACAAGCGAATGTGCGTAAAAACATATCAAAATGCGTTAGAAAGCATGGAGCAAACCAACCTTGCATTTCTTCAGTTGCAACCGCCGTATATTGTGAAATAACTTTCTACGGTCCAATCTGAAAGCATCATTCGTGTTTTCATCTGGAAATTAGTTAATCAGCATATAGCAGTTTATAAAAAGTTTAAAAAATATTATTTATTTTTTTGAGTAAATTGTAACTAAAATAGTCAAGAAACTTGACCCTTCTGTTTGTATAAGAAATAGCAAATAATTTATAGGAACTTTTTTTGAAATATATGGATCCTTTTTAATGCGTAGTACTCAGAAAACAGTTGGAGACAAGCGGATGTGCGTAAAAACATATCAAAATGCGTTAGAAAGCATGGAGCAAGCCAAACTCGCATTTCTTCAGTTGCAACCGCCGTATTAAGAAATAACATTCTACGGTCCAATCTGAAAGCATTATTCGTGTTTTCATCTGGAAATTAGTTAATCAGCATATAGCAGTTTATAAAAAGTTTAAAAAATAATATTTATTTTTTTGAGTAAATTGTAACTAAAATAGTCAAGAAACTTGACCCTTCTGTTTGCATAAGATATAGCAAATAATTTATTACAACTTTTTTTGAAATATATCGATTCTTTTTAATGCGTAGTACTCAGAAAACAGTTGGAGACAAGCGGATGTGCGTAAAAACATATCAAAATGCGTTAGAAAGCATGGAACAAGCCAAACTCGCATTTCTTCAGTTGCAACCGCCGTATTAAGAAATAACATTCTACGGTCCAATCTGAAAGCATTATTCGTGTTTTCATCTGGAAATTACTTAATCAGCATATAGCAATTTATAAAAAGTTTAAAAAATAATATTTATTTTTTTGAGTAAATTGTAACTAAAATAGTCAAGAAACTTGACCCTTCTGTTTGCATAAGAAATAGCAAATAATTTATAGGAACTTTTTTTGAAATATATGGATCCTTTTTAATGCGCAGTACTCAGAAAACAGTTGGAGACAAGCGGATGTGCGTAAAAACATATCAAAATGCGTTAAAAAGCATGGAGCAAGCCAAACTCGCATTTCTTCAGTTGCAACCGCCGTATTAAGAAATAACATTCTACGGTCCAATCTGAAAGCATTATTCGTGTTTTCATCTGGAAATTAGTTAATCAGCATATAGCAATTTATAAAAAGTTTAAAAAATAATATATATTTTTTTGAGTAAATTGTAACTAAAATAGTCAAGAAACTTGACCCTTCTGTTTGCATAAGATATAGCAAATAATTTATTACAACTTTTTTTAAAATATATCTATTCTTTTTAATGCGTAGTACTCAGAAAACAGTTGGAGACAAGCGGATGTGCGTAAAAACATATCAAAATGCGTTAGAAAGCATGGAGCAAGCCTAACTCGCATTTCTTCAGTTGCAACCGCCGTATTAAGAAATAACATTCTACGGTCCAATCTGAAAGCATTATTCGTGTTTTCATCTGGAAATTAGTTAATCAGCATATAGCAGTTTATAAAAAGTTTACAAAATAATATTTATTTTTTTGAGTAAATTGTAACTAAAATAGTCAAGAAACTTGACCCTTCTGTTTGCATAAGATATAGCAAATAATTTATAGGAACTTTTTTTGTAATATATCGATTCTTTTTAATGCGTAGTACTCAGAAAACAGTTGGAGACAAGCGGATGTGCGTAAAAACATATCAAAATGCGTTAGAAAGCATGGAGCAAGCCAAACTCGCATTTCTTCAGTTGCAACCGCCGTATTAAGAAATAACATTCTACGGTCCAATCTAAAAGCATTATTCGTGTTTTCATCTAGAAATTAGTTAATCAGCATATAGCAGTTTATAAAAAGTTTAAAAAAAAATATTTATTTTTTTGAGTAAATGCTAACTAAAATAGTCAAGAAACTTGACCCTTCTGTTTGCATAAGATATAGCAAATAATTTATAGGAACTTTTTTTGAAATATATCTATTCTTTTTAATGCGTAGTACTCAGAAAACAGTTGGAGACAAGCGGATGTGCGTAAAAACATATCAAAATGCGTTAGAAAGCATGGAGCAAACCAAACTCGCATTTCTTCAGTTGCAACCGCCGTATTAAGAAATAACATTCTACGGTCCAATCTGAAAGCATTATTCGTGTTGTCATCTGGAAATTAGTTAATCAGCATATAGCAATTTATAAAAAGTTTAAAAAATAATATTTATTTTTTTGAGTAAATTGTAACTAAAATAGTCAAGAAACTTGACCCTTCTGTTTGCATTAGATTGAGCAAATAATTTATTACAACTTTTTTTGAAATATATCTATTCTTTTTAATGCGTAGTACTCAGAAAACAGTTGGAGACAAGCGGATGTGCGTAAAAACATATCAAAATGCGTTAGAAAGCATGGAGCAAGCCAAACTCGCAGTTCTTCAGTTGCTACCGCCGTATTAAGAAATAACATTCTACGGTCCAATCTGAAAGCATTATTCGTGTTTTCATCTGGAAATTAGTTAAACAGCATATAGCAATTTATAAAAAGTTTAAAAAATAATATTTATTTTTTTGAGTAAATTGTAACTAAAAAAGTCAAGAAACTTGACCCTTCCGTTTGCATAAGATATAGCAAATAATTTATAGGAACTTTTTTTGAAATATATCTATTCTTTTTAATGCGTAGTACTCAGAAAACAGTTGGAGACAAGCGGATGTGCGTAAAAACATATCAAAATGCGTTAGAAAGCATGGAGCAAACCAAACTCGCATTTTTTCAGTTGCAACCGCCGTATTAAGAAATAACATTCTACGGTCCAATCTGAAAGCATTATTCGTGTTGTCATCTGGAAATTAGTTAATCAGCATATAGCAATTTATAAAAAGTTTAAAAAATAATATTTATTTTTTTGAGTAAATTGTAACTAAAATAGTCAAGAAACTTGACCCTTCTGTTTGCATAAGATATAGCAAATAATTTATTACAACTTTTTTTGAAATATATCTATTCTTTTTAATGCGTAGTACTCAGAAAACAGTTGGAGACAAGCGGATGTGCGTAAAAACATATCAAAATGCGTTAGAAAGCATGGAGCAAGCCAAACTCGCATTTCTTCAGTTGCAACCGCCGTATTAAGAAATAACATTCTACGGTCCAATCTGAAAGCATTATTCGTGTTTTCATCTGGAAATTAGTTAATCAGCATATAGCAGTTTATAAAAAGTTTAAAAAATAATATTTATTTTTTTGAGTAAATTGTAACTAAAATAGTCAAGAAACTTGACCCTTCTGTTTGCATAAGATATAGCAAATAATTTATTACAACTTTTTTTGAAATATATCGATTCTTTTTAATGCGTAGTACTCAGAAAACAGTTGGAGACAAGCGGATGTGCGTAAAACCATATCAAAATGCGTTAGAAAGCATGGAGCAGGCCAAACTCGCATTTCTTCAGTTGCAACCGCCGTATATTGTGAAATAACATTCTACGGTCTAATCTGAAAGCATTATTCGTGTTTTCATCTGGAAATTAGTTAATCAGCATATAGCAGTTTATAAAAAGTTTAAAAAATAATATTTATTTTTTTGAGTAAATTGTAACTAAAATAGTCAAGAAACTTGACCCTTCTGTTTGCATAAGAAATAGCAAATAATTTATAGGAACTTTTTTTGAAATATATGGATCCTTTTTAATGCGCAGTACTCAGAAATCAGTTGGAGACAAGCGGATGTGCGTAAAAACATATCAAAATGCGTTAGAAAGCATGGAGCAAGCCAAACTCGCATTTCTTTAGTTGCAACCGCCGTATTAAGAAATAACATTCTACGGTCCAATCTGAAAGCATTATTCGTGTTTTCATCTAGAAATTAGTTAATCAGCATATCGTGGGCATACTGGAAAAAGTGACTATGTCAAAAATAGAGTTTCGAGAAAAGTCAAATTGAATGTTTTGCATTTTGCGAAAAATCATCTTTATAATATTTTAATTTTTGTTTTTGAATAATAAAACATGTTCAATACGTTATTAGAACATAGACGTTTTTTCCAGACCTGAGTCTTATATTTTTACGATACTTGAACATTTTAACTCATTTTCGATATTTTTTGACATAGTCACTTTTTCCTGTATGCCCACGATATATCAGTTTATAAAAAGTTTAATAAATAATATTTATTTTTTTGAGTAAATGGTAACTAAAATAGTCAAGAAACTTGACCCTTCTGTTTGCATAAGATATAGCAAATAATTTATATGAACTCTTTTTGAAATATATCTATTCTTTTTAATGCGTAGTACTCAGAAAACAGTTGGAGACAAGCGGATGTGCGTAAAAACATATCAAAATGCGTTAGTAAGCATGGAGCAAACCAAACTCGCATTTCTTCAGTTGCAACCGCCGTATTAAGAAATAACATTCTACGGTCCAATCTGAAAGCATTATTCGTGTTGTCATCTGGAAATTAGTTAATCAGCATATAGCAATTTATAAAAAGTTTAAAAAATAATATTTATTTTTTTGAGTAAATTGTAACTAAAATGGTCAAGAAACTTGACCCTTCTGTTTGCATAAGATTGAGCAAATAATTTATTACAACTTTTTTTGAAATATATCTATTCTTTTTAATGCGTAGTACTCAGAAAACAGTTGGAGACAAGCGGATGTGCGTAAAAACATATCAAAATGCGTTAGAAAGCATGGAGCAAGCCAAACTCGCAGTTCTTCAGTTGCTACCGCCGTATTAAGAAATAACATTCTACGGTCCAATCTGAAAGCATTATTCGTGTTTTCATCTGGAAATTAGTTAATCAGCATATAGCAATTTATAAAAAGTTTAAAAAATAATATTTATTTTTTTGAGTAAATTGTAACTAAAAAAGTCAAGAAACTTGACCCTTCTGTTTGCATAAGATATAGCAAATAATTTATAGGAACTTTTTTTGAAATATATCTATTCTTTTTAATGCGTAGTACTCAGAAAACAGTTGGAGACAAGCGGATGTGCGTAAAAACATATCAAAATGCGTTAGAAAGCATGGAGCAAACCAAACTCGCATTTTTTCAGTTGCAACCGCCGTATTAAGAAATAACATTCTACGGTCCAATCTGAAAGCATTATTCGTGTTGTCATCTGGAAATTAGTTAATCAGCATATAGCAAGTTATAAAAAGTTTAAAAAATAATATTTATTTTTTGAGAAAATTGTAACTAAAATAGTCAAGAAACTTGACCCTTCTGTTTGCATAAGATATAGCAAATAATTTATTACAACTTTTTTTGAAATATATCTATTTTTTTTAATGCGTAGTACTCAGAAAACAGTTGGAGACAAGCGGATGTGCGTAAAAACATATCAAAATGCGTTAGAAAGCATGGAGCAAGCCAACCTTGCATTTCTTCAGTTGCAACCGCCGTATATTGTGAAATAAAATTCTACGGTCCAATCTGAAAGCATCATTCGTGTTTTCATCTGGAAATTAGTTAATCAGCATATAGCAGTTTATAAAAAGTTTAAAAAATAATATTTATTTTTTTGAGTAAATTGTAACTAAAATAGTCAAGAAACTTGACCCTTCTGTTTGCATAAGATATAGCAAATAATTTATAGGAACTTTTTTTGAATTATATCGATTCTTTTTAATGCGTAGTACTCAGAAAACAGTTGGAGACAAGCGGATGTGCGTAAAAACATATCAAAATGCGTTAGAAAGCATGGAGCAAGCCAAACTCGCATTTCTTCAGTTGCAACCGCCGTATATTGTGAAATAACATTCTATGGTCCAATCTGAAAGCATTATTCGTGTTTTCATCTGGAAATTAGTTAATCAGCATATAGCAGTTTATAAAAAGTTTAAAAAATAATATTTATTTTTTTGAGTAAATTGTAACTAAAATAGTCAAGAAACTTGACCCTTCTGTTTGCATAAGATATAGCAAATAATTTATTACAACTTTTTTTGAAATATATCTATTCTTTTTAATGCGTAGTACTCAGAAAACAGTTGGAGACAAGCGGATGTGCGTAAAAACATATCAAAATGCGTTAGAAAGCATGGAGCAAGCCAAACTCGCATTTCTTCAGTTGCAACCGCCGTATTAAGAAATAACATTCTACGGTCCAATCTGAAAGCATTATTCGTGTTTTCATCTGGAAATTAGTTAATCAGCATATAGCAGTTTATAAAAAGTATAAAAAATAATATTTATTTTTTTGAGTAAATTGTAACTAAAATAGTCAAGAAACTTGACCCGTCTGTTTGCATAAGATATAGCAAATAATTTATTACAACTTTTTTTGAAATATAGCGATTCTTTTCAATGCGTAGTACTCAGAAAACATTTGGAGACAAGCGGATGTGCGTAACACCATATCAAAATGCGTTAGAAAGCATGGAGCAAGCCAAACTCGCATTTCGTCAGTTGCAACCGCCGTATATTGTAAAATAACATTCTACGGTCCAATCTGAAAACATTATTCGTGTTTTCATCTGGAAATTAGTTAATCAGCATATAGCAGTTTATAAAAAGTTTAAAAAATAATATTTATTTTTTTGAGTAAATTGTAACTAAAATAGTCAAGAAATTTGACCCTTCTGTTTGCATAAGATATAGCAAATAATTTATAGGAACTTTTTTTGAAATATATCGATTCTTTTTAATGCGTAGTACTCAGAAAACAGTTGGAGACAAGCGGATGTGCGTAAAAACATATCAAAATGCGTTAGTAAGCATGGAGCAAGCCAACCTCGCATTTCTTCAGTTGCAACCGTCGTATATTGTGAAATAACATTCTACGGTCCAATCTGAAAGCATTATTTGTGTTTTTATCTGGAAATTAGTTAATCAGCATATAGCAGTTTATAAAAAGTTTAAAAAATAATATTTATTTTTTTGAGGAAATTGTAACTAAAATAGTCAAGAAACTTGACCCTTCTGTTTGCATAAGAAATAGCAAATAATTTATAGGAACTTTTTTTGAAATATATGGATCCTTTTTAATGCGTAGTACTCATAAAACAGTTGGAGACAAGCGGATGTGCGTAAAACCATATCAAAATGCGTTAGAAAGCATGGAGCAAGCCAACCTCGCATTTCTTCAGTTGCAACCGCCGTATATTGTAAAATAACATTCTACGGTCCAATCTGAAAACATTATTCGTGTTTTCATCTGGAAATTAGTTAATCAGCATGTAGCAGTTTATAAAAAGTTTAAAAAATAATATTTATTTTTTTGAGTAAATTGTAACTAAAATAGTCAAGAAACTTGACCCTTCTGTTTGCATAAGATATAGCAAATAATTTATAGGAACTTTTTTTGAAATATATCGATTCCTTTTAATGCGTAGTACTCAGAAAACAGTGGGAGACAACCGGATGTGCGTAAAACCATATCAAAATGCGTTAGAAAGCATGGAGCAAGCCAAACTCGCATTTCTTCAGTTGCAACCGCCGTATATTGTGAAATAACATTCTACGGTCCAATCTGAAAACATCATTCGTGTTTTCATCAGGAAATTAGTTAATCAGCTTATAGCAGTTTATAAAAAGTTTTAAAAAAAATATATATTTTCTTGAGTAAATTGTAACTAAAATAGTCAAGAAACTTGACCCTTCTGTTTGCATAAGATATAGCAAATAATTTATAGGAACTTTTTTTGAAATATATCTATTCTTTTTAATGCGTAGTACTCAGAACACAGTTGGAGACAAGCGGATGTGCGTAAAAACATATCAAAATGCGTTAGAAACCATGGAGCAAGCCAAACTCGCATTTCTTCAGTTGCAACCGCCGTATTAAGAAATAACATTCTACGGTCCAATCTGAAAGCATTATTCGTATTTTCATCTGGAAATTAGTTAATCAGCATATAGCAGTTTATAAAAAGTTTAAAAAATAATATTTATTTTTTTGAGTAAATTGTAACTAAGATAGTCAAGAAACTTGATCCTTCTGTTTGCATAAGATATAGCAAATAATTTATAGGAACTTTTTTTGAAATATATGGATCCTTTTTAATGCGTAGTACTCAGAAAACAGTTGGAGACAAGCGGATGTGCGTAAAAACATAATCAAAATGCGTTAGAAAGCATGGAGCAAGCCAAACTCGCATTTCTTCAGTTGCAACCGCCGTATTAAGAAATAACATTCTACGGTCCAATCTGAAAGCATTATTCGTGTTTTCATTTGGAAATTAGTTAATCAGCATATAGCAGTTTATAAAAAGTTTAAAAAATAATATTTATTTTTTTGAGTAAATTGTAACTAAAATAGTCAAGAAACTTGACCCTTCTGTTTGCATAAGAAATAGCAAATAATTTATAGGAACTTTTTTTGAAATATATCGATCCTTTTTAATGCGTAGTACTCAGAAAACAGTTGGAGACAAGCGGATGTGCGTAAAAACATATCAAAATGCGTTAGAAAGCATGGAGCAAGCCAAACTCGCATTTCTTCAGCTGCAACCGCCGTATATTGTGAAATAACATTCTACGGTCCAATCTGAAAGCATTATTCGTGTTTTCATCTGGAAATTAGTTAATCAGCATATAGCAGTTTATAAAAAGTTTAAAAAATAATATTTATTTTTTTGAGTAAATTGTAACTAAAATAGTCAAGATTGACCCTTCTGTTTGCATAAGATATAGCAAATAATTTATTACAACTTTTTTTGAAATATCTGGATACTTTTTAATGCGTAGTACTCAGAAAACAGTTGGAGACAAGCGGATGTGCGTAAAAACATATCAAAATGCGTTAGAAAGCATGGAGCAAGCCAAACTCGCATTTCTTCAGTTGCAACCGCCGTTGTGTGAAATAACATTCTACGGTCCAATCTGAAAGCATTATTCGTGTTTTCATCTGGAAATTAGTTAATCAGCATATAGCAGTTTATAAAAAGTTTAAAAAATAATATTTAATTTTTTGAGTAAATTGTAACTAAAATAGTAAAGAAACTTGACCCTTCTGTTTGCATAAGATATAGCAAATAATTTATAGCTACTTTTTTTGAAATATATCGATTCTTTTTAATGCGTAGTACTCAGAAAACAGTTGGAGACAAGCGGATGTGCGTAAAAACATATCAAAATGCGTTAGAAAGCATGGAGCAAGCCAAACTCGCATTTCTTCAGCGGCAACCGCCGTATATTGTAAAATAACATTCTACGGTCCAATCTGAAAGCATTATTCGTGTTTTCATCTGGAAATTAGTTAATCAGGATATAGCAGTTTATAAAAAGTTTAAAAAATAATATTTATTTTTTTGAGTAAATTGTAACTAAAATAGTCAAGAAACTTGACCCTTCTGTTTGCATAAGATATAGCAAATAATTTATAGCTACTTTTTTTGAAATATATCGATTCTTTTTAATGCGTAGTACTCAGAAAACAGTTGGAGACAAGCGGATGTGCGTAAAAACATATCAAAATGCGTTAGAAAGCATGGAGCAAGCCAACCTTGCATTTCTTCAGTTGCAACCGCCGTATATTGTAAAATAACATTCTACGGTCCAATCTGAAAGCATCATACGTGTTTTCTACTGGAAATTAGTTAATCAGCATATAGCAGTTTATAAAAAGTTTAAAAAATAATATTTATTTTTTTGAGTAAATTGTAACTAAAATAGTCAAGAAACTTGACCCTTCTGTTTGCATAAGAAATAGCAAATAATTTATAGGAACTTTTTTTGAAATATATGGATCCTTTTTAATGCGTAGTACTCAGAAAACAGTTGGAGACAAGCGGATGTGCGTAAAAACATCAAAATGCGTTAAAAAGCATGGAGCAAGCCAAACTCGCATTTCTTCAGTTGCAACCGCCGTATTAAGAAATAACATTCTACGGTCCAATCTGAAAGCATTATTCGTGTTTTCATCTGGAAATTAGTTAATCAGCATATAGCAATTTATAAAAAGTTTAAAAAATAATATTTATTTTTATGAGTAAATTGTAACTAAAATAGTCAAGAAACTTGACCCTTCTGTTTGCATAAGATATAGCAAATAATTTATTACAACTTTTTTTGAAATATATCGATTCTTTTTAATGCGTAGTACTCAGAAAACAGTTGGAGACAAGCGGATGTGCGTAAAACCATATCAAAATGCGTTAGAAAGCATGGAGCATGCCAAACTCGCATTTCTTCAGTTGCAACCGCCGTATTAAGAAATAACATTCTACGGTCCAATCTGAAAGCATTATTCGTGTTTTCATCTGGAAATTAGTTAATCAGCATATAGCAGTTTATAAAAAGTTTAAAAAATAATATTTATTTTTTTGAGTAAATTGTAACTAAAATAGTCAAGAAACTTGACCCTTCTGTTTGCATAAGATATAGCAAATAATTTATAGGAACTTTTTTTGAAATATATCTATTCTTTTTAATGCGTAGTACTCAGAAAACAGTTGGAGACAAGCGGATGTGCGTAAAAACATATCAAAATGCGTTAGAAAGCATGGAGCAAACCAAACTCGATTTTTTTCAGTTGCAACCGCCGTATATTGTGAAATAACATTCTACGGTCCAATCTGAAAGCATTATTCGTGTTTTCATCTGATAATTAGTTAATCAGCATATAGCAGTTTATAAAAAGTTTAAAAAATAATATTTATTTTTTTGAGTAAATTGTAACTAAAATAGTCAAGAAACTTGACCCTTCTGTTTGCATAAGAAATAGCAAATAATTTATAGGAACTTTTTTTGAAATATATGGATCCTTTTTAATGCGTAGTGCTCAGAAAACAGTTGAAGACAGGCGGATGTGCGTAAAACCATATCAAAATGCGTTAGAAAGCATGGAGCAAGCCAAACTCGCATTTCTTCAGTTTCAACTGCCGTATTAAGAAATAACATTCTACGGTCCAATCTTAAAGCATTATTCGTGTTTTCATCTGGAAATTAGTTAATCAGCATATAGAAATTTATAAAAAGTTTAAAAACGAATATTTATTTTTTTGAGTAAATTGTAACTAAAATAGTCAAGAAACTTGACCCTACTGTTTGCATAAGATATAGCAAATAATTTATTACAACTTTTTTTGAAATATATCGATTCTTTTTAATGCGTAGTACTCAGAAAACAGTTGGAGACAAGCGGATGTGCGTAAAACCATATCAAAATGCGTTAGAAAGCATGGAGCAAGCCAAACTCGCATTTCTTCAGTTGCAACCGCCGTATATTGTGAAATAACATTCTACGGTCCAATCTGAAAGCATTATTTGTGTTTTCATCTGGAAATTAGTTAATCAGCATATAGCAGTTTATAAAAAGTTTAAAAAATAATATTTATTTTTTTGAGTAAATTGTAACTAAAATAGTCAAGAAACTTGACCCTTCTGTTTGCATAAGAAATAGCAAATAATTTATAGGAACTTTTTTTGAAATATATGGATCCTTTTTAATGCGTAGTACTCAGAAAACAGTTGAAGACAGGCGGCTGTGCGTAAAACCATATCAAAATGCGTTAGAAAGCATGGAGCAAGCCAAACTCGCATTTCTTCAGTTGCAACTGCCGTATTAAGAAATAACATTCTACGGTCCAATCTTAAAGCATTATTCGTGTTTTCATCTGGAAATTAGTTAATCAGCATATAGCAATTTATAAAAAGTTTAAAAACAAATATTTATTTTTTTGAGTAAATTGTAACTAAAATAGTCAAGAAACTTGACCCTTCTGTTTGCATAAGATATAGCAAATAATTTATTACAACATTTTTTGAAATATATCGATTCTTTTTAATGCGTAGTACTCAGAAAACAGTTGGAGACAAGCGGATGTGCGTAAAACCATATCAAAATGCGTTAGAAAGCATGGAGCAAGCCAAACTCGCATTTCTTCAGTTGCAACCGCCGTATATTGTGAAATAACATTCTACGGTCCAATCTGAAAGCATTATTCGTGTTTTCATCTGGAAATTAGTTAATCAGCATATAGCAGTTTATAAAAAGTTTAAAAAATAATATTTATTTTTTTGAGTAAATTGTAACTAAAATAGTCAAGAAACTTGACCGTTCTGTTTGCATAAGATATAGCAAATAATTTATAGGAACTTTTTTTGAAATATATCTATTCTTTTTAATGCGTAGTACTCAGAAAACAGTTGGAGACAAGCGGATGTGCGTAAAAACATATCAAAATGCGTTAAAAAGCATGGAGCAAGCCAAACTCGCATTTCTTCAGTTGCAACCGCCGTATTAAGAAATAACATTCTACGGTCCAATCTGAAAGCATTATTCGTGTTTTCATCTGGAAATTAGTTAATCAGCATATAGCAATTTATAAAAAGTTTAAAGAATAATATTTATTTTTTTGAGTAAATTGTAACTAAAATAGTCAAGAAACTTGACCCTTCTGATTGCATAAAAAATAGCAAATAATTTATAGGAACTTTTTTTGAAATATATGGATCCTTTTTAATGCGTAGTACTCAGAAAACAGTTGGAGACAAGCGGATGTGCGTAAAACCATATCAAAATGCGTTAGAAAGCAAGGATCAAGCCAAACTCGCATTTCTTCAGTTGCAACCGCCGTATTAAGAAATAACATTCTACGGTCCAATCTGAAAGCATTATTCGTGTTTTCATCTGGAAATTAGTTAATCAGCATATAGCAATTTATAAAAAGTTTATAAAATAATATTTATTTTTTTGAGTAAATTGTAACTAAAATAGTCAAGAAACTTGACCCTACTGTTTGCATAAGATATAGCAAATAATTTATTACAACTTTTTTTGAAATATATCGATTCTTTTTAATGCGTAGTACTCAGAAAACAGTTGGAGACAAGCGGATGTGCGTAAAACCATATCAAAATGCGTTAGAAAGCATTGGAGCAAGCCAGACTCGCATTTCTTCAGTTGCAACCGCCGTATATTGTGAAATAACATTCTACGGTCCAATCTGAAAGCATTATTTGTGTTTTCATCTGGAAATTAGTTAATCAGCATATAGCAGTTTATAAAAAGTTTAAAAAATAATATTTATTTTATTGAGTAAATTGTAACTAAAATAGTCAAGAAACTTGACCCTTCTGTTTGCATAAGAAATAGCAAATAATTTATAGGAACTTTTTTTGAAATATATGGATCCTTTTTAATGCGTAGTACTCAGCAAACAGTTGGAGACAAGCGGATGTGCGTAAAGCCATATCAAAATGCGTTAGAAAGCATGGAGCAAACCAAACTCGCTTTTCTTCAGTTGCAACCGCCGTATTAAGAAATAACATTCTACGGTCCAATCTGATAGCATTATTCGTGTTTTCATCTGGAAATTAGTTAATCAGCATATAGCAATTTATAAAAAGTTTAAAAACGAATATTTATTTTTTTGAGTAAATTGTAACTAAAATAGTCAAGAAACTTGACCCTACTGTTTGCATAAGATATAGCAAATAATTTATTACAACTTTTTTTGAAATATATCGATTCTTTTTAATGCGTAGTACTCAGAAAACAGTTGGAGACAAGCGGATGTGCGTAAAACCATATTAAAATGCGTTATAAAGCATTGGAGCAAGCCAGACTCGCATTTCTTCAGTTGCAACCGCCGTATATTGTGAAATAACATTCTACGGTCCAATCTGAAAGCATTATTCGTGTTTTCATCTGGAAATTAGTTAATCAGCATATAGCAGTTTATATAAAGTTTAAAAAATAAAATTTATTTTTTTGAGTAAATTGTAACTAAAATAGTCAAGAAACTTGACCCTACTGTTTGCATAAGATATAGCAAATAATTTATTACAACTTTTTTTGAAATATATCGATTCTTTTTAATGCGTAGTACTCAGAAAACAGTTGGAGACAAGCGGATGTGCGTAAAAACATATCAAAATGCGTTAAAAAGCATGGAGCAAGCCAAACTCGCATTTCTTCAGTTGCAACCGCCGTATTAAGAAATAACATTCTACGGTCCAATCTGAAAGCATTATTCGTGTTTTCATCTGGAAATTAGTTAATCAGCATATAGCAATTTTTAAAAAGTTTAAAAAATAATATTTATTTTTTTGAGTAAATTGTAACTAAAATAGTCAAGAAATTTGACCCTTCTGTTTGCATAAGAAATAGCAAATAATTTATAGGAACTTTTTTTGAAATATATGGATCCTTTTTAATGCGTCGTACTCAGAAAACAGTTGGAGACAAGCGGATGTGCGTAAAAACATCAAAATGCGTTAAAAAGCATGGAGCAAGCCAAACTCGCATTTCTTCAGTTGCAACCGCCGTATTAAGAAATAACATTCTACGGTCCAATCTGAAAGCATTATTCGTTTTTTCATCTGGAAATTAGTTAATCAGCATATAGCAATTTATAAAAAGTTTAAAAAATAATATTTATTTTTATGAGTAAATTGTAACTAAAATAGTCAAGAAACTTGACCCTTCTGTTTGCATAAGATATAGCAAATAATTTATTACAACTTTTTTTGAAATATATCGATTCTTTTTAATGCGTAGTACTCAGAAAACAGTTGGAGACAAGCGGATGTGCGTAAAACCATATCAAAATGCGTAAGAAAGCATGGAGCAAGCCAAACTCGCATTTCTTTAGATGCAACCGCCGTATTAAGAAATAACATTCTACGGTCCAATCTGAAAGCATGATTCGTGTTTTCATCTGGAAATTAGTTAATCAGCATATAGCAGTTTATAAAAAGTTTAAAAAATAATATTTATTTTTTTGAGTAAATTGTAACTAAAATAGTCAAGAAACTTGACCCTTCTGTTTGCATAAGATATAGCAAATAATTTATAGGAACTTTTTTTGAAATATATCTATTCTTTTTAATGCGTAGTACTCAGAAAACAGTTGGAGACAAGCGGATGTGCGTAAAAACATATCAAAATGCGTTAGAAAGCATGGAGCAAGCCAAACTCGCATTTCTTCAGTTGCCACCGCCGTATATTGTGAAATAACATTCTACGGTCCAATCTGAAAGCATTATTTGTGTTTTCATCTGGAAATTAGTTAATCAGCATATAGCAGTTTATAAAAAGTTTAAAAAATAATATTTATTTTATTGAGTAAATTGTAACTAAAATAGTCAAGAAACTTGACCCTTCTGTTTGCATAAGAAATAGCAAATAATTTATAGGAACTTTTTTTGAAATATATTTATCCTTTTTAATGCGTAGTACTCAGAAAACAGTTGAAGACAGGCGGATGTGCGTAAAACCATATCAAAATGCGTTAGAAAGCATGGAGCAAGCCAAACTCGCATTTCTTCAGTTGCAACTGCCGTATTAAGAAATAACATTCTACGGTCCAATCTTAAAGCATTATTCGTGTTTTCATCTGGAAATTAGTTAATCAGCATATAGCAATTTATAAAAAGTTGAAAAACGAATATTTATTTTTTTGAGTAAATTGTAACTAAAATAGTCAAGAAACTTGACCCTTCTGATTGCATAAGATATAGCAAATAATTTATTACAACATTTTTTGAAATATATCGATTCTTTTTAATGCGTAGTACTCAGAAAACAGTTGGAGACAAGCGGATGTGCGTAAAACCATATCAAAATGCGTTAGAAAGCATGGAGCAAGCCAAACTCGCATTTCTTCAGTTGCAACCGCCGTATATTGTGAAATAACATTCTACGGTCCAATCTGAAAGCATTATTCGTGTTTTCATCTGGAAATTAGTTAATCAGCATATAGCAGTTTATAAAAAGTTTAAAAAATAATATTTATTTTTTTGAGTAAATTGTAACTAAAATAGTCAAGAAACTTGACCGTTCTGTTTGCATAAGATATAGCAAATAATTTATTACAACTTTTTTTGAAATATATCGATTCTTTTTAATGCGTAGTACTCAGAAAACAGTTGGAGACAAGCGGATGTGCGTAAAACCATATCAAAATGCGTTAGAAAGCATTGGAGCAAGCCAGACTCGCATTTCTTCAGTTGCAACCGCCGTATATTGTGAAATAACATTCTACGGTCCAATCTGAAAGCATTATTCGTGTTTTCATCTGGAAATTAGTTAATCAGCATATAGCAATTTTTAAAAAGTTTAAAAATAATATTTATTTTTTTTGAGTAAATTGTAACTAAAATAGTCAAGAAACTTGACCCTTCTGTTTGCATAAGATATAGCAGATAATTTATTACAACTTTTTTTTGAAATATATCGATTCTTTTTAATGCGTAGTACTCAGAAAACAGTTGGAGACAAGCGGGTGTGCGTAAAACCATATCAAAATGCGTTAGAAAGCATGGAGCAAGCCAAACTCGCATTTCTTCAGTTGCAACCGCCGTATTAAGAAATAACATTCTACGGTCCAATCTGAAAGCATTATTCGTGTTTTCATCTGGAAATTAGTTAATCAGCATATAGCAGTTTATAAAAAGTTTAAAAAATAATATTTATTTTTTTGAGTAAATTGTAACTAACATAGTCAAGAAACTTGACCCTTCTGTTTGCATACGATATAGGAAATAATTTATTACAACCTTTTTTGAAATATATCGATTCTTTTTAATGCGTAGTACTCAGAAAACAGTTGGAGACAAGCGGATGTGCGTAAAAACATATCAAAATGCGTTAGAAAGCATGGAGCTTGCCAAACTTGCATTTCTTCAGTTGCAACCGCCGTATATTGTGAAATAACATTCTACGGTCCAATCTGAAAGCAATATTCGTGTTTTCATCTGGAAATTAGTTAATCAGCATATAGCAGTTTATAAAAAGTTTAAAAAATAATATTTATTTTTTTGAGTAAATTGTAACTAAAATAGTCAAGAAACTTGACCCTTCTGTTTGCATAAGATATAGCAAATAATTTATAGGAACTTTTTTTGAAATATATCTATTCTTTTTAATGCGTAGTACTCAGAAAACAGTTGGAGACAAGCGGATGTGCGTAAAAACATATCAAAATGCGTTAGAAAGCATGGAGCAAGCCAAACTCGCATTTCTTCAGTTGCAACCGCCGTATTAAGAAATAACATTCTACGGTCCAATCTGAAAGCATTATTCGTGTTTTCATCTGGAAATTAGTTAATCAGCATATAGCAGTTTATAAACAGTTTAAAAAATAATATTTATTTTTTTGAGTAAATTGTAACTAAAATAGTCAAGAAACTTGACCCTTCTGTTTGCATAAGATATTGCAAATAATTTATAGGAACTTTTTTTGAAATATATCTATTCTTTTTAATGCGTAGTACTCAGAAAACAGTTGGAGACAAGCGGATGTGCGTAAAACCATATCAAAATGCGTTAGAAAGCATGGAGCAAGCCAAACTCGCATTTCTTCAGTTGCAACCGCCGTATATTGTGAAATAACATTCTACGGTCCAATCTGAAAGCATTATTCGTGTTTTCATCTGGAAATTAGTTAATCAGCATATAGCAATTTATAAAAAGTTTAAAAAATAATATTTATTTTTTTGAGTAAATTGTAACTAAAATAGTCAAGAAACTTGACCCTTCTGTTTGCATAAGATATAGCAAATAATTTATTACAACTTTTTTTGAAATATATCGATTCTTTTAAATGCGTAGTACTCAGAAAACAGTTGGAGACAAGCGGATGTGCGTAAAACCATATCAAAATGCGTTAGAAAGCATGGAGCAAGCCAAACTCGCATTTCTTCAGTTGCAACCGCCGTATTAAGAAATATCATTCTACGGTCCAATCTGAAAGCATTAATCGTGTTTTCATCTGTAAATTAGTTAATCAGCATATAGCAGTTTATAAAAAGTTTAAAAAATAATATTTATTTTTTTGAGTAAATTGTAACTAAAATAGTCAAGAAACTTGACCTTTCTGTTTGCATAAGATATAGCAAATAATTTATTACAACTTTTTTTGAAATATATCGATTCTTTTTAATGCGTAGTACTCAGAAAACAGTTGGAGACAAGCGGATGTGCGTAAAACCATATCAAAATGCGTTAGAAAGCATGGAGCAAGCCAAACTCGCATTTCTTCAGTTGCAACCGCCGCATTAAGAAATAACATTCTACGGTCCAATCTGAAAGCATTATTCGTGTTTTCATCTGGAAATTAGTTAATCAGCATATAGCAGTTTATAAAAAGTTTAAAAAATAATATTTATTTTTTTGAGTAAATTGTAACTAAAATAGTCAAGAAACTTGACCCTTCTGTTTTCATAAGATATAGCAAATAATTTATAGGAACTTTTTTTGAAATATATGGATCCTTTTTAATGCGTAGTACTCAGAAAACAGTTGGAGACAAGCGGATGTGCGTAAAAACATATCAAAATGCGTTAAAAAGCATGGAGCAAGCCAAACTCGCATTTCTTCAGTTGCAACCGCCGTATTAAGAAATAACATTCTACGGTCCAATCTGAAAGCATTATTCGTGTTTTCATCTGGAAATTAGTTAATCAGCATATAGCAGTTTATAAAAAGTTTAAAAAATAATATTTATTTTTTTGAGTAAATTGTAACTAAAATAGTCAAGAAACTTGACCCTTCTGTTTGCATAAGATATAGCAAATAATTTATTACAACTTTTTTGAAATATATCGATTCTTTTTAATGCGTAGTACTCAGAAAACAGTTGGAGACAAGCGGATGTGCGTAAAACCATATCAAAATGCGTTAGAAAGCATGGAGCAAGCCAAACTCGCATTTCTTCAGTTGCAACCGCCGTATATTGTGAAATAACATTCTACGGTCTAATCTGAAAGCATTATTCGTGTTTTCATCTGGAAATTAGTTAATCAGCATATAGCAGTTTATAAAAAGTTGAAAAAATAATATTTATTTTTTTGAGTAAATTGTAACTAAAATAGTCAAGAAACTTGACTCTTCTGTTTGCATAAGATATAGCAAATAATTTATAGGAACTTTTTTTGAAATATATGGATCCTTTTTAATGCGTAGTACTCAGAAAACAGTTGGAGACAAGTGGATGTGCGTAAAAACATATCAAAATGCGTTAAAAAGCATGGAGCAAGCCAAACTCGCATTTCTTCAGTTGCAACCGCCGTATTAAGAAATAACATTCTACGGTCCAATCTGAAAGCATTATTCGTGTTTTCATCTGGAAATTAGTTAATCAGCATATAGAAATTTATAAAAAGTTTCAAAAATTTTATTTATTTTTTTGAGTAAATTGTAACTAAAATAGTCAAGAAACTTGACCCTTCTGTTTGCATAAGATATAGCAAAAAATTTATTACAACTTTTTTTGAAATATATCGATTATTTTTAATGCGTAGTACTCAGAAAACAGTTGGAGACAAGCGGATGTGCGTAAAAGCATATCAAAATGCGTTAGAAAGCATGGAGCAAGCCAAACTCGCATTTCTTCAGTTGCAACCGCCGTATTAAGAAATAACATTCTACGGTCCAATCTGAAAGCATTATTCGTGTTTTCATCTGGAAATTAGTTAATCAGCATATAGCAGTTTATAAAAAGTTTAAAAAATAATATTTATTTTTTTGAGTAAATTGTAACTAAAATAGTCAAGAAACTTGACCCTTCTGTTTGCATAAGATATAGCAAATAATTTATAGGAACTTTTTTTGAAATATATCGATTCTTTTTAATGCGTAGTACTCAGAAAACAGTTGGAGACAAGCGGATGTGCGTAAAAACATATCAAAATGCGTTAGAAAGCATGGAGCAAGCCAAACTCGCGTTTCTTCAGTTGCAACCGCCGTATTAAGAAATAACATTCTACGGTCCAATCTGAAAGCATTATTCGTGTTTTCATCTGGAAATTAGTTAATCAGCATATAGCAGTTTATAAAAAGTTTAAAAAATAATATTTACTTTTTTGAGTAAATTGTAACTAAAATAGTCAAGAAACTTGACCCTTCTGTTTGCATAAGATATAGCAAATAATTTATAGGAACTTTTTTTGAAATATATCTATTCTTTTTAATGCGTAGTACTCAGAAAACAGTTGGAGACAAGCGGATGTGCGTAAAAACATATCAAAATGCGTTAGAAAGCATGGAGCAAGCCAAACTCGCATTTCTTCAGTTGCAACCGCCGTATTAAGAAATAACATTCTACGGTCCAATCTGAAAGCATTATTCGTGTTTTCATCTGGAAATTAGTTAATCAGCATATAGCAGTTTATAAAAAGTTTAAAAAATAATATTTATTTTTTTGAGTAAATTGTAACTAAAATAGTCAAGAAACTTGACCCTTCTGTTTGCATAAGATATAGCAAATAATTTATTACAACTTTTTTTGAAATATATCGATTCTTTTTAATGCGTAGTACTCAGAAAACAGTTGGAGAAAAGCGGATGTGCGTAAAAACATATCAAAATGCGTTAGAAAGCACGGAGCAAGCTAAACTCGCATTTCTTCAGTTGCAACCGCCGTATTAAGAAATAACATTCTACGGTCCAATCTGACAGCATTATTCGTGTTTTCATCTGGAAATTAGTTAATCAGCATATAGCAGTTTATAAAAAGTTTAAAAAATAATATTTATTTTTTTGAGTAAATTGTAACTAAAATAGTCAAGAAACTTGACCCTTCTGTTTGCATAAGATATAGCAAATAATTTATTACAACTTTTTTTGAAATATATCTATTCTTTTTAATGCGTAGTACTCAGAAAACAGTTGGAGACAAGCGGATGTGCGTAAAAACATATCAAAATGCGTTAGAAAGCATGGAGCAAGCCAAACTCGCATTTCTTCAGTTGGAACCGCCGTATATTGTGAAATTACATTCTACGGTCCAATCTGAAAGCATTATTCGTGTTTTCATCTGGAAATTAGTTAATCAGCATATAGCAGTTTATAAAAAGTTTAAAAAATAATATTTATTTTTTTGAGTAAATTGTAACTAAAATAGTCAAGAAACTTGACCCTTCTGTTTGCATAAGATATAGCAAATAATTTATAGGAACTTTTTTTGAAATATATCTATTCTTTTTAATGCGTAGTACTCAGAAAACAGTTGGAGACAAGCGGATGTGCGTAAAAACATATCAAAATGCGTTAGAAAGCATGGAGCAAGCCAAACTCGCATTTCTTCAGTTGCAACCGCCGTATTAAGAAATAACATTCTACGGTCCAATCTGCAAGCATTATTCGTGTTTTCATCTGGAAATTAGTTAATCAACATATAGCAATTTATAAAAAGTTTAAAAAATAATATTTATTTTTTTGAGTAAATTGTAACTAAAATAGTCAAGAAACTTGACCCTTCTGTTTGCATAAGATATAGCAAATAATTTATAGGAACTTTTTTTGAAATATATCGATTCATTTTAATGCGTAGTACTCAGAAAACAGTTGGAGACAAACGGATGTGCGTAAAACCATATCAAAATGCGTTAGAAAGCTTGGAGCAAGCCAAACTCGCATTTCTTCAGTTGCAACCGCCGTATATTGTGAAATTACATTCTACGGTCCAATCTGAAAGCATTATTCGTGTTTTCATCTGGAAATTAGTTAATCAGCATATAGCAGTTTATAAAAAGTTTAAAAAATAATATTTATTTTTTTGAGTAAATTGTAACTAAAATAGTCAAGAAACTTGACCCTTTTGTTTGCATAAGATATAGCAAATAATTTATTACAACTTTTTTTGAAATATATCGATTCTTTTTAATGCGTAGTACTCAGAAAACAGTTGGAGACAAGCGGATGTGCGTAAAACCATATCAAAATGCGTTAGAAAGCATGGAGCACGCCAAACTCGCATTTCTTCAGTTGCAACCGCCGTATATTGTGAAATAACATTCTACGGTCCAATCTGAAAGCATTATTCGTGTTTTCATCTGGAAATTAGATAATCAGCATGTAGCAGTTTATAAAAAGTTTAAAAAATGATATTTATTTTTTTGAGTAAATTGTAACTAAAATAGTCAAGAAACTTGACCCTTCTGTTTGCATAAGATATAGCAAATAATTTATTACAACTTTTTTTGAAATATATCGATTCTTTTTAATACGTAGTACTCAGAAAACAGTTGGAGACAAGCGGATGTGCGTAAAAACATATCAAAATGCGTTAGAAAGCATGGAGCAAGCCAAACTCGCATTTCTTCAGTTGCAACCGCCGTATATTGTGAAATAACATTCTACGGTCTAATCTGAAAGCATTATTCGTGTTTTCATCTGGAAATTAGTTAATCAGCATATAGCAGTTTATAAAAAGTTGAAAAAATAATATTTATTTTTTTGAGTAAATTGTAACTGAAATAGTCAAGAAACTTGACCCTTCTGTTTGCATAAGAAATGGCAAATAATTTATAGGAACTTTTTTTGAAATATATCTATTCTTTTTAATGCGTAGTTCTCAGAAAACAGTTGGAGACAAGCGGAAGTTCGTAAAAACATATCAAAATGCGTTAGAAAGCATGGAGCAAGCCAAACTCGCATTTCTTCAGTTGCAACCGCCGTATTAAGAAATAACATTCTACGGTCCAATCTGAAAGCACTATTCGTGTTTTCATCTGGAAATTAGTTAATCAGCATATAGCAATTTATAAAAAGTTTAAAAAATAATATTTATTTTTTTGAGTAAATTGTAACTAAAATAGTCAAGAAACTTGACCCTTCTGTTTGCATAAGATATAGCAAATAATTTATAGGAACTTTTTTTGAAATATATCGATTCTTTTTAATGCGTAGTACTCAGAAAACAGTTGGAGACAAGCGGATGTGCGTAAAACCATATCAAAATGCGTTAGAAAGCATGGAGCAAGCCAAACTCGCATTTCTTCAGTTGCAACCGCCGTATTAAGAAATAACATTCTACGGTCCAATCTGAAAGCATTATTCGTGTTTTCATCTGGAAATTAGTTAATCAGCATATAGCAGTTTATAAAAAGTTTAAAAAATAATATTTACTTTTTTGAGTAAATTGTAACTAAAATAGTCAAGAAACTTGACCCTTCTGTTTGCATAAGATATAGCAAATAATTTATAGGAACTTTTTTTGAAATATATCGATTCTTTTTAATGCGTAGTACTCAGAAAACAGTTGGAGACAAGCGGATGTGCGTAAAAACATATCAAAATGCGTTAGAAAGCATGGAGCAAGCCAAACTCGCATTTCTTCAGTTGCAACCGCCGTATTAAGAAATAACATTCTACGGTCCAATCTGAAAGCATTATTCGTGCTTTCATCTGGAAATTAGTTAATCAGCATATAGCAGTTTATAAAAAGTTTAAAAAATAATATTTATTTTTTTGAGTAAATTGTAACTAAAATAGTCAAGAAACTTGACCCTTCTGTTTGCATAAGATATAGCAAATAATTTATAGGAACTTTTTTTGAAATATATCTATTCTTTTTAATGCGTAGTACTCAGAAAACAGTTGGAGACAAGCGGATGTGCGTAAAAACATATCAAAATGCGTTAGAAAGCATGGAGCAAGCCAAACTCGCATTTCTTCAGTTGCAACCGCCGTATTAAGAAATAACATTCTACGGTCCAATCTGAAAGCATTATTCGTGTTTTCATCTGGAAATTAGTTAATCAGCATATAGCAGTTTATAAAAAGTTTAAAAAATAATATTTATTTTTTTGAGTAAATTGTAACTAAAATAGTCAAGAAACTTGACCCTTCTGTTTGCATAAGATATAGCAAATAATTTATTACAACTTTTTTTGAAATATATCGATTTTTTTTAATGCGTAGTACTCAGAAAACAGTTGGAGAAAAGCGGATGTGCGTAAAAACATATCAAAATGCGTTAGAAAGCATGGAGCAAGCCAAACTCGCATTTCTTCAGTTGCAACCGCCGTATTAAGAAATAACATTCTACGGTCCAATCTGACAGCATTATTCGTGTTTTCATCTGGAAATTAGTTAATCAGCATATAGCAGTTTATAAAAAGTTTAAAAAATAATATTTATTTTTTTGAGTAAATTGTAACTAAAATAGTCAAGAAACTTGACCCTTCTGTTTGCATAAGATACAGCAAATAATTTATTACAACTTTTTTTGAAATATATCTATTCTTTTTAATGCGTAGTACTCAGAAAACAGTTGGAGACAAGCGGATGTGCGTAAAAACATATCAAAATGCGTTAGAAAGCATGGAGCAAGCCAAACTCGCATTTCTTCAGTTGGAACCGCCGTATATTGTGAAATTACATTCTACGGTCCAATCTGAAAGCATTATTCGTGTTTTCATCTGGAAATTAGTTAATCAGCATATAGCAGTTTATAAAAAGTTTAAAAAATAATATTTATTTTTTTGAGTAAATTGTAACTAAAATAGTCAAGAAACTTGACCCTTCTGTTTGCATAAGATATAGCAAATAATTTATTACAACTTTTTTTGAAATATATCTATTCTTTTTAATGCGTAGTACTCAGAAAACAGTTGGAGACAAGCGGATGTGCGTAAAAACATATCAAAATGCGTTAGAAAGCATGGAGCAAGCCAAACTCGCATTTCTTCAGTTGGAACCGCCGTATATTGTGAAATTACATTCTACGGTCCAATCTGAAAGCATTATTCGTGTTTTCATCTGGAAATTAGTTAATCAGCATATAGCAGTTTATAAAAAGTTTAAAAAATAATATTTATTTTTTTGAGTAAATTGTAACTAAAATAGTCAAGAAACTTGACCCTTCTGTTTGCATAAGATATAGCAAATAATTTATAGGAACTTTTTTTGAAATATATCTATTCTTTTTAATGCGTAGTACTCAGAAAACAGTTGGAGACAAGCGGATGTGCGTAAAAACATATCAAAATGCGTTAGAAAGCATGGAGCAAGCCAAACTCGCATTTCTTCAGTTGCAACCGCCGTATTAAGAAATAACATTCTACGGTCCAATCTGCAAGCATTATTCGTGTTTTCATCTGGAAATTAGTTAATCAACATATAGCAATTTATAAAAAGTTTAAAAAATAATATTTATTTTTTTGAGTAAATTGTAACTAAAATAGTCAAGAAACTTGACCCTTCTGTTTGCATAAGATATAGCAAATAATTTATAGGAACTTTTTTTGAAATATATCGATTCATTTTAATGCGTAGTACTCAGAAAACAGTTGGAGACAAACGGATGTGCGTAAAACCATATCAAAATGCGTTAGAAAGCTTGGAGCAAGCCAAACTCGCATTTCTTCAGTTGCAACCGCCGTATATTGTGAAATTACATTCTACGGTCCAATCTGAAAGCATTATTCGTGTTTTCATCTGGAAATTAGTTAATCAGCATATAGCAGTTTATAAAAAGTTTAAAAAATAATATTTATTTTTTTGAGTAAATTGTAACTAAAATAGTCAAGAAACTTGACCCTTTTGTTTGCATAAGATATAGCAAATAATTTATTACAACTTTTTTTGAAATATATCGATTCTTTTTAATGCGTAGTACTCAGAAAACAGTTGGAGACAAGCGGATGTGCGTAAAACCATATCAAAATGCGTTAGAAAGCATGGAGCACGCCAAACTCGCATTTCTTCAGTTGCAACCGCCGTATATTGTGAAATAACATTCTACGGTCCAATCTGAAAGCATTATTCGTGTTTTCATCTGGAAATTAGATAATCAGCATGTAGCAGTTTATAAAAAGTTTAAAAAATGATATTTATTTTTTTGAGTAAATTGTAACTAAAATAGTCAAGAAACTTGACCCTTCTGTTTGCATAAGATATAGCAAATAATTTATTACAACTTTTTTTGAAATATATCGATTCTTTTTAATACGTAGTACTCAGAAAACAGTTGGAGACAAGCGGATGTGCGTAAAACCATATCAAAATGCGTTAGAAAGCATGGAGCAAGCCAAACTCGCATTTCTTCAGTTGCAACCGCCGTATATTGTGAAATAACATTCTACGGTCTAATCTGAAAGCATTATTCGTGTTTTCATCTGGAAATTAGTTAATCAGCATATAGCAGTTTATAAAAAGTTGAAAAAATAATATTTATTTTTTTGAGTAAATTGTAACTGAAATAGTCAAGAAACTTGACCCTTCTGTTTGCATAAGAAATGGCAAATAATTTATAGGAACTTTTTTTGAAATATATCTATTCTTTTTAATGCGTAGTTCTCAGAAAACAGTTGGAGACAAGCGGAAGTTCGTAAAAACATATCAAAATGCGTTAGAAAGCATGGAGCAAGCCAAACTCGCATTTCTTCAGTTGCAACCGCCGTATTAAGAAATAACATTCTACGGTCCAATCTGAAAGCACTATTCGTGTTTTCATCTGGAAATTAGTTAATCAGCATATAGCAATTTATAAAAAGTTTAAAAAATAATATTTATTTTTTTGAGTAAATTGTAACTAAAATAGTCAAGAAACTTGACCCTTCTGTTTGCATAAGATATAGCAAATAATTTATAGGAACTTTTTTTGAAATATATCGATTCTTTTTAATGCGTAGTACTCAGAAAACAGTTGGAGACAAGCGGATGTGCGTAAAACCATATCAAAATGCGTTAGAAAGCATGGAGCAAGCCAAACTCGCATTTCTTCAGTTGCAACCGCCGTATTAAGAAATAACATTCTACGGTCCAATCTGAAAGCATTATTCGTGTTTTCATCTGGAAATTAGTTAATCAGCATATAGCAGTTTATAAAAAGTTTAAAAAATAATATTTACTTTTTTGAGTAAATTGTAACTAAAATAGTCAAGAAACTTGACCCTTCTGTTTGCATAAGATATAGCAAATAATTTATAGGAACTTTTTTTGAAATATATCGATTCTTTTTAATGCGTAGTACTCAGAAAACAGTTGGAGACAAGCGGATGTGCGTAAAAACATATCAAAATGCGTTAGAAAGCATGGAGCAAGCCAAACTCGCATTTCTTCAGTTGCAACCGCCGTATTAAGAAATAACATTCTACGGTCCAATCTGAAAGCATTATTCGTGCTTTCATCTGGAAATTAGTTAATCAGCATATAGCAGTTTATAAAAAGTTTAAAAAATAATATTTATTTTTTTGAGTAAATTGTAACTAAAATAGTCAAGAAACTTGACCCTTCTGTTTGCATAAGATATAGCAAATAATTTATAGGAACTTTTTTTGAAATATATCTATTCTTTTTAATGCGTAGTACTCAGAAAACAGTTGGAGACAAGCGGATGTGCGTAAAAACATATCAAAATGCGTTAGAAAGCATGGAGCAAGCCAAACTCGCATTTCTTCAGTTGCAACCGCCGTATTAAGAAATAACATTCTACGGTCCAATCTGAAAGCATTATTCGTGTTTTCATCTGGAAATTAGTTAATCAGCATATAGCAGTTTATAAAAAGTTTAAAAAATAATATTTATTTTTTTGAGTAAATTGTAACTAAAATAGTCAAGAAACTTGACCCTTCTGTTTGCATAAGATATAGCAAATAATTTATTACAACTTTTTTTGAAATATATCGATTTTTTTTAATGCGTAGTACTCAGAAAACAGTTGGAGAAAAGCGGATGTGCGTAAAAACATATCAAAATGCGTTAGAAAGCATGGAGCAAGCTAAACTCGCATTTCTTCAGTTGCAACCGCCGTATTAAGAAATAACATTCTACGGTCCAATCTGACAGCATTATTCGTGTTTTCATCTGGAAATTAGTTAATCAGCATATAGCAGTTTATAAAAAGTTTAAAAAATAATATTTATTTTTTTGAGTAAATTGTAACTAAAATAGTCAAGAAACTTGACCCTTCTGTTTGCATAAGATACAGCAAATAATTTATTACAACTTTTTTTGAAATATATCTATTCTTTTTAATGCGTAGTACTCAGAAAACAGTTGGAGACAAGCGGATGTGCGTAAAAACATATCAAAATGCGTTAGAAAGCATGGAGCAAGCCAAACTCGCATTTCTTCAGTTGGAACCGCCGTATATTGTGAAATTACATTCTACGGTCCAATCTGAAAGCATTATTCGTGTTTTCATCTGGAAATTAGTTAATCAGCATATAGCAGTTTATAAAAAGTTTAAAAAATAATATTTATTTTTTTGAGTAAATTGTAACTAAAATAGTCAAGAAACTTGACCCTTCTGTTTGCATAAGATATAGCAAATAATTTATAGGAACTTTTTTTGAAATATATCTATTCTTTTTAATGCGTAGTACTCAGAAAACAGTTGGAGACAAGCGGATGTGCGTAAAAACATATCAAAATGCGTTAGAAAGCATGGAGCAAGCCAAACTCGCATTTCTTCAGTTGCAACCGCCGTATTAAGAAATAACATTCTACGGTCCAATCTGCAAGCATTATTCGTGTTTTCATCTGGAAATTAGTTAATCAACATATAGCAATTTATAAAAAGTTTAAAAAATAATATTTATTTTTTTGAGTAAATTGTAACTAAAATAGTCAAGAAACTTGACCCTTCTGTTTGCATAAGATATAGCAAATAATTTATAGGAACTTTTTTTGAAATATATCGATTCATTTTAATGCGTAATACTCAGAAAACAGTTGGAGACAAGCGGATGTGCGTAAAACCATATCAAAATGCGTTAGAAAGCTTGGAGCAAGCCAAACTCGCATTTCTTCAGTTGCAACCGCCGTATATTGTGAAATTACATTCTACGGTCCAATCTGAAAGCATTATTCGTGTTTTCATCTGGAAATTAGTTAATCAGCATATAGCAGTTTATAAAAAGTTTAAAAAATAATATTTATTTTTTTGAGTAAATTGTAACTAAAATAGTCAAGAAACTTGACCCTTCTGTTTGCATAAGATATAGCAAATAATTTATTACAACTTTTTTTGAAATATATCGATTCTTTTTAATGCGTAGTACTCAGAAAACAGTTGGAGACAAGCGGATGTGCGTAAAACCATATCAAAATGCGTTAGAAAGCATGGAGCAAGCCAAACTCGCATTTCTTCAGTTGCAACCGCCGTATATTGTGAAATAACATTCTACGGTCTAATCTGAAAGCATTATTCGTGTTTTCATCTGGAAATTAGTTAATCAACATATAGCAATTTATAAAAAGTTTAAAAAATAATATTTATTTTTTTGAGTAAATTGTAACTAAAATAGTCAAGAAACTTGACCCTTCTGTTTGCATAAGATATAGCAAATAATTTATAGGAACTTTTTTTGAAATATATCGATTCATTTTAATGCGTAATACTCAGAAAACAGTTGGAGACAAGCGGATGTGCGTAAAACCATATCAAAATGCGTTAGAAAGCATGGAGCAAGCCAAACTCGCATTTCTTCAGTTGCAACCGCCGTATATTGTGAAATTACATTCTACGGTCCAATCTGAAAGCATTATTCGTGTTTTCATCTGGAAATTAGTTAATCAGCATATAGCAGTTTATAAAAAGTTTAAAAAATAATATTTATTTTTTTGAGTAAATTGTAACTAAAAGAGTCAAGAAACTTGACCCTTCTGTTTGCATAAGATATAGCAAATAATTTATTACAACTTTTTTTGAAATATATCGATTCTTTTTAATGCGTAGTACTCAGAAAACAGTTGGAGACAAGCGGATGTGCGTAAAACCATATCAAAATGCGTTAGAAAGCATGGAGCACGCCAAACTCGCATTTCTGTAGTTGCAACCGCCGTATATTGTGAAATAACATTCTACGGTCCAATCTGAAAGCATTATTCGTGTTTTCATCTGGAAATTAGATAATCAGCATGTAGCAGTTTATAAAAAGTTTAAAAAATAATATTTATTTTTTTGAGTAAATTGTAACTAAAATAGTCAAGAAACTTGACCCTTCTGTTTGCATAAGATATAGCAAATAATTTATTACAACTTTTTTTGAAATATATCGATTCTTTTTAATACGTAGTACTCAGAAAACAGTTGGAGACAAGCGGATGTGCGTAAAACCATATCAAAATGCGTTAGAAAGCATGGAGCAAGCCAAACTCGCATTTCTTCAGTTGCAACCGCCGTATATTGTGAAATAACATTCTACGGTCTAATCTGAAAGCATTATTCGTGTTTTCATCTGGAAATTAGTTAATCAGCATATAGCAGTTTATAAAAAGTTGAAAAAATAATATTTATTTTTTTGAGTAAATTGTAACTAAAATAGTCAAGAAACTTGACCCTTCTGTTTGCATAAGAAATAGCAAATAATTTATAGGAACTTTTTTTGAAATATATCTATTCTTTTTAATGCGTAGTTCTCAGAAAACAGTTGGAGACAAGCGGAAGTGCGTAAAAACATATCAAAATGCGTTAGAAAGCATGGAGCAAGCCAAACTCGCATTTCTTTAGTTGCAACCGCCGTATTAAGAAATAACATTCTAGGGTCCAATCTGAAAGCACTATTCGTGTTTTCATCTGGAAATTAGTTAATCAGCATATAGCAATTTATAAAAAGTTTAAAAAATAATATTTATTTTTTTGAGTAAATTGTAACTAAAATAGTCAAGAAACTTGACCCTTCTGTTTGCATAAGATATAGCAAATAATTTATAGGAACTTTTTTTGAAATATATCGATTCTTTTTAATGCGTAGTACTCAGAAAACAGTTGGAGACAAGCGGATGTGCGTAAAAACATATCAAAATGCGTTAGAAAGCATGGAGCAAGCCAAACTCGCATTTCTTCAGTTGCAACCGCCGTATATTGTGAAATAACATTCTACGGTCTAATCTGAAAGCATTATTCGTGTTTTCATCTGGAAATTAGTTAATCAGCATATAGCAGTTTATAAAAAGTTGAAAAAATAATATTTATTTTTTTGAGTAAATTGTAACTAAAATAGTCAAGAAACTTGACCCTTCTGTTTGCATAAGAAATAGCAAATAATTTATAGGAACTTTTTTTGAAATATATCTATTCTTTTTAATGCGTAGTTCTCAGAAAACAGTTGGAGACAAGCGGAAGTGCGTAAAAACATATCAAAATGCGTTAGAAAGCATGGAGCAAGCCAAACTCGCATTTCTTTAGTTGCAACCGCCGTATTAAGAAATAACATTCTAGGGTCCAATCTGAAAGCACTATTCGTGTTTTCATCTGGAAATTAGTTAATCAGCATATAGCAATTTATAAAAAGTTTAAAAAATAATATTTATTTTTTTGAGTAAATTGTAACTAAAATAGTCAAGAAACTTGACCCTTCTGTTTGCATAAGATATAGCAAATAATTTATAGGAACTTTTTTTGAAATATATCGATTCTTTTTAATGCGTAGTACTCAGAAAACAGTTGGAGACAAGCGGATGTGCGTAAAAACATATCAAAATGCGTTAGAAAGCATGGAGCAAGCCAAACTCGCATTTTTTCAGTTGCAACCGCCGTATTAAGAAATAACATTCTACGGTCCAATCTGAAAGCATTATTCGTGTTTTCATCTGGAAATTAGTTAATCAGCATATAGCAGTTTATAAAAAGTTTAAAAAATAATATTTACTTTTTTGAGTAAATTGTAACTAAAATAGTCAAGAAACTTGACCCTTCTGTTTGCATAAGATATAGCAAATAATTTATAGGAACTTTTTTTGAAATATATCTATTCTTTTTAATGCGTAGTACTCAGAAAACAGTTGGAGACAAGCGGATGTGCGTAAAAACATATCAAAATGCGTTAGAAAGCATGGAGCAAGCCAAACTCGCATTTCTTCAGTTGCAACCGCCGTATTAAGAAATAACATTCTACGGTCCAATCTGAAAGCATTATTCGTGTTTTCATCTGGAAATTAGTTAATCAGCATATAGCAGTTTATAAAAAGTTTAAAAAATAATATTTATTTTTTTGAGTAAATTGTAACTAAAATAGTCAAGAAACTTGACCCTTCTGTTTGCATAAGATATAGCAAATAATTTATAGGAACTTTTTTTGAAATATATCGATTCTTTTTAATGCGTAGTACTCAGAAAACAGTTGGAGACAAGCGGATGTGCGTAAAAACATATCAAAATGCGTTAAAAAGCATGGAGCAAGCCAAACTCGCATTTCTTCAGTTGCAACCGCCGTATTGTGAAATAACATTCTACGGTCCAATCTGAAAGCATTATTCGTGTTTTCATCTGGAAATTAGTTAATCAGCATATAGCAATTTATAAAAAGTTTAAAAAATAATATTTAGTTTTTTGAGTAAATTGTAACTAAAATAGTCAAGAAACTTGACCCTTCTGATTGCATAAAAAATAGCAAATAATTTATAGGAACTTTTTTTGAAATATATGGATCCTTTTTAATGCGTAGTACTCAGAAAGCAGTTGGAGACAAGCGGATGTGCGTAAAACCATATCAAAATGCGTTAGAAAGCTTGGAGCAAGCCAAACTCGCATTTCTTCAGTTGCAACCGCCGTATATTGTGAAATTACATTCTACGGTCCAATCTGAAAGCATTATTCGTGTTTTCATCTGGAAATTAGTTAATCAGCATATAGCAGTTTATAAAAAGTTTAAAAAATAATATTTATTTTTTTGAGTAAATTGTAACTAAAATAGTCAAGAAACTTGACCCTTCTGTTTGCATAAGATATAGCAAATAATTTATTACAACTTTTTTTGAAATATATCGATTCTTTTTAATGCGTAGTACTCAGAAAACAGTTGGAGACAAGCGGATGTGCGTAAAACCATATCAAAATGCGTTAGAAAGCATGGAGCACGCCAAACTCGCATTTCTTCAGTTGCAACCGCCGTATATTGTGAAATAACATTCTACGGTCCAATCTGAAAGCATTATTCGTGTTTTCATCTGGAAATTAGATAATCAACATGTAGCAGTTTATAAAAAGTTTAAAAAATAATATTTATTTTTTTGAGTAAATTGTAACTAAAATAGTCAAGAAACTTGACCCTTCTGTTTGCATAAGATATAGCAAATAATTTATTACAACTTTTTTTGAAATATATCGATTCTTTTTAATACGTAGTACTCAGAAAACAGTTGGAGACAAGCGGATGTGCGTAAAACCATATCAAAATGCGTTAGAAAGCATGGAGCAAGCCAAACTCGCATTTCTTCAGTTGCAACCGCCGTATATTGTGAAATAACATTCTACGGTCTAATCTGAAAGCATTATTCGTGTTTTCATCTGGAAATTAGTTAATCAGCATATAGCAGTTTATAAAAAGTTGAAAAAATAATATTTATTTTTTTGAGTAAATTGTAACTAAAATAGTCAAGAAACTTGACCCTTCTGTTTGCATAAGAAATAGCAAATAATTTATAGGAACTTTTTTTGAAATATATCTATTCTTTTTAATGCGTAGTTCTCAGAAAACAGTTGGAGACAAGCGGAAGTGCGTAAAAACATATCAAAATGCGTTAGAAAGCATGGAGCAAGCCAAACTCGCATTTCTTCAGTTGCAACCGCCGTATTAAGAAATAACATTCTACGGTCCAATCTGAAAGCACTATTCGTGTTTTCATCTGGAAATTAGTTAATCAGCATATAGCAATTTATAAAAAGTTTAAAAAATAATATTTATTTTTTTGAATAAATTGTAACTAAAATAGTCAAGAAACTTGACCCTTCTGTTTGCATAAGATATAGCAAATAATTTATAGGAACTTTTTTTGAAATATATGGATCCTTTTTAATGCGTAGTACTCAGAAAACAGTTGGAGACAAGTGGATGTGCGTAAAAACATATCAAAATGCGCTAAAAAGCATGGAGCAAGCCAAACTCGCATTTCTTCAGTTGAAACCGCCGTATTAAGAAATAACATTCTACGGTCCAATCTGAAAGCATTATTCGTGTTTTCATCTGGAAATTAGTTAATCAGCATATAGCAGTTTATAAAAAGTTTAAAAAATAATATTTATTTTTTTGAGTAAATTGTAACTAAAATAGTCAAGAAACTTGACCCTTCTGATTGCATAAAAAATAGCAAATAATTTATAGGAACTTTTTTTGAAATATATGGATCCTTTTTAATGCGTAGTACTCAGAAAACAGTTGGAGACAAGTGGATGTGCGTAAAAACATATCAAAATGCGTTAAAAAGCATGGAGCAAGCCAAACTCGCATTTCTTCAGTTGCAACCGCCGTATTAAGAAATAACATTCTACGGTCCAATCTGAAAGCATTATTCGTGTTTTCATCTGGAAATTAGTTAATCAGCATATAGAAATTTATAAAAAGTTTAAAAAATTTTATTTATTTTTTTGAGTAAATTGTAACTAAAATAGTCAAGAAACTTGACCCTTCTGTTTGCATAAGATATAGCAAAAAATTCATTACAACTTTTTTTGAAATATATCGATTATTTTTAATGCGTAGTACTCAGAAAACAGTTGGAGACAAGCGGATGTGCGTAAAAACATATCAAAATGCGTTAGAAAGCATGGAGCAAGCCAAACTCGCATTTCTTCAGTTGCAACCGCCGTATATTGTGAAATAACATTCTACGGTCCAATCTGAAAGCATTATTCGTGTTTTCATCTGGAAATTAGTTAATCAGCATATAGCAGTTTATAAAAAGTTTAAAAAATAATATTTATTTTTTTGAGTACATTGTAACTAAAATAGTCAAGAAACTTGACCCTTCTGTTTTCATCAGATATAGCAAATAATTTATAGGAACTTTTTTTGAAATATATCGATTCTTTTTAATGCGTAGTACTCAGAAAACAGTTGGAGACAAGCGGATGTGCGTAAAAACATATCAAAATGCGTTAGAAAGCATGGAGCAAGCCAAACTCGCATTTCTTCAGTTGCAACCGCCGTATTAAGAAATAACATTCTACGGTCCAATCTGAAAGCATTATTCGTGTTTTCATCTGGAAATTAGTTAATCAGCATATAGCAATTTATAAAAAGTTTAAAAAATAATATTTATTTTTTTGAGTAAATTGTAACTAAAATAGTCAAGAAACTTGACCCTTCTGTTTGCATAAGATATAGCAAATAATTTATAAGAACTTTTTTTGAAATATATCTATTATTTTTAATGCGTAGTACTCAGAAAACAGTTGGAGACAAGCGGATGTGCGTAAAAACATATCAAAATGCGTTAGAAAGCATGGAGCAAGCCAAACTCGCATTTCTTCAGTTGCAACCGCCGTATTAAGAAATAACATTCTACGGTCCAATCTGAAAGCATTATTTGTGTTTTCATCTGGAAATTAGTTAATCAGCATATAGCAGTTTATAAAAAGTTTAAAAAATAATATTTATTTTTTTGAATAAATTGTAACTAAAATAGTCAAGAAACTTGACCCTTCTGTTTGCATAAGATATAGCAAATAATTTATAGGAACTTTTTTTGAAATATATGGATCCTTTTTAATGCGTAGTACTCAGAAAACAGTTGGAGACAAGTGGATGTGCGTAAAAACATATCAAAATGCGCTAAAAAGCATGGAGCAAGCCAAACTCGCATTTCTTCAGTTGAAACCGCCGTATTAAGAAATAACATTCTACGGTCCAATCTGAAAGCATTATTCGTGTTTTCATCTGGAAATTAGTTAATCAGCATATAGCAGTTTATAAAAAGTTTAAAAAATAATATTTATTTTTTTGAGTAAATTGTAACTAAAATAGTCAAGAAACTTGACCCTTCTGTTTGCATAAGATATAGCAAATAATTTATAGGAACTTTTTTTGAAATATATGGATCCTTTTTAATGCGTAGTACTCAGAAAACAGTTGGAGACAAGTGGATGTGCGTAAAAACATATCAAAATGCGTTAAAAAGCATGGAGCAAGCCAAACTCGCATTTCTTCAGTTGCAACCGCCGTATTAAGAAATAACATTCTACGGTCCAATCTGAAAGCATTATTCGTGTTTTCATCTGGAAATTAGTTAATCAGCATATAGAAATTTATAAAAAGTTTAAAAAATTTTATTTATTTTTTTGAGTAAATTGTAACTAAAATAGTCAAGAAACTTGACCCTTCTGTTTGCATAAGATATAGCAAAAAATTTATTACAACTTTTTTTGAAATATATCGATTATTTTTAATGCGTAGTACTCAGAAAACAGTTGGAGACAAGCGGATGTGCGTAAAAACATATCAAAATGCGTTAGAAAGCATGGAGCAAGCCAAACTCGCATTTCTTCAGTTGCAACCGCCGTATATTGTGAAATAACATTCTACGGTCCAATCTGAAAGCATTATTCGTGTTTTCATCTGGAAATTAGTTAATCAGCATATAGCAGTTTATAAAAAGTTTAAAAAATAATATTTATTTTTTTGAGTACATTGTAACTAAAATAGTCAAGAAACTTGACCCTTCTGTTTTCATCAGATATAGCAAATAATTTATAGGAACTTTTTTTGAAATATATGGATCCTTTTTAATGCGTAGTACTCAGAAAACAGTTGGATACAAGCGGATGTGCGTAAAAACATATCAAAATGCGTTAAAAAGCATGGAGCAAGCCAAACTCGCATTTCTTCAGTTGCAACCGCCGTATTAAGAAATAACATTCTACGGTCCAATCTGAAAGCATTATTCGTGTTTTCATCTGGAAATTAGTTAATCAGCATATAGCAGTTTATAAAAAGTTTAAAAAATAATATTTACTTTTTTGAGTAAATTGTAACTAAAATAGTCAAGAAACTTGACCCTTCTGTTTGCATAAGATATAGCAAATAATTTATAGGAACTTTTTTTGAAATATATCGATTCTTTTTAATGCGTAGTACTCAGAAAACAGTTGGAGACAAGCGGATGTGCGTAAAAACATATCAAAATGCGTTAGAAAGCATGGAGCAAGCCAAACTCGCATTTCTTCAGTTGCAACCGCCGTATTAAGAAATAACATTCTACGGTCCAATCTGAAAGCATTATTCGTGTTTTCATCTGGAAATTAGTTAATCAGCATATAGCAATTTATAAAAAGTTTAAAAAATAATATTTATTTTTTTGAGTAAATTGTAACTAAAATAGTCAAGAAACTTGACCCTTCTGTTTGCATAAGATATAGCAAATAATTTATAAGAACTTTTTTTGAAATATATCTATTATTTTTAATGCGTAGTACTCAGAAAACAGTTGGAGACAAGCGGATGTGCGTAAAAACATATCAAAATGCGTTAGAAAGCATGGAGCAAGCCAAACTCGCATTTCTTCAGTTGGAACCGCCGTATATTGTGAAATTACATTCTACGGTCCAATCTGAAAGCATTATTCGTGTTTTCATCTGGAAATTAGTTAATCAGCATATAGCAGTTTATAAAAAGTTTAAAAAATAATATTTATTTTTTTGAGTAAATTGTAACTAAAATAGTCAAGAAACTTGACCCTTCTGTTTGCATAAGATATAGCAAATAATTTATAGGAACTTTTTTTGAAATATATCTATTCTTTTTAATGCGTAGTACTCAGAAAACAGTTGGAGACAAGCGGATGTGCGTAAAAACATATCAAAATGCGTTAGAAAGCATGGAGCAAGCCAAACTCGCATTTCTTCAGTTGCAACCGCCGTATTAAGAAATAACATTCTACGGTCCAATCTGCAAGCATTATTCGTGTTTTCATCTGGAAATTAGTTAATCAACATATAGCAATTTATAAAAAGTTTAAAAAATAATATTTATTTTTTTGAGTAAATTGTAACTAAAATAGTCAAGAAACTTGACCCTTCTGTTTGCATAAGATATAGCAAATAATTTATAGGAACTTTTTTTGAAATATATCGATTCATTTTAATGCGTAATACTCAGAAAACAGTTGGAGACAAGCGGATGTGCGTAAAACCATATCAAAATGCGTTAGAAAGCTTGGAGCAAGCCAAACTCGCATTTCTTCAGTTGCAACCGCCGTATATTGTGAAATTACATTCTACGGTCCAATCTGAAAGCATTATTCGTGTTTTCATCTGGAAATTAGTTAATCAGCATATAGCAGTTTATAAAAAGTTTAAAAAATAATATTTATTTTTTTGAGTAAATTGTAACTAAAATAGTCAAGAAACTTGACCTTTCTGTTTGCATAAGATATAGCAAATAATTTATTACAACTTTTTTTGAAATATATCGATTCTTTTTAATGCGTAGTACTCAGAAAACAGTTGGAGACAAGCGGATGTGCGTAAAACCATATCAAAATGCGTTAGAAAGCATGGAGCACGCCAAACTCGCATTTCTTCAGTTGCAACCGCCGTATATTGTGAAATAACATTCTACGGTCCAATCTGAAAGCATTATTCGTGTTTTCATCTGGAAATTAGATAATCAGCATGTAGCAGTTTATAAAAAGTTTAAAAAATAATATTTATTTTTTTGAGTAAATTGTAACTAAAATAGTCAAGAAACTTGACCCTTCTGTTTGCATAAGATATAGCAAATAATTTATTACAACTTTTTTTGAAATATATCGATTCTTTTTAATACGTAGTACTCAGAAAACAGTTGGAGACAAGCGGATGTGCGTAAAACCATATCAAAATGCGTTAGAAAGCATGGAGCAAGCCAAACTCGCATTTCTTCAGTTGCAACCGCCGTATATTGTGAAATAACATTCTACGGTCTAATCTGAAAGCATTATTCGTGTTTTCATCTGGAAATTAGTTAATCAACATATAGCAATTTATAAAAAGTTTAAAAAATAATATTTATTAATTTTTGAGTAAATTGTAACTAAAATAGTCAAGAAACTTGACCCTTCTGTTTGCATAAGATATAGCAAATAATTTATAGGAACTTTTTTTGAAATATATCGATTCATTTTAATGCGTAATACTCAGAAAACAGTTGGAGACAAGCGGATGTGCGTAAAACCATATCAAAATGCGTTAGAAAGCTTGGAGCAAGCCAAACTCGCATTTCTTCAGTTGCAACCGCCGTATATTGTGAAATTACATTCTACGGTCCAATCTGAAAGCATTATTCGTGTTTTCATCTGGAAATTAGTTAATCAGCATATAGCAGTTTATAAAAAGTTTAAAAAATAATATTTATTTTTTTGAGTAAATTGTAACTAAAATAGTCAAGAAACTTGACCCTTCTGTTTGCATAAGATATAGCAAATAATTTATTACAACTTTTTTTGAAATATATCGATTCTTTTTAATGCGTAGTACTCAGAAAACAGTTGGAGACAAGCGGATGTGCGTAAAACCATATCAAAATGCGTTAGAAAGCATGGAGCACGCCAAACTCGCATTTCTGTAGTTGCAACCGCCGTATATTGTGAAATAACATTCTACGGTCCAATCTGAAAGCATTATTCGTGTTTTCATCTGGAAATTAGATAATCAGCATGTAGCAGTTTATAAAAAGTTTAAAAAATAATATTTATTTTTTTGAGTAAATTGTAACTAAAATAGTCAAGAAACTTGACCCTTCTGTTTGCATAAGATATAGCAAATAATTTATTACAACTTTTTTTGAAATATATCGATTCTTTTTAATACGTAGTACTCAGAAAACAGTTGGAGACAAGCGGATGTGCGTAAAACCATATCAAAATGCGTTAGAAAGCATGGAGCAAGCCAAACTCGCATTTCTTCAGTTGCAACCGCCGTATATTGTGAAATAACATTCTACGGTCTAATCTGAAAGCATTATTCGTGTTTTCATCTGGAAATTAGTTAATCAGCATATAGCAGTTTATAAAAAGTTGAAAAAATAATATTTATTTTTTTGAGTAAATTGTAACTAAAATAGTCAAGAAACTTGACCCTTCTGTTTGCATAAGAAATAGCAAATAATTTATAGGAACTTTTTTTGTAATATATCTATTCTTTTTAATGCGTAGTTCTCAGAAAACAGTTGGAGACAAGCGGAAGTGCGTAAAAACATATCAAAATGCGTTAGAAAGCATGGAGCAAGCCAAACTCGCATTTCTTTAGTTGCAACCGCCGTATTAAGAAATAACATTCTAGGGTCCAATCTGAAAGCACTATTCGTGTTTTCATCTGGAAATTAGTTAATCAGCATATAGCAATTTATAAAAAGTTTAAAAAATAATATTTATTTTTTTGAGTAAATTGTAACTAAAATAGTCAAGAAACTTGACCCTTCTGTTTGCATAAGATATAGCAAATAATTTATAGGAACTTTTTTTGAAATATATCGATTCTTTTTAATGCGTAGTACTCAGAAAACAGTTGGGGACAAGCGGATGTGCGTAAAAACATATCAAAATGCGTTAGAAAGCATGGAGCAAGCCAAACTCGCATTTTTTCAGTTGCAACCGCCGTATTAAGAAATAACATTCTACGGTCCAATCTGAAAGCATTATTCGTGTTTTCATCTGGAAATTAGTTAATCAGCATATAGCAGTTTATAAAAAGTTTAAAAAATAATATTTACTTTTTTGAGTAAATTGTAACTAAAATAGTCAAGAAACTTGACCCTTCTGTTTGCATAAGATATAGCAAATAATTTATAGGAACTTTTTTTGAAATATATCTATTCTTTTTAATGCGTAGTACTCAGAAAACAGTTGGAGACAAGCGGATGTGCGTAAAAACATATCAAAATGCGTTAGAAAGCATGGAGCAAGCCAAACTCGCATTTCTTCAGTTGCAACCGCCGTATTAAGAAATAACATTCTACGGTCCAATCTGAAAGCATTATTCGTGTTTTCATCTGGAAATTAGTTAATCAGCATATAGCAGTTTATAAAAAGTTTAAAAAATAATATTTATTTTTTTGAGTAAATTGTAACTAAAATAGTCAAGAAACTTGACCCTTCTGTTTGCATAAGATATAGCAAATAATTTATAGGAACTTTTTTTGAAATATATCTATTCTTTTTAATGCGTAGTACTCAGAAAACAGTTGGAAACAAGCGGATGTGCGTAAAAACATATCAAAATGCGTTAGAAAGCATGGAGCAAGCCAAACTCGCATTTCTTCAGTTGCAACCGCCGTATTAAGAAATAACATTCTACGGTCCAATCTGAAAGCATTATTCGTGTTTTCATCTGGAAATTAGATAATCAGCATGTAGCAGTTTATAAAAAGTTTAAAAAATAATATTTATTTTTTTGAGTAAATTGTAACTAAAATAGTCAAGAAACTTGACCCTTCTGTTTGCATAAGATATAGCAAATAATTTATTACAACTTTTTTTGAAATATATCGATTCTTTTTAATACGTAGTACTCAGAAAACAGTTGGAGACAAGCGGATGTGCGTAAAACCATATCAAAATGCGTTAGAAAGCATGGAGCAAGCCAAACTCGCATTTCTTCAGTTGCAACCGCCGTATATTGTGAAATAACATTCTACGGTCTAATCTGAAAGCATTATTCGTGTTTTCATCTGGAAATTAGTTAATCAGCATATAGCAGTTTATAAAAAGTTGAAAAAATAATATTTATTTTTTTGAGTAAATTGTAACTAAAATAGTCAAGAAACTTGACCCTTCTGTTTGCATAAGAAATAGCAAATAATTTATAGGAACTTTTTTTGAAATATATCTATTCTTTTTAATGCGTAGTTCTCAGAAAACAGTTGGAGACAAGCGGATGTGCGTAAAAACATATCAAAATGCGTTAGAAAGCATGGAGCAAGCCAAACTCGCATTTCTTTAGTTGCAACCGCCGTATTAAGAAATAACATTCTAGGGTCCAATCTGAAAGCACTATTCGTGTTTTCATCTGGAAATTAGTTAATCAGCATATAGCAATTTATAAAAAGTTTAAAAAATAATATTTATTTTTTTGAGTAAATTGTAACTAAAATAGTCAAGAAACTTGACCCTTCTGTTTGCATAAGATATAGCAAATAATTTATAGGAACTTTTTTTGAAATATATCGATTCTTTTTAATGCGTAGTACTCAGAAAACAGTTGGAGACAAGCGGATGTGCGTAAAAACATATCAAAATGCGTTAGAAAGCATGGAGCAAGCCAAACTCGCATTTTTTCAGTTGCAACCGCCGTATTAAGAAATAACATTCTACGGTCCAATCTGAAAGCATTATTCGTGTTTTCATCTGGAAATTAGTTAATCAGCATATAGCAGTTTATAAAAAGTTTAAAAAATAATATTTACTTTTTTGAGTAAATTGTAACTAAAATAGTCAAGAAACTTGACCCTTCTGTTTGCATAAGATATAGCAAATAATTTATAGGAACTTTTTTTGAAATATATCTATTCTTTTTAATGCGTAGTACTCAGAAAACAGTTGGAGACAAGCGGATGTGCGTAAAAACATATCAAAATGCGTTAGAAAGCATGGAGCAAGCCAAACTCGCATTTCTTCAGTTGCAACCGCCGTATTAAGAAATAACATTCTACGGTCCAATCTGAAAGCATTATTCGTGTTTTCATCTGGAAATTAGTTAATCAGCATATAGCAGTTTATAAAAAGTTTAAAAAATAATATTTATTTTTTTGAGTAAATTGTAACTAAAATAGTCAAGAAACTTGACCCTTCTGTTTGCATAAGATATAGCAAATAATTTATAGGAACTTTTTTTGAAATATATCTATTCTTTTTAATGCGTAGTACTCAGAAAACAGTTGGAGACAAGCGGATGTGCGTAAAAACATATCAAAATGCGTTAGAAAGCATGGAGCAAGCCAAACTCGCATTTCTTCAGTTGCAACCGCCGTATTAAGAAATAACATTCTACGGTCCAATCTGAAAGCATTATTCGTGTTTTCATCTGGAAATTAGTTAATCAGCATATAGCAGTTTATAAAAAGTTTAAAAAATAATATTTATTTTTTTGAGTAAATTGTAACTAAAATAGTCAAGGAACTTGACCCTTCTGTTTGCATAAGATATAGCAAATAATTTATTACAACTTTTTTTGAAATATATCGATTCTTTTTAATGCGTAGTACTCAGAAAACAGTTGGAGAAAAGCGGATGTGCGTAAAAACATATCAAAATGCGTTAGAAAGCATGGAGCAAGCTAAACTCGCATTTCTTCAGTTGCAACCGCCGTATTAAGAAATAACATTCTACGGTCCAATCTGACAGCATTATTCGTGTTTTCATCTGGAAATTAGTTAATCAGCATATAGCAGTTTATAAAAAGTTTAAATATTAATATTTATTTTTTTGAGTAAATTGTAACTAAAATAGTCAAGAAACTTGACCCTTCTGTTTGCATAAGATATAGCAAATAATTTATTACAACTTTTTTTGAAATATATCTATTCTTTTTAATGCGTAGTACTCAGAAAACAGTTGGAGACAAGCGGATGTGCGTAAAAACATATCAAAATGCGTTAGAAAGCATGGAGCAAGCCAAACTCGCATTTCTTCAGTTGGAACCGCCGTATATTGTGAAATTACATTCTACGGTCCAATCTGAAAGCATTATTCGTGTTTTCATCTGGAAATTAGTTAATCAGCATATAGCAGTTTATAAAAAGTTTAAAAAATAATATTTATTTTTTTGAGTAAATTGTAACTAAAATAGTCAAGAAACTTGACCCTTCTGTTTGCATAAGATATAGCAAATAATTTATAGGAACTTTTTTTGAAATATATCGATTCTTTTTAATGCGTAGTACTCAGAAAACAGTTGGAGACAAGCGGATGTGCGTAAAAACATATCAAAATGCGTTAAAAAGCATGGAGCAAGCCAAACTCGCATTTCTTCAGTTGCAACCGCCGTATTGTGAAATAACATTCTACGGTCCAATCTGAAAGCATTATTCGTGTTTTCATCTGGAAATTAGTTAATCAGCATATAGCAATTTATAAAAAGTTTAAAAAATAATATTTATTTTTTTGAGTAAATTGTAACTAAAATAGTCAAGAAACTTGACCCTTCTGATTGCATAAAAAATAGCAAATAATTTATAGGAACTTTTTTTGAAATATATGGATCCTTTTTAATGCGTAGTACTCAGAAAACAGTTGGAGACAAGCGGATGTGCGTAAAACCATATCAAAATGCGTTAGAAAGCTTGGAGCAAGCCAAACTCGCATTTCTTCAGTTGCAACCGCCGTATATTGTGAAATTACATTCTACGGTCCAATCTGAAAGCATTATTCGTGTTTTCATCTGGAAATTAGTTAATCAGCATATAGCAGTTTATAAAAAGTTTAAAAAATAATATTTATTTTTTTGAGTAAATTGTAACTAAAATAGTCAAGAAACTTGACCCTTCAGTTTGCATAAGATATAGCAAATAATTTATTACAACTTTTTTTGAAATATATCGATTCTTTTTAATGCGTAGTACTCAGAAAACAGTTGGAGACAAGCGGATGTGCGTAAAACCATATCAAAATGCGTTAGAAAGCATGGAGCACGCCAAACTCGCATTTCTTCAGTTGCAACCGCCGTATATTGTGAAATAACATTCTACGGTCCAATCTGAAAGCATTATTCGTGTTTTCATCTGGAAATTAGATAATCAGCATGTAGCAGTTTATAAAAAGTTTAAAAAATAATATTTTTTTTTTGAGTAAATTGTAACTAAAATAGTCAAGAAACTTGACCCTTCTGTTTGCATAAGATATAGCAAATAATTTATAGGAACTTTTTTTGAAATATATCTATTCTTTTTAATGCGTAGTACTCAGAAAACAGTTGGAGACAAGCGGATGTGCGTAAAAACATATCAAAATGCGTTAGAAAGCATGGAGCAAGCCAACCTTGCATTTCTTCAGTTGCAACCGCCGTATTAAGAAATAACATTCTACGGTCCAATCTGAAAACATTATTCGTGTTTTCATCTGCATATAGCAATTTATAAAAAGTTTAAAAAATAATATTTATTTTTTTGAGTAAATTGTAACTAAAATAGTCAAGAAACTTGACCCTTCTGATTGCATAAAAAATAGCAAATAATTTATAGGAACTTTTTTTGAAATATATGGATCCTTTTTAATGCGTAGTACTCAGAAAACAGTTGGAGACAAGCGGATGTGCGTAAAACCATATCAAAATGCGTTAGAAAGCTTGGAGCAAGCCAAACTCGCATTTCTTCAGTTGCAACCGCCGTATATTGTGAAATTACATTCTACGGTCCAATCTGAAAGCATTATTCGTGTTTTCATCTGGAAATTAGTTAATCAGCATATAGCAGTTTATAAAAAGTTTAAAAAATAATATTTATTTTTTTGAGTAAATTGTAACTAAAATAGTCAAGAAACTTGACCCTTCAGTTTGCATAAGATATAGCAAATAATTTATTACAACTTTTTTTGAAATATATCGATTCTTTTTAATGCGTAGTACTCAGAAAACAGTTGGAGACAAGCGGATGTGCGTAAAACCATATCAAAATGCGTTAGAAAGCATGGAGCACGCCAAACTCGCATTTCTTCAGTTGCAACCGCCGTATATTGTGAAATAACATTCTACGGTCCAATCTGAAAGCATTATTCGTGTTTTCATCTGGAAATTAGATAATCAGCATGTAGCAGTTTATAAAAAGTTTAAAAAATAATATTTATTTTTTTGAGTAAATTGTAACTAAAATAGTCAAGAAACTTGACCCTTCTGTTTGCATAAGATATAGCAAATAATTTATTACAACTTTTTTTGAAATATATCGATTCTTTTTAATACGTAGTACTCAGAAAACAGTTGGAGACAAGCGGATGTGCGTAAAACCATATCAAAATGCGTTAGAAAGCATGGAGCAAGCCAAACTCGCATTTCTTCAGTTGAAACCGCCGTATTAAGAAATAACATTCTACGGTCCAATCTGAAAGCATTATTCGTGTTTTCATCTGGAAATTAGTTAATCAGCATATAGCAGTTTATAAAAAGTTTAAAAAATAATATTTATTTTTTTGAGTAAATTGTAACTAAAATAGTCAAGAAACTTGACCCTTCTGTTTGCATAAGATATAGCAAATAATTTATTACAACTTTTTTTGAAATATATCTATTCTTTTTAATGCGTAGTACTCAGAAAACAGTTGGAGACAAGCGGATGTGCGTAAAAACATATCAAAATGCGTTAGAAAGCATGGAGCAAGCCAAACTCGCATTTCTTCAGTTGCAACCGCCGTATTAAGAAATAACATTCTACGGTCCAATCTGAAAGCATTATTCGTGTTTTCATCTGGAAATTAGTTAATCAGCATATAGCAATTTATAAAAAGTTTAAAAAATAATATTTATTTTTTTGAGTAAATTGTAACTAAAATAGTCAAGAAACTTGACCCTTCTGTTTGCATAAGATATAGCAAATAATTTATAAGAACTTTTTTTGAAATATATCTATTATTTTTAATGCGTAGTACTCAGAAAACAGTTGGAGACAAGCGGATGTGCGTAAAAACATATCAAAATGCGTTAGAAAGCATGGAGCAAGCCAAACTCGCATTTCTTCAGTTGCAACCGCCGTATTAAGAAATAACATTCTACGGTCCAATCTGAAAGCATTATTCGTGTTTTCATCTGGAAATTAGTTAATCAGCATATAGCAGTTTATAAAAAGTTTAAAAAATAATATTTATTTTTTTGAGTAAATTGTAACTAAAATAGTCAAGAAACTTGACCCTTCTGTTTGCATAAGATATAGCAAATAATTTATAGGAACTTTTTTTGAAATATATCTATTCTTTTTAATGCGTGGTACTCAGAAAACAGTTGGAGACAAGCGGATGTGCGTAAAAACATATCAAAATGCGTTAGAAAGCATGGAGCAAGCCAAACTCGCATTTCTTCAGTTGCAACCGCCGTATTAAGAAATAACATTCTACGGTCCAATCTGAAAGCATTATTCGTGTTTTCATCTGGAAATTAGTTAATCAGCATATAGCAGTTTATAAAAAGTTTAAAAAATAATATTTATTTTTTTGAGTAAATTGTAACTAAAATAGTCAAGAAACTTGACCCTTCTGTTTGCATAAGATATAGCAAATAATTTATTACAACTTTTTTTGAAATATATCTATTCTTTTTAATGCGTAGTACTCAGAAAACAGTTGGAGACAAGCGGATGTGCGTAAAAACATATCAAAATGCGCTCAAAAGCATGGAGCAAGCCAAACTCGCATTTCTTCAGTTGCAACCGCCGTATTAAGAAATAACATTCTACGGTCCAATCTGAAAGCATTATTCGTGTTTTCATCTGGAAATTAGTTAATCAGCATATAGCAGTTTATAAAAAGTTTAAAAAATAATATTTATTTTTTTGAGTAAATTGTAACTAAAATAGTCAAGAGACTTGACCCTTCTGTTTGCATAAGATATAGCAAATAATTTATAGGAACTTTTTTTGAAATATATCGATTCTTTTTAATGCGTAGTACTCAGAAAACAGTTGGTGACAAGCGGATGTGCGTAAAAACATATCAAAATGCGTTAGAAAGCATGGAGCAAGCTAAACTCGCATTTCTTCAGTTGCAACCGCCGTATTAAGAAATAACATTCTACGGTCCAAACTGAAAGCATTATTCGTGTTTTCATCTGGAAATTAGTTAATCAGCATATAGCAGTTTATAAAAAGTTTAAAAAATAATATTTATTTTTTTGAGTAAATTGTAACTAAAATAGTCAAGGAACTTGACCCTTCTGTTTGCATAAGATATAGCAAATAATTTAAAGGAACTTTTTTTGAAATATATCTATTCTTTTTAATGCGTAGTACTCAGAAAACAGTTGGAGACAAGCGGTAGTGCGTAAAACCATATCAAAATGCGTTAGAAAGCATGGAGCAAGCCAAACTCGCATTTCTTCAGTTGCAACCGCCGTATTAAGAAATAACATTCTACGGTCCAATTGTAACTAAAATAGTCAAGAAACTTGACCCTTCTGTTTGCATAAGATATAGCAAATAATTTATAGGAACTTTTTTTGAAATATATCTATTCTTTTTAATGCGTAGTACTCAGAAAACAGTTGGAGACAAGCGGATGTGCGTAAAAACATATCAAAATGCGTTAGAAAGCATGGAGCAAGCCAAACTCGCATTTTTTCAGTTGCAACCGCCGTATTAAGAAATAACATTCTACGGTCCAATCTGAAAGCATTATTCGTGTTTTCATCTGGAAATTAGTTAATCTGCATATAGCAGTTTATAAAAAGTTTAAAAAATAATAATTATTTTTTTGAGTAAATTGTAACTAAAATAGTAAAGAAACTTGACCCTTCTGTTTGCATAAGATATAGCAAATAATTTATTACAACTTTTTTTGAAATATATCGATTCTTTTTAATGCGTAGTACTCAGAAAACAGTTGGAGACAAGCGGATGTGCGTAAAAACATATCAAAATGCGTTAGAAAGCATGGAGCAAGCTAAACTCGCATTTCTTCAGTTGCAACCGCCGTATTAAGAAATAACATTCTACGGTCCAAACTGAAAGCATTATTCGTGTTTTCATCTGGAAATTAGTTAATCAGCATATAGCAGTTTATAAAAAGTTTAAAAAATAATATTTATTTTTTTGAGTAAATTGTAACTAAAATAGTCAAGAAACTTGACCCTTCTGTTTGCATAAGATATAGCAAATAATTTATTACAACTTTTTTTGAAATATATCGATTCTTTTTAATGCGTAGTACTCAGAAAACAGTTGGAGACAAGCGGATGTGCGTAAAAACATATCAAAATGCGTTAGAAAGCATGGAGCAAGCCAAACTCGCATTTCTTCAGTTGCAACCGCCGTATATTGTGAAATAACATTCTACGGTCCAATCTGAAAGCATTATTCGTGTTTTCATCTGGAAATTAGTTAATCAGCATATAGCAGTTTATAAAAAGTTTCAAAAATAATATTTATTTTTTTGAGTTAATTGTAACTAAAATAGTCAAGAAACTTGACCCTTCTGTTTGCATAAGATATAGCAAATAATTTATAGGAACTTTTTTTGAAATATATCTATTCTTTTTAATGCGTAGTACTCAGAAAACAGTTGGAGACAAGCGGATGTGCGTAAAAACATATCAAAATGCGTTAGAAAGCATGGAGCAAGCCAAACTCGCATTTCTACAGTTGCAACCGCTGTATTAAGAAATAACATTCTACGGTTCAATCTGAAAGCATTATTCGTATTTTCATCTGGAAATTAGGTAATCAGCATATAGCAGTTTATAAAAAGTTTAAAAAATAATATTTATTTTTTTGAGTAAATTGTAACTAAAATAGTCAAGAAACTTGACCCTTCTGTTTGCAAAAGATATAGCAAATAATCTATTACAACTTTTTTTGAAATATATCGATTCTTTTTAATGCGTAGTACTCACAAAACAGTTGGAGACAAGCGGATGTGCGTAAAAACATATCAAAATGCGTTAGAAAGCATGGAGCAAGCCAACCTTGCATTTCTTCAGTTGCAACCGCCGTATTAAGAAATAACATTCTACGGTCCAATCTGAAAACATTATTCGTGTTTTCATCTGCATATAGCAGTTTATAAAAAGTTTAAAAAATAATATTTTTTTTTTGAGTAAATTGTAACTAAAATAGTCAAGAAACTTGACCCTTCTGTTTGCATAAGATATAGCAAATAATTTATAGGAACTTTTTTTGAAATATATCTATTCTTTTTAATGCGTAGTACTCAGAAAACAGTTGGAGACAAGCGGATGTGCGTAAAAACATATCAAAATGCGTTAGAAAGCATGGAGCAAGCCAACCTTGCATTTCTTCAGTTGCAACCGCCGTATTAAGAAATAACATTCTACGGTCCAATCTGAAAGCATTATTCGTGTTTTCATCTGGAAATTAGTTAATCAGCATATAGCAGTTTATAAAAAGTTTAAAAAATAATATTTATTTTTTTGAGTAAATTGTAACTAAAATAGTCAAGAAACTTGACCCTTCTGTTTGCATAAGAAATAGCAAATAATTTATAGGAACTTTTTTTGAAATATATGGATCCTTTTTAATGCGCAGTACTCAGAAAACAGTTGGAGACAAGCGGATGTGCGTAAAAACATATCAAAATGCGTTAAAAAGCATGGAGCAAGCCAAACTCGCATTTCTTCAGTTGCAACCGCCGTATTAAGAAATAACATTCTACGGTCCAATCTGAAAGCATTATTCGTGTTTTCATCTGGAAATTAGTTAATCAGCATATAGCAATTTATAAATAGTTTAAAAAATAATATATATTTTTTTGAGTAAATTGTAACTAAAATAGTCAAGAAACTTGACCCTTCTGTTTGCATAAGATATAGCAAATAATTTATTACAACTTTTTTTGAAATATATCTATTCTTTTTAATGCGTAGTACTCAGAAAACAGTTGGAGACAAGCGGATGTGCGTAAAAACATATCAAAATGCGTTAAAAAGCATGGAGCAAGCCAAACTCGCATTTCTTCAGTTGCAACCGCCGTATTAAGAAATAACATTCTACGGTCCAATCTGAAAGCATTATTCGTGTTTTCATCTGGAAATTAGTTAATCAGCATATAGCAATTTATAAAGAGTTTAAAAAATAATATTTATTTTTTTGAGTAAATTGTAACTAAAATAGTCAAGAAACTTGACCCTTCTGTTTGCATAAGATATAGCAAATAATTTATTACAACTTTTTTTGAAATATATCTATTCTTTTTAATGCGTAGTACTCAGAAAACAGTTGGAGTCAAGCGGATGTGCGTAAAAACATATCAAAATGCGTTAGAAAGCATGGAGCAAGCCAAACCCGCATTTCTTCAGTTGCAACCGCCGTATTAAGAAATAACATTCTACGGTCCAATCTGAAAGCATTATTCGTGTTTTCATCTGGAAATTAGTTAATCAGCATATAGCAGTTTATAAAAAGTTTAAAAAATAATATTTAATTTTTTGAGTAAATTGTAACTAAAATAGTCAAGAAACTTGACCCTTCTGTTTGCATAAGATATAGCAAATAATTTATAGGAACTTTTTTTGAAATATATCGATTCTTTTTAATGCGTAGTACTCAGAAAACAGTTGGAGACAAGCGGATGTGCGTAAAACTATATCAATATGCGTTAGAAAGCATGGAGCAAGCCAAACTCGCATTTCTTCAGTTGCAAACGCCGTATATTGTGAAATAACATTCTACGGTCCAATCTGAAAGCATTATTCGTTTTTTCATCTGGAAATTAGTTAATCAGCATATAGCAGTTTATAAAAAGTTTAAAAAATAATATTTATTTTTTTGAGTAAATTGTAACTAAAATAGTCAAGAAACTTGACCCTTCTGTTTGCATAAGATTTAGCAAATAATTTATTACAACTTTTTTTGAAATATATCGATTCTTTTTAATGCGTAGTACTCAGAAAACAGTTGGAGACAAGCGGATGTGCGTAGAAACATATCAAAATGCGTTAGAAAGCATGGAGCAAGCCAAACTCGCATTTCTTCAGTTGAAACCGCCGTATTAAGAAATAACATTCTACGGTCCAATCTGAAAGTATTATTCGTGTTTTCATCTGGAAATTAGTTAATCAGCATATAGCAATTTATAAAAAGTTTAAAAAATAATATTTATTTTTTTGAGTAAATTGTAACTAAAATAGTCAAGAAACTTGACCCTTCTGTTTGCATAAGATATAGCAAATAATTTATAGGAACTTTTTTTGAAATATATGGATCCTTTTTAATGCGTAGTACTCAGAAAACAGTTGGAGACAAGTGGATGTGCGTAAAAACATATCAAAATGCGCTAAAAAGCATGGAGCAAGCCAAACTCGCATTTCTTCAGTTGAAACCGCCGTATTAAGAAATAACATTCTACGGTCCAATCTGAAAGCATTATTCGTGTTTTCATCTGGAAATTAGTTAATCAGCATATAGCAGTTTATAAAAAGTTTAAAAAATAATATTTATTTTTTTGAGTAAATTGTAACTAAAATAGTCAAGAAACTTGACCCTTCTGTTTGCATAAGATATAGCAAATAATTTATAGGAACTTTTTTTGAAATATATGGATCCTTTTTAATGCGTAGTACTCAGAAAACAGTTGGAGACAAGTGGATGTGCGTAAAAACATATCAAAATGCGTTAAAAAGCATGGAGCAAGCCAAACTCGCATTTCTTCAGTTGCAACCGCCGTATTAAGAAATAACATTCTACGGTCCAATCTGAAAGCATTATTCGTGTTTTCATCTGGAAATTAGTTAATCAGCATATAGAAATTTATAAAAAGTTTAAAAAATTTTATTTATTTTTTTGAGTAAATTGTAACTAAAATAGTCAAGAAACTTGACCCTTCTGTTTGCATAAGATATAGCAAAAAATTCATTACAACTTTTTTTGAAATATATCGATTATTTTTAATGCGTAGTACTCAGAAAACAGTTGGAGACAAGCGGATGTGCGTAAAAACATATCAAAATGCGTTAGAAAGCATGGAGCAAGCCAAACTCGCATTTCTTCAGTTGCAACCGCCGTATATTGTGAAATAACATTCTACGGTCCAATCTGAAAGCATTATTCGTGTTTTCATCTGGAAATTAGTTAATCAGCATATAGCAGTTTATAAAAAGTTTAAAAAATAATATTTATTTTTTTGAGTACATTGTAACTAAAATAGTCAAGAAACTTGACCCTTCTGTTTTCATCAGATATAGCAAATAATTTATAGGAACTTTTTTTGAAATATATGGATCCTTTTTAATGCGTAGTACTCAGAAAACAGTTGGAGACAAGCGGATGTGCGTAAAAACATATCAAAATGCGTTAAAAAGCATGGAGCAAGCCAAACTCGCATTTCTTCAGTTGCAACCGCCGTATTAAGAAATAACATTCTACGGTCCAATCTGAAAGCATTATTCGTGTTTTCATCTGGAAATTAGTTAATCAGCATATAGCAGTTTATAAAAAGTTTAAAAAATAATATTTACTTTTTTGAGTAAATTGTAACTAAAATAGTCAAGAAACTTGACACTTCTGTTTGCATAAGATATAGCAAATAATTTATAGGAACTTTTTTTGAAATATATCGATTCTTTTTAATGCGTAGTACTCAGAAAACAGTTGGAGACAAGCGGATGTGCGTAAAAACATATCAAAATGCGTTAGAAAGCATGGAGCAAGCCAAACTCGCATTTCTTCAGTTGCAACCGCCGTATTAAGAAATAACATTCTACGGTCCAATCTGAAAGCATTATTCGTGTTTTCATCTGGAAATTAGTTAATCAGCATATAGCAATTTATAAAAAGTTTAAAAAATAATATTTATTTTTTTGAGTAAATTGTAACTAAAATAGTCAAGAAACTTGACCCTTCTGTTTGCATAAGATATAGCAAATAATTTATAAGAACTTTTTTTGAAATATATCTATTATTTTTAATGCGTAGTACTCAGAAAACAGTTGGAGACAAGCGGATGTGCGTAAAAACATATCAAAATGCGTTAGAAAGCATGGAGCAAGCCAAACTCGCATTTCTTCAGTTGCAACCGCCGTATTAAGAAATAACATTCTACGGTCCAATCTGAAAGCATTATTCGTGTTTTCATCTGGAAATTAGTTAATCAGCATATAGCAGTTTATAAAAAGTTTAAAAAATAATATTTATTTTTTTGAGTAAATTGTAACTAAAATAGTCAAGAAACTTGACCCTTCTGTTTGCATAAGATATAGCAAATAATTTATAGGAACTTTTTTTGAAATATATCTATTCTTTTTAATGCGTGGTACTCAGAAAACAGTTGGAGACAAGCGGATGTGCGTAAAAACATATCAAAATGCGTTAGAAAGCATGGAGCAAGCCAAACTCGCATTTCTTCAGTTGCAACCGCCGTATTAAGAAATAACATTCTACGGTCCAATCTGAAAGCATTATTCGTGTTTTCATCTGGAAATTAGTTAATCAGCATATAGCAGTTTATAAAAAGTTTAAAAAATAATATTTATTTTTTTGAGTAAATTGTAACTAAAATAGTCAAGAAACTTGACCCTTCTGTTTGCATAAGATATAGCAAATAATTTATTACAACTTTTTTTGAAATATATCTATTCTTTTTAATGCGTAGTACTCAGAAAACAGTTGGAGACAAGCGGATGTGCGTAAAAACATATCAAAATGCGCTCAAAAGCATGGAGCAAGCCAAACTCGCATTTCTTCAGTTGCAACCGCCGTATTAAGAAATAACATTCTACGGTCCAATCTGAAAGCATTATTCGTGTTTTCATCTGGAAATTAGTTAATCAGCATATAGCAGTTTATAAAAAGTTTAAAAAATAATATTTATTTTTTTGAGTAAATTGTAACTAAAATAGTCAAGAGACTTGACCCTTCTGTTTGCATAAGATATAGCAAATAATTTATAGGAACTTTTTTTGAAATATATCGATTCTTTTTAATGCGTAGTACTCAGAAAACAGTTGGTGACAAGCGGATGTGCGTAAAAACATATCAAAATGCGTTAGAAAGCATGGAGCAAGCTAAACTCGCATTTCTTCAGTTGCAACCGCCGTATTAAGAAATAACATTCTACGGTCCAAACTGAAAGCATTATTCGTGTTTTCATCTGGAAATTAGTTAATCAGCATATAGCAGTTTATAAAAAGTTTAAAAAATAATATTTATTTTTTTGAGTAAATTGTAACTAAAATAGTCAAGGAACTTGACCCTTCTGTTTGCATAAGATATAGCAAATAATTTAAAGGAACTTTTTTTGAAATATATCTATTCTTTTTAATGCGTAGTACTCAGAAAACAGTTGGAGACAAGCGGTAGTGCGTAAAACCATATCAAAATGCGTTAGAAAGCATGGAGCAAGCCAAACTCGCATTTCTTCAGTTGCAACCGCCGTATTAAGAAATAACATTCTACGGTCCAATTGTAACTAAAATAGTCAAGAAACTTGACCCTTCTGTTTGCATAAGATATAGCAAATAATTTATAGGAACTTTTTTTGAAATATATCTATTCTTTTTAATGCGTAGTACTCAGAAAACAGTTGGAGACAAGCGGATGTGCGTAAAAACATATCAAAATGCGTTAGAAAGCATGGAGCAAGCCAAACTCGCATTTTTTCAGTTGCAACCGCCGTATTAAGAAATAACATTCTACGGTCCAATCTGAAAGCATTATTCGTGTTTTCATCTGGAAATTAGTTAATCTGCATATAGCAGTTTATAAAAAGTTTAAAAAATAATAATTATTTTTTTGAGTAAATTGTAACTAAAATAGTCAAGAAACTTGACCCTTCTGTTTGCATAAGATATAGCAAATAATTTATTACAACTTTTTTTGAAATATATCGATTCTTTTTAATGCGTAGTACTCAGAAAACAGTTGGAGACAAGCGGATGTGCGTAAAAACATATCAAAATGCGTTAGAAAGCATGGAGCAAGCTAAACTCGCATTTCTTCAGTTGCAACCGCCGTATTAAGAAATAACATTCTACGGTCCAAACTGAAAGCATTATTCGTGTTTTCATCTGGAAATTAGTTAATCAGCATATAGCAGTTTATAAAAAGTTTAAAAAATAATATTTATTTTTTTGAGTAAATTGTAACTAAAATAGTCAAGAAACTTGACCCTTCTGTTTGCATAAGATATAGCAAATAATTTATTACAACTTTTTTTGAAATATATCGATTCTTTTTAATGCGTAGTACTCAGAAAACAGTTGGAGACAAGCGGATGTGCGTAAAAACATATCAAAATGCGTTAGAAAGCATGGAGCAAGCCAAACTCGCATTTCTTCAGTTGCAACCGCCGTATATTGTGAAATAACATTCTACGGTCCAATCTGAAAGCATTATTCGTGTTTTCATCTGGAAATTAGTTAATCAGCATATAGCAGTTTATAAAAAGTTTAAAAAATAATATTTATTTTTTTGAGTTAATTGTAACTAAAATAGTCAAGAAACTTGACCCTTCTGTTTGCATAAGATATAGCAAATAATTTATAGGAACTTTTTTTGAAATATATCTATTCTTTTTAATGCGTAGTACTCAGAAAACAGTTGGAGACAAGCGGATGTGCGTAAAAACATATCAAAATGCGTTAGAGAGCATGGAGCAAGCCAAACTCGCATTTCTACAGTTGCAACCGCCGTATATTGTGAAATAACATTCTACGGTCCAATCTGAAAGCATTATTCGTGTTTTCATCTGGAAATTAGTTAATCAGCATATAGCAGTTTATAAAAAGTTTAAAAAATAATATTTATTTTTTTGAGTTAATTGTAACTAAAATAGTCAAGAAACTTGACCCTTCTGTTTGCATAAGATATAGCAAATAATTTATAGGAACATTTTTTGAAATATATCTATTCTTTTTAATGCGTAGTACTCAGAAAACAGTTGGAGACAAGCGGATGTGCGTAAAAACATATCAAAATGCGTTAGAAAGCATGGAGCAAGCCAAACTCGCATTTCTACAGTTGCAACCGCTGTATTAAGAAATAACATTCTACGGTTCAATCTGAAAGCATTATTCGTATTTTCATCTGGAAATTAGGTAATCAGCATATAGCAGTTTATAAAAAGTTTAAAAAATAATATTTATTTTTTTGAGTAAATTGTAACTAAAATAGTCAAGAAACTTGACCCTTCTGTTTGCATAAGATATAGCAAATAATTTATTACAACTTTTTTTGAAATATATCGATTCTTTTTAATGCGTAGTACTCACAAAACAGTTGGAGACAAGCGGATGTGCGTAAAAACATATCAAAATGCGTTAGAAAGCATGGAGCAAGCCAAACTCGCATTTCTACAGTTGCAACAGCCGTATTAAGAAATAACATTCTACGGTCCAATCTGAAAACATTATTCGTGTTTTCATCTGCATATAGCAGTTTATAAAAAGTTTAAAAAATAATATTTATTTTTTTGAGTAAATTGTAACTAAAATAGTCAAGAAACTTGACCCTTCTGTTTGCATAAGTTATAGGAAATAATTTATAGGAACTTTTTTTGAAATATATCTATTCTTTTTAATGCGTAGTATTCAGAAAACAGTTGGAGACAAGCGGATGTGCGTAAAATCATATCAAAATGCGTTAGAAAGCATGGAGCAAGCCAAACTCGCATTTCTTCAGTTGCAACCGCCGAATTAAGAAATAACATTCTACGGTCCAATCTGAAAGCATTATTCGTGTTTTCATCTGGAAATTAGTTAATCAGCATATAGCAGTTTCTAAAAAGTTTAAAAATAAATATTTATTTTTTTGAGTAAATTGTAACTAAAATAGTCAAGAAACTTGACCCTTCTGTTTGCATAAGATATAGCAAATAATTTATTACAACTTTTTTTGAAATATATCGATTCTTTTTAATGCGTAGTACTCAGAAAACAGTTGAAGACAAGCGGATGTGCGTAAAAACATATCAAAATGCGTTAGAAAGCATGGAGCAAGCCAACCTTGCATTTCTTCAGTTGCAACCGCCGTATTAAGAAATAACATTCTACGGTCCAATCTGAAAACATTATTCGTGTTTTCATCTGCATATAGCAGTTTATAAAAAGTTTAAAAAATAATATTTTTTTTTTGAGTAAATTGTAACTAAAATAGTCAAGAAACTTGACCCTTCTGTTTGCATAAGATATAGCAAATAATTTATAGGAACTTTTTTTGAAATATATCTATTCTTTTTAATGCGTAGTACTCAGAAAACAGTTGGAGACAAGCGGATGTGCGTAAAAACATATCAAAATGCGTTAGAAAGCATGGAGCAAGCCAACCTTGCATTTCTTCAGTTGCAACCGCCGTATTAAGAAATAACATTCTACGGTCCAATCTGAAAGCATTATTCGTGTTTTCATCTGGAAATTAGTTAATCAGCATATAGCAGTTTATAAAAAGTTTAAAAAATAATATTTATTTTTTTGAGTAAATTGTAACTAAAATAGTCAAGAAACTTGACCCTTCTGTTTGCATAAGAAATAGCAAATAATTTATAGGAACTTTTTTTGAAATATATGGATCCTTTTTAATGCGCAGTACTCAGAAAACAGTTGGAGACAAGCGGATGTGCGTAAAAACATATCAAAATGCGTTAAAAAGCATGGAGCAAGCCAAACTCGCATTTCTTCAGTTGCAACCGCCGTATTAAGAAATAACATTCTACGGTCCAATCTGAAAGCATTATTCGTGTTTTCATCTGGAAATTAGTTAATCAGCATATAGCAATTTATAAAGAGTTTAAAAAATAATATTTATTTTTTTGAGTAAATTGTAACTAAAATAGTCAAGAAACTTGACCCTTCTGTTTGCATAAGATATAGCAAATAATTTATTACAACTTTTTTTGAAATATATCTATTCTTTTTAATGCGTAGTACTCAGAAAACAGTTGGAGTCAAGCGGATGTGCGTAAAAACATATCAAAATGCGTTAGAAAGCATGGAGCAAGCCAAACCCGCATTTCTTCAGTTGCAACCGCCGTATTAAGAAATAACATTCTACGGTCCAATCTGAAAGCATTATTCGTGTTTTCATCTGGAAATTAGTTAATCAGCATATAGCAGTTTATAAAAAGTTTAAAAAATAATATTTAATTTTTTGAGTAAATTGTAACTAAAATAGTCAAGAAACTTGACCCTTCTGTTTGCATAAGATATAGCAAATAATTTATAGGAACTTTTTTTGAAATATATCGATTCTTTTTAATGCGTAGTACTCAGAAAACAGTTGGAGACAAGCGGATGTGCGTAAAACTATATCAATATGCGTTAGAAAGCATGGAGCAAGCCAAACTCGCATTTCTTCAGTTGCAAACGCCGTATATTGTGAAATAACATTCTACGGTCCAATCTGAAAGCATTATTCGTTTTTTCATCTGGAAATTAGTTAATCAGCATATAGCAGTTTATAAAAAGTTTAAAAAATAATATTTATTTTTTTGAGTAAATTGTAACTAAAATAGTCAAGAAACTTGACCCTTCTGTTTGCATAAGATTTAGCAAATAATTTATTACAACTTTTTTTGAAATATATCGATTCTTTTTAATGCGTAGTACTCAGAAAACAGTTGGAGACAAGCGGATGTGCGTAGAAACATATCAAAATGCGTTAGAAAGCATGGAGCAAGCCAAACTCGCATTTCTTCAGTTGAAACCGCCGTATTAAGAAATAACATTCTACGGTCCAATCTGAAAGTATTATTCGTGTTTTCATCTGGAAATTAGTTAATCAGCATATAGCAATTTATAAAAAGTTTAAAAAATAATATTTATTTTTTTGAGTAAATTGTAACTAAAATAGTCAAGAAACTTGACCCTTCTGTTTGCATAAGATATAGCAAATAATTTATTACAACTTTTTTTGAAATATATCGATTCTTTTTAATGCGTAGTACTCAGAAAACAGTTGGAGACAAGCGGATGTGCGTAAAACCATATCAAAATGCGTTAGAAAGCATGGAGCAAGCCAAACTCGCATTTCTTCAGTTGCAACCGCCGTATTAAGAAATAACATTCTACGGTCCAATCTGAAAGCATTATTCGTGTTTTCATCTGGAAATTACTTAATCAGCATATAGCAATTTATAAAAAGTTTAAAAAATAATATATATTTTTCTGAGTAAATTGTAACTAAAATAGTCAAGAAACTTGACCCTTCTGTTTGCATAAGATATAGCAAATAATTTATTACAACTTTTTTTGAAATATATCGATTCTTTTTAATCCGTAGTACTCAGAAAACAGTTGGAGACAAGCGGATGTGCGTAAAACCATATCAAAATGCGTTAGAAAGCATGGAGCAAGCCAAACTCGCATTTCTTCAGTTGCAACCGCCGTATTAAGAAATAACATTCTACGGTCCAATCTGAAAGCATTATTCGTGTTTTCATCTGGAAATTACTTAATCAGCATATAGCAATTTATAAAAATATTAAAAAATAATATATATTTTTCTGAGTAAATTGTAACTAAAATAGTCAAGAAACTTGACCCTTCTGTTTGCATAAGATATAGCAAATAATTTATTACAACTTTCTTTGAAATATATCTATTCTTTTTAATGCGTAGTACTCAGAAAACAGTTGTAGACAAGTGGATGTGCGTAAAAACATATCAAAATGCGTTAGAAAGCATGGAGCAAGCCAAACTCGCATTTCTTCAGTTGCAACCGCCGTATTAAGAAATAACATTCTATTTTCCAATCTGAAAGCATTATTCGTGTTTTCATCTAGAAATTAGTTAATCAGCATATAGCAGTTTATAAAAAGTTTAAAAAATAATATTTGTTTTTTTAAGTAAATGGTAACTAAAATAGTCAAGAAACTTGACCCTTCTGTTTGCATAAGATATAGCAAATAATTTATAGGAACTTTTTTTGAAATATATCTATTCTTTTTAATGCGTAGTACTCAGAAAACAGTTGGAGACAAGCGGATGTGCGTAAAAACATATCAAAATGCGTTAGAAAGCATGGAGCAAACCAAACTTGCATTTCTTCAGTTGCAACCGCCGTATTAAGAAATAACATTCTATGGTCCAATCTGAAAGCATTATTCGTGTTTTCATCTGGAAATTAGTTAATCAGCATATAGCAATTTATAAAAAGTTTAAAAAATAATATTTATTTTTTTGAGTAAATTGTAACTAAAATAGTCAAGAAACTTGACCCTTCTGTTTGCAAAAGATATAGCAAATAATTTATTACAACTTTTTTTGAAATATATCTATGCTTTTTAATGCGTAGTACTCAGAAAACAGTTGGAGACAAGCGGATGTGCGTAAAAACATATCAAAATGCGTTAGAAAGCATGGAGCAAGCCAAACTCGCAGTTCTTCAGTTGCTACCGCCGTATTAAGAAATAACATTCTACGGTCCAATCTGAAAGCATTATTCGTGTTTTCATCTGGAAATTAGTTAATCAGCATATAGCAATTTATAAAAAGTTTAAAAAATAATATTTATTTTTTTGAGTAAATTGTAACTAAAAAAGTCAAGAAACTTGACCCTTCTGTTTGCATAAGATATAGCAAATAATTTATAGGAACTTTTTTTGAAATATATCTATTCTTTTTAATGCGTAGTACTCAGAAAACAGTTGGAGACAAGCGGATGTGCGTAAAAACATATCAAAATGCGTTAGAAAGCATGGAGCAAACCAAACTCGCATTTTTTCAGTTGCAACCGCCGTATTAAGAAATAACATTCTACGGTCCAATCTGAAAGCATTATTCGTGTTGTCATCTGGAAATTAGTTAATCAGCATATAGCAATTTATAAAAAGTTTAAAAAATAATATTTATTTTTTTGAGTAAATTGTAACTAAAATAGTCAAGAAACTTGACCCTTCTGTTTGCATAAGATATAGCAAATAATTTATAGCTACTTTTTTTGAAATATATCGATTCTTTTTAATGCGTAGTACTCAGAAAACAGTTGGAGACAAGCGGATGTGCGTAAAAACATATCAAATTGCGTTAGAAAGCATGGAGCAAGCCAACCTCGCATTTCTTCAGTTGCAACCGCCGTATATTGTAAAATAACATTCTACGGTCCAATCTGAAAACATGATTCGTGTTTTCATCTGGAAATTAGTTAATCAGCATATAGCAGTTTATAAGAAGTTTAAAAAATAATATTTATTTTTTTGAGTAAATTGTAACTAAAATAGTCAAGAAACTTGACCCTTCTGTTTGCATAAGATATAGCAAATAATTTATTACAACTTTTTTTGAAATATATCTATTCTTTTTAATGCGTAGTACACAGAAAACAGTTGGAGACAAGCGGATGTGCGTAAAAACATATCAAAATACGTTAGAAAACATGGAGCAAGCCAAACTCGCATTTCTTTAGTTGCAAGCGCCGTATATTGTGAAATAACATTCTACGGTCCAATCTGAAAGCATCATTCGTGTTTTTATCTGGAAATTAGTAAATCAGCATATAGCAGTTTATAAAAAGTTTAAAAAATAATATTTATTTTTTTGAGTAAATTGTAACTAAAATAGTCAAGAAACTTGACCCTTCTGTTTGCATAAGATATAGCAAATAATTTATAGGAACTTTTTTTGAAATATATCTATTCTTTTTAATGCGTAGTACTCAGAAAACAGTTGGAGACAAGCGGATGTGCGTAAAACCATATCAAAATGCGTTAGAAAGCATGGAGCGAGCCAACCTTGCATTTCTTCAGTTGCAACCGCCGTATATTGTGAAATAACATTCTACGGTCCAATCTGAAAGCATCATTCGTGTTTTCATCTGAAAATTAGTTAATCAGCATATAGCAGTTTATAAAAAGTCTAAAAAATAATATTTATTTTTTTGAGTAAATTGTAACTAAAATGGTCAAGAAACTTGACCCTTCTGTTTGCATAAGAAATAGCAAATAATTTATAGGAACTTTTTTTGAAATATATGGATCCTTTTTAATGCGTAGTACTCAGAAAACAGTTGGAAACAAGCGGATGTGCGTAAAAACATATCAAAATGCGTTAGAAAGCATGGAGCAAGCCAACCTCGCATTTCTTCAGTTGCAACCGCCGTATATTGTAAAATAACATTCTACGGTCCAATCTGAAAACATGATTCGTGTTTTCATCTGGAAATTAGTTAATCAGCATATAGCAGTTTATAAGAAGTTTAAAAAATAATATTTATTTTTTTGAGTAAATTGTAACTAAAATAGTCAAGAAACTTGACCCTTCTGTTTGCATAAGATATAGCAAATAATTTATTACAACTTTTTTTGAAATATATCTATTCTTTTTAATGCGTAGTACACAGAAAACAGTTGGAGACAAGCGGATGTGCGTAAAAACATATCAAAATGCGTTAGAAAACATGGAGCAAGCCAAACTCGCATTTCTTTATTTGCAAGCGCCGTATATTGTGAAATAACATTCTACGGTCCAATCTGAAAGCATCATTCGTGTTTTTATCTGGAAATTAGTAAATCAGCATATAGCAGTTTATAAAAAGTTTAAAAAATAATATTTATTTTTTTGAGTAAATTGTAACTAAAATAGTCAAGAAACTTGACCCTTCTGTTTGCATAAGATATAGCAAATAATTTATAGGAACTTTTTTTGAAATATATCTATTCTTTTTAATGCGTAGTACTCAGAAAACAGTTGGAGACAAGCGGATGTGCGTAAAAACATATCAAAATGCGTTAGAAAGCATGGCGCAAACCAAACTCGCATTTCTTCAGTTGCAACCGCCGTATTAAGAAATAACATTCTACGGTCCAATCTGAAAGCATTATTCGTGTTTTCATCTGGAAATTAGTTAATCAGCATATAGCAATTTATAAAAAGTTTAAAAAATAATATTTATTTTTTTGATTAAATTGTAACTAAAATAGTCAAGAAACTTGACCCTTCTGTTTGCATAAGATATAGCAAATAATTTATAGCTACTTTTTTTGAAATATATCTATTCTTTTTAATGCGTAGTACTCAGAAAACAGTTGGAGACAAGCGGATGTGCGTAAAAACATATCAAAATGCGTTAGAAAACATGGAGCAAGCCAACCTTGCATTTCTTCAGTTGCAACCGCCGTATATTGTGAAATAACATTCTACGGTCCAATCTGAAAGCATCATTCGTGTTTTTATCTGGAAATTAGTTAATCAGCATATAGCAGTTTATAAGAAGTTTAAAAAATAATATTTATTTTTTGGAGTAAATTGTAACTAAAATAGTCAAGAATCTTGACCCTTCTGTTTGCATAAGATATAGCAAATAATTTATAGCTACTTTTTTTGAAATATATCTATTCTTTTTAATGCGTAGTACTCAGAAAACAGTTGGAGACAAGCGGATGTGCGTAAAAACATATCAAAATGCGTTAGAAAGCATGGAGCGAGCCAACCTTGCATTTCTTCAGTTGCAACCGACGTATATTGTGAAATAACATTCTACGGTCCAATCTGAAAGCATCATTCGTGTTTTCATCTGAAAATTAGTTAATCAGCATATAGCAGTTTATAAAAAGTCTAAAAAATAATATTTATTTTTTTGAGTAAATTGTAACTAAAATGGTCAAGAAACTTGACCCTTCTGTTTGCATAAGAAATAGCAAATAATTTATAGGAACTTTTTTTGAAATATATGGATCCTTTTTAATGCGTAGTACTCAGAAAACAGTTGGAGACAAGCGGATGTGCGTAAAAACCTATCAAAATGCGTTAAAAAGCATGGAGCAAACCAAACTCGCATTTCTTCAGTTGCAACCGCCGTATTAAGAAATAACATTCTACGGTCCAATCTGAAAGCATTATTCGTGTTTTCATCTGGAAATTAGTTAATCAGCACATAGCAATTTATAAAAAGTTTAAAAAATAATATTTGTTTTTTTGAGTAAATTGTAACTAAAATAGTCAAGAAACTTGACCCTTCTGTTTGCATAGGATATAGCAAATAATTTATTACAACTTTTTTTGAAATATATCGATTTTTTTTAATGCGTAGTACTCAGAAAACAGTTGGAGACAAGCGGATGTGCGTAAAACCATATCAAAATGCGTTAGAAAGCATGGAGCAAGCCAAACTCGCATTTCTTCAGTTGCAACCGCCGTATATTGTGAAATAACATTCTACGGTCCAATCTGAAAGCATTATTCGTGTTTTCATCTGGAAATTAGTTAATCAGCATATAGCAGTTTATAAAAAGTTTAAAAAATAATATTTAATTTTTTGAGTAAATTGTAACTAAAATAGTCAAGAAACTTGACCCTTCTGTTTGCATAAGATATAGCAAATAATTTATAGGAACTTTTTTTGAAATATATCTATTCTTTTTAATGCGTAGTACTCAGAAAACAGTTGGAGACAAGCGGATGTGCGGAAAAAGATATCAAAATGCGTTAAAAAGCATGGAGCAAGCCAAACTCGCATTTCTTCAGTTTCAACCGCCGTATTAAGAAATAACATTCTACGGTCCAATCTGAAAGCATTATTCGTGTTTTCATCTGGAAATTAGTTAATCAGCATATAGCAATTTATAAAAAGTTTAAAAAATAATATTTATTTTTTTGAGTAAATTGTAACTAAAATAGTCAAGAAACTTGACCCTTCTGTTTGCATAAGATATAGCAAATAATTTATTACAACTTTTTTTGAAATATATCGATTCTTTTTAATGCGTAGTACTCAGAAAACAGTTGGAGACAAGCGGATGTGCGTAAAACCATATCAAAATGCGTTAGAAAGCATGGAGCAAGCCAAACTCGCATTTTTTCAGTTGCAACCGCCGTATATTGTGAAATAACATTCTACGGTCCAATCTGAAAGCATTAATCGTGTTTTCATCTGGAAATTAGTTAATCAGCATATAGCAGTTTCTAAAAAGTTTAAAAAATAATATTTATTTTTTTGAGTAAATTGTAACTAAAATAGTCAAGAAACTTGACCCTTCTGTTTGCATAAGATACAGCAAATAATTTATTACAACTTTTTTTGAAATATATCGATTCTTTTTAATGCGTAGTACTCAGAAAACAGTTGGAGACAAGCGGATGTGCGTAAAAACATATCAAAATGCGTTAGAAAGCATGGAGCAAGCCAAACTCGCATTTCTTCAGTTGCAACCGCCGTATTAAGAAATAACATTCTACGGTCCAATCTGAAAGCATTATTAGTGTTTTCATCTGGAAATTAGTTAATCAGCATATAGCAGTTTATAAAAAGTTTAAAAAATAATATTTATTTTTTTGAGTAAATTGTAACTAAAATAGTCAAGAAACTTGACCCTTCTGTTTGCATAAGATATAGCAAATAATTTATAGGAACTTTTTTTGAAATATATCTATTCTTTTTAATGCGTAGTGCACAGAAAACAGTTGGAGACAAGCGGATGTGCGTAAAAACATATCAAAATGCGTTAGAAAGCATGGAGCAAGCCAAACTCGCATTTCTTCAGTTGCAACTGCCGTATATTGTGAAATAACATTCTACGGTCCAATCTGAAAGCATTATTCGTGTTTTCATCTGGAAATTAGTTAATCAGCATATAGCAGTTTATAAAAAGTTTAAAAAATAATATTTATTTTTTTGAGTAAATTGTAACTAAAATATTCAAGAAACTTGACCCTTCTGTTTGCATAAGAAATAGCAAATAATTTATAGGAACTTTTTTTGAAATATATGGATCCTTTTTAATGCGTAGTACTCAGAAAACAGTTGGAGACAAGCGGATGTGCGTAAAAACATATCAAAATGCGTTAGAAAGCATGGAGCAAGCCAACCTCGCATTTCTTCAGTTGCAACCGCCGTATATTGTGAAATAACATTCTACGGTCCAATCTGAAAGCATTATTCGTGTTTTCATCTGGAAATTAGTTAATCAGCATATAGCAGTTTCTAAAAAGTTTAAAAAATAATATTTATTTTTTTGAGTAAATTGTAACTAAAATAGTCAAGAAACTTGACCCTTCTGTTTGCATAAGATATAGCAAATAATTTATTACAACTTTTTTTGAAATATATCAATTCTTTTTAATGCGTAGTACTCAGAAAACAGTTGGAGACAAGCGGATGTGCGTAAAAACATATCAAAATGCGTTAGAAAGCATGGAGCAAGCCAAACTCGCATTTCTTCAGTTGCAACCGCCGTATTAATAAATAACATTCTACGGTCCAATCTGAAAGCATTATTCGTGTTTTCATCTGGAAATTAGTTAATCAGCATATAGCAGTTTGTAAAAAGTTTAAAAAATAATATTTATTTTTTTGAGTAAATTGTAACTAAAATAGTCCAAAAACTTGACCCTTCTGTTTGCATAAGATATAGCAAATAATTTATAGGAACTTTTTTTGAAATATATCTATTCTTTTTAATGCGTAGTACTCAGAAAACAGTTGGAGACAAGCGGATGTGCATAAAAACATATCAAAATGCGTTAGGAAGCATGGAGCAAGCCAAACTCGCATTTCTTCAGTTGCAACCGCCGTATTAAGAAATAACATTCTACGGTTTAATCTGAAAGCATTATTCGTGTTTTCATCTGGAAATTAGTTAATCAGCATATAGCAATTTATAAAAAGTTTAGAAAATAATATTTATTTTTTTGAGTAAATTGTAACTAAAATAGTCAAGAAACTTGACCCTTCTGTTTGCATAAGATATAGCAAATAATTTATTACAACTTTTTTTGAAATATATCGATTCTTTTTAAAGCGTAGTACTCAGAAAACAGTTGGAGACAAGCGGATGTGCATAAAAACATATCAAAATGCGTTAGGAAGCATGGAGCAAGCCAAACTCGCATTTCTTCAGTTGCAACCGCCGGATTAAGAAATAACATTCTACGGTTCAATCTGAAAGCATTATTCGTGTTTTTATCTGGAAATTAGTTAATCAGCATATAGCAGTTTATAAAAAGTTTAAAAAATAATATTTATTTTTTTGAGTAAATTGTAACTAAAATAGTCAAGAAACTTGACCCTTCTGTTTGCATAAGATATAGCAAATAATTTATAGGAACTTTTTTTGAAATATATCGATTCTTTTTAATGCGTAGTACTCAGAAAACAGTTGGAGACAAGCGGATGTGCGTAAAAACATATCAAAATGCGTTAGAAAGCATGGAGCAAGCCAACCTCGCATTTCTTCAGTTGCAACCGCCGTATATTGTGAAATAACATTCTACGGTCCAATCTGAAAGCATTATTCGTGTTTTTATCTGGAAATTAGTTAATCAGCATATAGCAGTTTATAAAAAGTTTAAAAAATAATATTTATTTTTTTGAGTAAATTGTAACTAAAATAGGCAAGAAACTTGACCCTTCTGTTTGCATAAGATATAGCAAATAATTTATAGCTACTTTTTTTGAAATATATCGATTCTTTTTAATGCGTAGTACTCAGAAAACAGTTGGAGACAAGCGGATGTGCGTAAAAACATATCAAAATGCGTTAGAAAGCATGGAGCAAGCCAAACTCGCATTTCTTCAGTTGCAACCGCCGTATATTGTGAAGTAACATTCTATGGTCCAATCTGAAAGCATTATTCGTGTTTTCATCTGGAAATTAGTTAATCAGCATATAGCAGTTTCTAAAAAGTTTAAAAAATAATATTTATTTTTTTGAGTAAATTGTAACTAAAATAGTCAAGAAACTTGACCCTTCTGTTTGCATAAGATATAGCAAATAATTTATTACAACTTTTTTTGAAATATATCGATTTTTTTTAATGCGTAGTACTCAGAAAACAGTTGGAGACAAGCGGATGTGCGTAAAAACATATCAAAATGCGTTAGAAAGCATGGAGCAAGCCAAACTCGCATTTCTTCAGTTGCAACCGCCGTATTAAGAAATAACATTCTACGGTCCAATCTGAAAGCATTATTCGTGTTTTCATCTGGAAATTAGTTAATCAGCATATAGCAATTTATAAAAAGTTTAAAAAATAATATTTATTTTTTTGAGTAAATTGTAACTAAAATAGTCAAGAAACTTGACCCTTCTGTTTGCATAAGATATAGCAAATAATATATAGGAACTTTTTTTGAAATATATCGATTCTTTTTAATGCGTAGTACTCAGAAAACAGTTGGAGACAAGCGGATGTGCGTAAAAACATATCAAAACGCGTTAGAAAGCATGGAGCAAGCCAACCTCGAATTTCTTCAGTTGCAACCGCCGTATATTGTGAAATAACATTCTACGGTCCAATCTGAAAGCATTATTCGTGTTTTTATCTGGAAATTAGTTAATCAGCATATAGAAGTTTATAAAAAGTTTAAAAAATAATATTTGTTTTTTTGAGTAAATTGTAACTAAAATAGTCAAGAAACTTGACCCTTCTGTTTGCATAAGATATAGCAAATAATTTATAGCTACTTTTTTTGAAATATATCGATTCTTTTTAATGCGTAGTACTCAGAAAACAGTTGGAGACAAGCGGATGTGCGTAAAAACATATCAAAATGCGTTAGAAACCATGGAGCAAGCCAACCTTGCATTTCTTCAGTTGCAACCGCCGTATATTGTGAAATAACATTCTATGGTCCAATCTGAAAGCATCATTCGTGTTTTCATCTGGAAATTAGTTAATCAGCATATAGCAGTTTATAAAAAGTTTAAAAAATAATATTTATTTTTTTGAGTAAATTGTAACTAAAATAGTCAAGAAACTTGACCCTTCTGTTTGCATAAGAAATAGCAAATAATTTATAGGAACTTTTTTTGAAATATATGGATCCTTTTTAATGCGTAGTACTCAGAAAACAGTTGGAGACAAGCGGATGTGCGTAAAAACATATCAAAATGCGTTAGAAAGCATGGAGCAAGCCAACCTCGCATTTCTTCAGTTGCAACCGCCGTATATTGTAAATAACATTCTACGGTCCAATCTGAAAACATTATTCGTGTTTTAATCTGGAAATTAGTTAATCAGCATATAGCAGTTTATAAAAAGTTTAAAAAATAATATTTATTTTTTTGAGTAAATTGTAACTAAAATAGTCAAGAAACTTGACCCTTCTGTTTGCATAAGATATAGCAAATAATTTATAGGAACTTTTTTTGAAATATATGGATCCTTTTTAATGCGTAGTACTCAGAAAACAGTTGGAGACAAGCGGATGTGCGTAAAAACATATCAAAATGCGTTAGTAAGCATGGAGCAAGCCAACCTCGCATTTCTTCAGTTGCAACCGCCGTATATTGTGAAATAACTTTCTACGGTCCAATCTGAAAGCATCATGCGTGTTTTCATCTGGAAATTAGTTAATCAGCATATAGCAGTTTATAAAAAGTTTAAAAAATATTATTTATTTTTTTGAGTAAATTGTAACTAAAATAGTCAAGAAACTTGACCCTTCTGTTTGCATAAGATATAGCAAATAATTTATAGGAACTTTTTTTGAAATATATCGATTCTTTTTAATGCGTAGTACTCAGAAAACAGTTGGAGACAAGCGGATGTGCGTAAAAACATATCAAAATGCGTTAGAAAGCATGGAGCAAGCCAACCTCGCATTTCTTCAGTTGCAACCGCCGTATATTGTGAAATAATATTCTACGGTCCAATCTGAAAGCATTATTCGTGTTTTTATCTGGAAATTAGTTAATCAGCATATAGCAGTTTATAAAAAGTTTAAAAAATAATATTTATTTTTTTGAGTAAATTGTAACTAAAATAGTCAAGAAACTGGACCCTTCTGTTTGCATAAGATATAGCAAATAATTTATAGCTACTTTTTTTGAAATATATCGATTCTTTTTAATGCGTAGTATTCAGAAAACAGTTGGAGACAAGCGGATGTGCGTAAAAACATATCAAAATGCGTTAGAAAGCATGGAGCAAGCCAAACTCGCATTTCTTCAGTTGCAACCGCCGTATATTGTGAAATAACATTCTACGGTCCAATCTGAAAGCATTATTCGTGTTTTCATCTGGAAATTAGTTAATCAGCATATAGCAGTTTCTAAAAAGTTTAAAAAATAATATTTATTTTTTTGAGTAAATTGTAACTAAAATAGTCAAGAAACTTGACCCTTCTGTTTGCATAAGATATAGCAAATAATTAATAGGAACTTTTTTTGAAATATATCTATTCTTTTTAATGCGTAGTACTCAGAAAACAGTTGGAGACAAGCGGATGTGCGTAAAAACATATCAAAATGCGTTAGAAAGCATGGAGCAAGCCAAACTCGCATTTCTTCAGTTGCAACCGCCGTATTAAGAAATAACATTCTACGGTCCAATCTGAAAGCATTATTCGTGTTTTCATCTGGAAATTAGTTAATCAGCATATAGCAGTTTATAAAAAGTATAAAATATAATATTTATTTTTTTGAGTAAATTGTAACTAAAATAGTCAAGAAACTTGACCCTTCTGTTTGCATAAGAAATAGCAATTAATTTATAGGAACTTTTTTTGAAATATATTGATCCTTTTTAATGCGTAGTACTCAGAAAACAGTTGGAGACAAGCGGATGTGCGTAAAAACATATCAAAATGCGTTAGAAAGCATGGAGCAAGCCAACCTCGCATTTCTTCAGTTGCAACCGCCGTATATTGTGAAATAACATTCTACGGTCCATTCTGAAAGCATTATTCGTGTTTTCATCTGGAAATTAGTTAATCAGCATATAGCAGTTTATAAAAAGTTTAAAAAATAATATTTATTTTTTTGAGTAAATTGTAACTAAAATAGGCAAGAAACTTGACCCTTCTGTTTGCATAAGATATAGCAAATAATTTATAGCTACTTTTTTTGAAATATATCGATTCTTTTTAATGCGTAGTACTCAGAAAACAGTTGGAGACAAGCGGATGTGCGTAAAAACATATCAAAATGCGTTAGAAAGCATCCCAGGTAGCACAAAATATTGCGCAATATTGGCGCAATATTGTACCAATATTGAGAAATGGTGCAATATTGGCAATGTCCAGTCAATATTGGTGAAATATTGTACAACATTTATGCGGCAATATTGTGTACCAATATTGGTACAATATTGCTTACCCACGTTGGGCAATATTGTATATTCATGTTGGTGCAATAATGGTTAAAAAAAGCATTAATATCTAAACAATACTGAATATATTCTCCCAAATAACTTCTAAGTTATATTATCAGTGATTAGTATCATTGGAAAATGCATAAGCTAACGAGTAGCTAACATATTCATATTTTATTGGTATTCAATATTGGGTCATGATTGCGTACCAATATTGCGCAATGATTGCGAAACTATATTGGTACAATATTGTCTTGCAATATTGGTGAAATATTGATGAACATTTATGCGGCAATATTGTATAACAATATTGGTACAATATTGCATACCCACGTTAGGCAATATTGTATATTCATGTTGGTGCAATAATGGTTAAAAAATGCATTAATATCTAAACAATACTGAATATATTCTCCCAAATAACTTCTAACTTATATTATCAGTTATTTGTATCATTGGAAAATGCATTTGCTAACAAGTAGTTAACATATTCATATTTTATTGATATTCAATATTGGGCCATGATTGCGTACCAATATTGCGCAATGATTGCGAAACTATATTGGTACAATATTGTCTTGCAATATTGGTGCAATATTGATGAATATTTATGCGGCAATATTGTATAACAATATTGGTACAATATTGTATACCCACGTTGGGCAATATTGTATATTCATGTTGGTGCAATAATGGTTAAAAAAAGCATTAATATCTAAACAATACTGAATATATTCTCCCAAATAACTTCTAAGTTATATTATGAGTGATTAGTATTATTAGAAAATGCATTGCTACCATGTAGCTAACATATTCATATTTTATTGGTATTCAATATTGGGCCATGATTGCGTACCAATATTGCGCAATGATTGCGAAACTATATTGGTACAATATTGTATTGCAATATTGGTGCAATATTGATGAACATTTATGCGGCAATATTGTATAACAATATTAGTACAATATTGCATACCCACGTTGGGCAATATTGTATATTCATGTTGGTGCAATAATGGTTACAAAAAGCATTAATATCTAAACAATACTGAACATATTCTCCCAAATAACTTCTAAGTTATATTATCAGTGATTTGTATCATTGGAAAATCCATTTGCTAACAAGTAGCTAACATATTCATATTTTATTGATATTCAATATTGGGCCATGATTGCGTACCAATATTGCGCAATTATTGCGAAACTATATTGGTACAATATTGTCTTGCAATATTGGTGCAATATTGATCAACATTTATGCGGCAATATTGTATAACAATATTGGTACAATATTGCATACTCACCTTGGGCAATATTGTATATTCATGTTGGTGCAATAATGGTTAAAAACAGCATTAATATCTAAGCAATACTGAATATATTTTCCCAAATAACTTCTAAGTTATATTATCAGTGATTTGTATCATTATAAAATGCATTGCTAACATGTAGCTAACATATTCATATTTGATAGATATTCAATATTGGGCCATGATTGCGTATCAATATTGCACAATTATTGCGAAGCTATATTGGTAGAATAATGTCTAGCAATATTGATGCAATATTGATTAACATTTATGCGGCAATATTGTATATCAATATTGGTACAATATTGCGTACCCACATTGGGCAATAATGTTTTTTATGTGGGGGCAAGAATGGTTAAAAACTGCATTAATATCTAAGCAATACTGAATATATTCTTCCAAATAACTTCCAAGTTATATTATTAGTGATTTGTATCATTGCATTGCTAACATGTAGCTAACATATTCATATTTTATTGATATTCAATATTGGGCCATGATTGCGTATCAATATTGAGCAATTATTGCGAAGCTATATTGGTACAATATAGTCTAGCAATAATGCAGCAATATTAGCTGACATTATTGGTGCAATATTGCTTACCCATATTGGGCAATATGTATATCCATGTTGGCACAATAATGATTAAAATCTGCATTAATATCTAAACAATACTGAATATATTTTCCCAAATATCTTCTAAGTTAAATTATTTGTGAGTTTGTATCATTGCAAAATGCATGGCTAACATGCAGCTAACCAATTCATATTTTATTGGTATTCAATATTGAACCATGATGGCGTATCAATATTGCACAATTATTGCAAAGCTATTTTGGTACAGTAATGTCTAGCAATATTGGTGCAATATTGCTTACCCATATTGTAAATTCAAATTGACATTTTCAAGCAAACTTATTAAACTAGAAATCAATAAACAATCGTATTTCGCATTAAGTGAAAATCTGAAATTTTATTTTTATTGTCGTGATAATAGACGTCTTCAAATTATATCAGTCACCTGTATTTCCTCAAGTTTAATTTTCTCTTTAAGACCGATGATTTTAGTTATAAAATACAGAAATATTTTATTTAGGTATAAATAAATTAGTTAAAAAACGTCTTTTTATTGAAATAAATGTTTTACATTAATACATTAAAAAAACGATCTAAAATGTAAGTTCCGGTATGGTTCAGATAAAACTTTTAGCAATACATGTCATAAGCATTTGATGACGTCATATTCGAACAGCATTGTATTATAATTTGATTTTCTTTATTAAGTATTTATTACTTTTTGTTTATAATTAAAAGCAAATTAAATTCTATAAATGCTATGGAACCATGGAAAAACCCTAAAATAAATGCACAAAGAATTTTTAGATTTCAGGTATAAGTAATTTCAAAGAAATAATCGGTGCCATAAAACCCAATACGGTACATTGTTGCATTCTATGAACAAATTTGATAATATGTTTAAGAATTCTGTCATACATATTATGTTATTCTTACATAATATTAATTTAAAAACTATTTAATTTAATAAAGGGTACACTATAGCGTACCCGCGTTTTATTAAATTATTTTGAAGTTTGTGACAAACTTATATGCTAGATAGCAATTATTTCTTGAAAGAAAGAATTATTGAATTCCTCGTGGTTCTTTCAATGAAAAATGATTGTTATTTAGCATTTAAGTTTGTCCCAACTTCAAAATAATTTAATAAAAGGTACATTATAGTGTGCGTTGGGTCTGAAAGGATTAAGTAATAAACTTGACAAAAGTATTTTTAACAGGTATCTAGTTGTAACCCAGATGCAATTATTATAATGCATAATTTAAAAACTCAGTACGATGTAAGTTATTATTTTGATCATTATTGTTTTTAGTATTATACTATGAACGGCGATATAAAATATTTTCGTTAATTTCGTCTAAGATCAGTTTAATATTGTCAATAAGACCAATTTTGCAAAATTATAAAATACACAAAATACACACACCATTTATAAATTTGAAGTTAAAATCTCACTTGTAACGTTTTATTTGGTACTTCAAGTGATACTCCAAGGGAAGTGAATATATGTATATGCCACTTTACGAGAAAGTGAAGATATCAGCCCTTATTCAATACTTGTTAAAAGTCAAATAATTTTGGCTTTTGCAAAAACAAAATTATACCTACTTAATGCATCTTGTGTTCTTAGGAGTGATAAGAAAATTAATAGATTTTTGATTAAAACATCATCACAGTTTAGACTTCCAAATTTTAGAAATATTATGTCAGATATAGATCAGCAAGTTATGCTGGAACTGTTTCATAGATGGAAAGCTACCGAGTTTTGTTTCTTTTTATTGTACAGCGTTACTTATTTTATTAGATATAGTATGTTCTGCACAGTATATCAATTTTTTACTCCTAAATATTGTGTTCAGAATGTTAACACATAAATTAGCTCCAGTGCTAATTTATAAATATAATTTTGTATATATTATTTTTTGTAAATAATTTTAATCTAGAAATTGAATTTCTACAAGAAGGCCTCGTGGCGTAAGCTGTAGAGCGGTAGGGTTTCAAATCCAATAGGTCGGTCGGTTCAGGTTCGAATCCCAGGTAGGTTAAAAAAAATTTAATTTATATTTCAGTTAATTTTCAGGACTAGATACTGATGATATCCAAAATCCAAAAGAAATAAGTAAGCCCAATATAAATAATAAAATATAAATAAAAAAATAATAACAATAAGGCCAATAAACATATAAATAATAAAATTAATTAAGTAAATTTGACAATTAAAATAATATATACTTTAATTAAATAATAATTATAAAAAGAATTTTTTTATTTGCCATCATGGTAAAATATTGGAAGCGATATTAAGCAATATTGCTTTTAATATTGTGCAACATTGCAAATTGTTCTCATTACTATATTGCGCTATATTGACGTCAATATTGTGCGATATTGACTGCACTATTGTGCAACATTGCAAATTGTTCTCATTACTATATTGCGCTATATTGACATCAATATTGCACCAATATTGGACGCGATATAGCCCCAACATTGAAGACTATATTGCTTCAATATTGCTATCAATATTGTGCGATATTGACTGCAATATTGTGCAACATTGCAAATTGTTCTCATTAGTATATTGTGCTATATTGACCGCAATATTGCGCCAATATTTACAGTATGAAGGACCAATATTGCCACAATATTGCGTGCTACCTGGGATGGAGCAAGCCAAACTCGCATTTCTTCAGTTGCAACCGCCGTATATTGTGAAATAACATTCTACGGTCCAATCTGAAAGCATTATTCGTGTTTTCATCTGGAAATTAGTTAATCAGCATATAGCAGTTTCTAAAAAGTTTAAAAAATAATATTTATTTTTTTGAGTAAATTGTAACTAAAATAGTCAAGAAACTTGACCCTTCTGTTTGCATAAGATATAGCAAATAATTTATTACAACTTTTTTTGAAATATATCAATTCTTTTTAATGCGTAGTACTCAGAAAACAGTTGGAGACAAGCGGATGTGCGTAAAAACATATCAAAATGCGTTAGAAAGCATGGAGCAAGCCAAACTCGCATTTCTTCAGTTGCAACCGCCGTATTAATAAATAACATTCTACGGTCCAATCTGAAAGCATTATTCGTGTTTTCATCTGGAAATTAGTTAATCAGCATATAGCAGTTTGTAAAAAGTTTAAAAAATAATATTTATTTTTTTGAGTAAATTGTAACTAAAATAGTCCAAAAACTTGACCCTTCTGTTTGCATAAGATATAGCAAATAATTTATAGGAACTTTTTTTGAAATATATCTATTCTTTTTAATGCGTAGTACTCAGAAAACAGTTGGAGACAAGCGGATGTGCATAAAAACATATCAAAATGCGTTAGGAAGCATGGAGCAAGCCAAACTCGCATTTCTTCAGTTGCAACCGCCGTATTAAGAAATAACATTCTACGGTTTAATCTGAAAGCATTATTCGTGTTTTCATCTGGAAATTAGTTAATCAGCATATAGCAATTTATAAAAAGTTTAGAAAATAATATTTATTTTTTTGAGTAAATTGTAACTAAAATAGTCAAGAAACTTGACCCTTCTGTTTGCATAAGATATAGCAAATAATTTATTACAACTTTTTTTGAAATATATCGATTCTTTTTAAAGCGTAGTACTCAGAAAACAGTTGGAGACAAGCGGATGTGCATAAAAACATATCAAAATGCGTTAGGAAGCATGGAGCAAGCCAAACTCGCATTTCTTCAGTTGCAACCGCCGTATATTGTAAAATAACATTCTACGGTCCAATCTGAAAACATTATTCGTGTTTTCATCTGGAAATTAGTTAATCAGCATATAGCAGTTTGTAAAAAGTTTAAAAAATAATATTTATTTTTTTGAGTAAATTGTAACTAAAATAGTCCAAAAACTTGACCCTTCTGTTTGCATAAGATATAGCAAATAATTTATAGGAACTTTTTTTGAAATATATCTATTCTTTTTAATGCGTAGTACTCAGAAAACAGTTGGAGACAAGCGGATGTGCATAAAAACATATCAAAATGCGTTAGGAAGCATGGAGCAAGCCAAACTCGCATTTCTTCAGTTGCAACCGCCGTATATTGTAAAATAACATTCTACGGTCCAATCTGAAAACATTATTCGTGTTTTCATCTGGAAATTAGTTAATCAGCATATAGCAGTTTATAACAAGTTTAAAAAATAATATTTATTTTTTTGAGTAAATTGTAACTAAAATAGTCAAGAAACTTGACCCTTCTGTTTGCATAAGATATAGCAAATAATTTATAGGAACTTTTTTTGAAATATATCGATTCTTTTTAATGCGTAGTACTCAGAAAACAGTTGGAGACAAGCGGATGTGCGTAAAAACATATCAAAATGCGTTAGAAAGCATGGAGCAAGCCAACCTCGCATTTCTTCAGTTGCAACCGCCGTATATTGTAAAATAACATTCTACGGTCCAATCTGAAAACATTATTCGTGTTTTCATCTGGAAATTAGTTAATCAGCATATAGCAGTTTATAAAAAGTTTAAAAAATAATATTTATTTTTTTGAGTAAATTGTAACTAAAATAGTCAAGAAACTTGACCCTTCTGTTTGCATAAGATATAGCAAATAATTTATAGGAACTTTTTTTGAAATATATCGATTCTTTTTAATGCGTAGTACTCAGAAAACAGTTGGAGACAAGCGGATGTGCGTAAAAACATATCAAAATGCGTTAGAAAGCATGGAGCAAGCCAACCTCGCATTTCTTCAGTTGCAACCGCCGTATATTGTGAAATAACATTCTACGGTCCAATCTGAAAGCATTATTCGTGTTTTTATCTGGAAATTAGTTAATCAGCATATAGCAGTTTATAAAAAGTTTAAAAAATAATATTTATTTTTTTGAGTAAATTGTAACTAAAATAGGCAAGAAACTTGACCCTTCTGTTTGCATAAGATATAGCAAATAATTTATAGCTACTTTTTTTGAAATATATCGATTCTTTTTAATGCGTAGTACTCAGAAAACAGTTGGAGACAAGCGGATGTGCGTAAAAACATATCAAAATGCGTTAGAAAGCATGGAGCAAGCCAAACTCGCATTTCTTCAGTTGCAACCGCCGTATATTGGGAAGTAACATTCTATGGTCCAATCTGAAAGCATTATTCGTGTTTTCATCTGGAAATTAGTTAATCAGCATATAGCAGTTTCTAAAAAGTTTAAAAAATAATATTTATTTTTTTGAGTAAATTGTAACTAAAATAGTCAAGAAACTTGACCCTTCTGTTTGCATAAGATATAGCAAATAATTTATTACAACTTTTTTTGAAATATATCGATTTTTTTTAATGCGTAGTACTCAGAAAACAGTTGGAGACAAGCGGATGTGCGTAAAAACATATCAAAATGCGTTAGAAAGCATGGAGCAAGCCAAACTCGCATTTCTTCAGTTGCAACCGCCGTATTAAGAAATAACATTCTACGGTCCAATCTGAAAGCATTATTCGTGTTTTCATCTGGAAATTAGTTAATCAGCATATAGCAATTTATAAAAAGTTTAAAAAATAATATTTATTTTTTTGAGTAAATTGTAACTAAAATAGTCAAGAAACTTGACCCTTCTGTTTGCATAAGATATAGCAAATAATATATAGGAACTTTTTTTGAAATATATCGATTCTTTTTAATGCGTAGTACTCAGAAAACAGTTGGAGACAAGCGGATGTGCGTAAAAACATATCAAAACGCGTTAGAAAGCATGGAGCAAGCCAACCTCGAATTTCTTCAGTTGCAACCGCCGTATATTGTGAAATAACATTCTACGGTCCAATCTGAAAGCATTATTCGTGTTTTTATCTGGAAATTAGTTAATCAGCATATAGAAGTTTATAAAAAGTTTAAAAAATAATATTTGTTTTTTTGAGTAAATTGTAACTAAAATAGTCAAGAAACTTGACCCTTCTGTTTGCATAAGATATAGCAAATAATTTATAGCTACTTTTTTTGAAATATATCGATTCTTTTTAATGCGTAGTACTCAGAAAACAGTTGGAGACAAGCGGATGTGCGTAAAAACATATCAAAATGCGTTAGAAAGCATGGAGCAAGCCAACCTTGCATTTCTTCAGTTGCAACCGCCGTATATTGTGAAATAACATTCTATGGTCCAATCTGAAAGCATCATTCGTGTTTTCATCTGGAAATTAGTTAATCAGCATATAGCAGTTTATAAAAAGTTTAAAAAATAATATTTATTTTTTTGAGTAAATTGTAACTAAAATAGTCAAGAAACTTGACCCTTCTGTTTGCATAAGAAATAGCAAATAATTTATAGGAACTTTTTTTGAAATATATGGATCCTTTTTAATGCGTAGTACTCAGAAAACAGTTGGAGACAAGCGGATGTGCGTAAAAACATATCAAAATGCGTTAGAAAGCATGGAGCAAGCCAACCTCGCATTTCTTCAGTTGCAACCGCCGTATATTGTAAAATAACATTCTACGGTCCAATCTGAAAACATTATTCGTGTTTTAATCTGGAAATTAGTTAATCAGCATATAGCAGTTTATAAAAAGTTTAAAAAATAATATTTATTTTTTTGAGTAAATTGTAACTAAAATAGTCAAGAAACTTGACCCTTCTGTTTGCATAAGATATAGCAAATAATTTATAGGAACTTTTTTTGAAATATATCGATTCTTTTTAATGCGTATTACTCAGAAAACAGTTGGAGACAAGCGGATGTGCGTAAAAACATATCAAAATGCGTTAGTAAGCATGGAGCAAGCCAACCTCGCATTTCTTCAGTTGCAACCGCCGTATATTGTGAAATAACATTCTACGGTCCAATCTGAAAGCATCATTCGTGTTTTCATCTGGAAATTAGTTAATCAGCATATAGCAGTTTATAAAAAGTTTAAAAAATATTATTTATTTTTTTGAGTAAATTGTAACTAAAATAGTCAAGAAACTTGACCCTTCTGTTTGCATAAGATATAGCAAATAATTTATAGGAACTTTTTTTGAAATATATCGATTCTTTTTAATGCGTAGTACTCAGAAAACAGTTGGAGACAAGCGGATGTGCGTAAAAACATATCAAAATGCGTTAGAAAGCATGGAGCAAGCCAGCCTCGCATTTCTTCAGTTGCAACCGCCGTATATTGTGAAATAACATTCTACGGTCCAATCTGAAAGCATCATTCGTTTTTTCATCTGGAAATTAGTTAATCAGCATATAGCAGTTTATAAAAAGTTTAAAAAATATTATTTATTTTTTTGAGTAAATTCTAACTAAAATAGTCAAGAAACTTGACCCTTCTGTTTGCATAAGATATAGCAAATAATTAATAGGAACTTTTTTTGAAATATATCTATTCTTTTTAATGCGTAGTACTCAGAAAACAGTTGGAGACAAGCGGATGTGCGTAAAAACATATCAAAATGCGTTAGAAAGCATGGAGCAAGCCAAACTCGCATTTCTTCAGTTGCAACCGCCGTATTAAGAAATAACATTCTACGGTCCAATCTGAAAGCATTATTCGTGTTTTCATCTGGAAATTAGTTAATCAGCATATAGCAGTTTATAAAAAGTATAAAATATAATATTTATTTTTTTGAGTAAATTGTAACTAAAATAGTCAAGAAACTTGACCCGTCTGTTTGCATAAGATATAGCAAATAATTTATTACAACTTTTTTTGAAATATATCGATTCTTTTCAATGCGTAGTACTCAGAAACCATTTGGAGACAAGCGGATGTGCGTAAAACCATATCAAAATGCGTTAGAAAGCATGGAGCAAGCCAAACTCGCATTTCTTCAGTTGCAACCGCCGTATTAAGAAATAACATTCTACGGTCCAATCTGAAAGCATTATTCGTGTTTTCATCTGGAAATTAGTTAATCAGCATATAGCAGTTTATAAAAAGTATAAAATATAATATTTATTTTTTTGAGTAAATTGTAACTAAAATAGTCAAGAAACTTGACCCTTCTGTTTGCATAAGATATAGCAAATAATTTATAGCTACTTTTTTTGAAATATATCGATTCTTTTTAATGCGTAGTACTCAGAAAACAGTTGGAGACAAGCGGATGTGCGTAAAAACATATCAAAATGCGTTAGAAAGCATGGAGCAAACCAAACTCGCATTTCTTCAGTTGCAACCGCCGTATATTGTGAAATAACATTCTACGGTCCAATCTGAAAGCATTATTCGTGTTTTCATCTGGAAATTAGTTAATCAGCATATAGCAGTTTCTAAAAAGTTTAAAAAATAATATTTTTTTTTTTGAGTAAATTGTAACTAAAATAGTCAAGAAACTTGACCCTTCTGTTTGCATAAGATATAGCAAATAATTTATAGGAACTTTTTTTTAAATATATCTATTCTTTTTAATGCGTAGTACTCAGAAAACAGTTGGAGACAAGCGGATGAGCGTAAAAACATATCAAAATGCGTTAGAAAGCATGGAGCAAGCCAAACTCGCATTTCTTCAGTTGCAAGCGCCGTATTAAGAAATAACATTCTACGGTCCAATCTGAAAGCATTATTCGTGTTTTCATCTGGAAATTAGTTAATCAGCATATAGCAGTTTATAAAAAGTTTAAAAAATAATATTTATTTTTTTGAGTAAATTGTAACTAAAATAGTCAAGAAACTTGACCTTTCTGTTTGCATAAGAAATAGCAAATAATTTATAGGAACTTTTTTTGAAATATATGGATCCTTTTTAATGCGTAGTACTCAGAAAACAGTTGGAGACAAGCGGATGTGCTTAAAAACATATCAAAATGCGTTAGAAAGCATGGAGCAAGCCAAACTCGCATTTCTTCAATTGCAACCGCCGTATGAAGAAATAACATTCTACGGTCCAATCTGAAAGCATTATTCGTGTTTTCATCTGGAAATTAGTTAATCAGCATATTGCAATTTATAAAAAGTTTAAATAATAATAATTATTTTTTTGAGTAAATTGTAACTAAAATAGTCAAGAAACTTGACCCTTCTGTTTGCATAAGATATAGCAAATAATTTATAGGAACTTTTTTTGAAATATATCGATTCTTTTTAATGCGTAGTACTCAGAAAACAGTTGGAGACAAGCGGATGTGCGTAAAAACATATCAAAATGCGTTAGAAAGCATGGAGCAAGCCAACCTCGCATTTCTTCAGTTGCAACCGCCGTATATTGTAAAATAACATTCTACGGTCCAATCTGAAAACATTATTCGTGTTTTCATCTGGAAATTAGTTAATCAGCATATAGCAGTTTATAAAAAGTTTAAAAAATAATATTTATTTTTTTGAGTAAATTGTAACTAAAATAGTCAAGAAACTTGACCCTTCTGTTTGCATAAGATATAGCAAATAATTTATAGGAACTTTTTTTGCAATATATCGATTCTTTTTAATGCGTAGTACTCAGAAAACAGTTGGAGACAAGCGGATGTGCGTAAAAACATATCAAAATGCGTTAGAAAGCATGGAGCAAGCCAACCTCGCATTTCTTCAGTTGCAACCGCCGTATATTGTAAAATAACATTCTATGGTCCAATCTGAAAACATTATTCGTGTTTTCATCTGGAAATTAGTTAATCAGCATATAGCAGTTTATAAAAAGTTTAAAAAATAATATTTATTTTTTTGAGTAAATTGTAACTAAAATAGTCAAGAAACTTGACCCTTCTGTTTGCATAAGATATAGCAAATAATTTATAGGAACTTTTTTTGAAATATATCGATTCTTTTTAATGCGTAGTACTCAGAAAACAGTTGGAGACAAGCGGATGTGCGTAAAAACATATCAAAATGAGTTAGAAAGCATGGAGCAAGCCAACCTCGCATTTCTTCAGTTGCAACCGCCGTATATTGTGAAATAACATTCTACGGTCCAATCTGAAAGCATTATTCGTGTTTTTATCTGGAAATTAGTTAATCAGCATATAGCAGTTTATAAAAAGTTTAAAAAATAATATTTATTTTTTTGAGTAAATTGTAACTAAAATAGTCAAGAAACTTGACCCTTCTGTTTGCATAAGATATAGCAAATAATTTATAGCTACTTTTTTTGAAATATATCGATTCTTTTTAATGCGCAGTACTCAGAAAACAGTTGGAGACAAGCGGATGTGCGTAAAAACATATCAAAATGCGTTAGAAAGCATGGAGCAAGCCAAACACGCATTTCTTCAGTTGCAACCGCCGTATATTGTGAAATAACATTCTACGGTCCAATCTGAAAGCATTATTCGTGTTTTCATCTGGAAATTAGTTAATCAGCATATAGCAGTTTGTAAAAAGTTTAAAAAATAATATTTATTTTTTTGAGTAAATTGTAACTAAAATAGTCAAGAAACTTGACCCTTCTGTTTGCATAAGAAATAGCAAATAATTTATAGGAACTTTTTTTGAAATATATGGATCCTTTTTAATGCGTAGTACTCAGAAAACAGTTGGAGACAAGCGGATGTGCGTAAAAACATATCAAAATGCGTTAGAAAGCATGGAGCAAGCCAACCTCGCATTTCTTCAGTTGCAACCGCCGTATATTGTAAAATAACATTCTACGGTCCAATCTGAAAACATTATTCGTGTTTTCATCTGGAAATTAGTTAATCAGCATATAGCAGTTTATAAAAAGTTTAAAAAATAATATTTATTTTTTTGAGTAAATTGTAACTAAAATAGTCAAGGAACTTGACCCTTCTGTTTGCATAAGATATAGCAAATAATTTATAGGAACTTTTTTTGAAATATATCGATTCTTTTTAATGCGTAGTACTCAGAAAACAGTTGGAGACAAGCGGATGTGCGTAAAAACATATCAAAATGCGTTAGTAAGCATGGAGCAAGCCAACCTCGCATTTCTTCAGTTGCAACCGCCGTATATTGTGAAATAACATTCTACGGTCCAATCTGAAAGCATCATTCGTGTTTTCATCTGGAAATTAGTTAATCAGCATATAGCAGTTTATAAAAAGTTTAAAAAATAATATTTATTTTTTTGAGTAAATTGTAACTAAAATAGTCAAGAAACTTGACCCTTCTGTTTGCATAAGATATAGCAAATAATTTATTACAACTTTTTTTGAAATATATCGATTCTTTTTAATGCGTAGTACTCAGAAAACAGTTGGAGACAAGCGGATGTGCGTAAAAACATATCAAAATGCGTTAGAAAGCATGGAGCAAGCCAAACTCGCATTTCTTCAGTTGCAACCGCCGTATTAAGAAATAACATTCTACGGTCCAATCTGAAAGCATTGTTCGTGTTTTCATCTGGAAATTAGTTAATCAGCATATAGCAATTTATAAAAAGTTTAAAAAATAATATTTATTTTTTTGAGTAAATTGTAACTAAAATAGTCAAGAAACTTGACCCTTCTGTTTGCATAAGATATAGCAAATAATTTATAGGAACTTTTTTTGAATTATATCGATTCTTTTTAATGCGTAGTACTCAGAAAACAGTTGGAGACAAGCGGATGTGCGTAAAAACATATCAAAACGCGTTAGAAATCATGGAGCAAGCCAACCTCGAATTTCTTCAGTTGCAACCGCCGTATATTGTGAAATAACATTCTACGGTCCAATCTGAAAGCATCATTCGTGTTTTTATCTGGAAATTTGTTAATCAGCATATAGCAGTTTATAAAAAGTTTAAAAAATAATATTTGTTTTTTTGAGTAAATTGTAACTAAAATAGTCAAGAAACTTGACCCTTCTGTTTGCATAAGATATAGAAAATAATTTATAGCTACTTTTTTTGAAATATATCGATTCTTTTTAATGCGTAGTACTCAGAAAACAGTTGGCGACAAGCGGATGTGCGTAAAAACATATCAAAATGCGTTAGAAAGCATGGAGCAAGCCAACCTTGCATTTCTTCAGTTGCAACCGCCGTATATTGTGAAATAACATTCTACGGTCCAATCTGAAAGCATCATTCGTGTTTTCATCTGGAAATTAGTTAATCAGCATATAGAAGTTTATAAAAAGTTTAAAAAATAATATTTGTTTTTTTGAGTAAATTGTAACTAAAATAGTCAAGAAACTTGACCCTTCTGTTTGCATAAGATATAGCAAATAATTTATAGCTACTTTTTTTGAAATATATCGATTCTTTTTAATGCGTAGTACTCAGAAAACAGTTGGAGACAAGCGGATGTGCGTAAAAACATATCAAAATGCGTTAGAAAGCATGGAGCAAGCCAACCTTGCATTTCTTCAGTTGCAACCGCCGTATATTGTGAAATAACATTCTAAGGTCCAATCTGAAAGCATCATTCGTGTTTTCATCTGGAAATTAGTTAATCAGCATATAGCAGTTTATAAAAAGTTTAAAAAATAATATTTATTTTTTTGAGTAAATTGTAACTAAAATAGTCAAGAAACTTGACCCTTCTGTTTGCATAAGAAATAGCAAATAATTTATAGGAACTTTTTTTGAAATATATGGATCCTTTTTAATGCGTAGTACTCAGAAAACAGTTGGAGACAAGCGGATGTGCGTAAAAACATATCAAAATGCGTTAGAAAGCATGGAGCAAGCCAACCTCGCATTTCTTCAGTTGCAACCGCCGTATATTGTAAAATAACATTCTACGGTCCAATCTGAAAACATTATTCGTGTTTTAATCTGGATATTAGTTAATCAGCATATAGCAGTTTATAAAAAGTTTAAAAAATAATATTTATTTTTTTGAGTAAATTGTAACTAAAATAGTCAAGAAACTTGACCCTTCTGTTTGCATAAGATATAGCAAATAATTTATAGGAACTTTTTTTGAAATATATCGATTCTTTTTAATGCGTAGTACTCAGAAAACAGTTGGAGACAAGCGGATGTGCGTAAAAACATATCAAAATGCGTTAGTAAGCATGGAGCAAGCCAACCTCGCATTTCTTCAGTTGCAACCGCCGTATATTGTGAAATAACATTCTACGGTCCAATCTGAAAGCATCATTCGTGTTTTCATCTGGAAATTAGTTAATCAGCATATAGCAGTTTATAAAAAGTTTAAAAAATATTATTTATTTTTTTGAGTAAATTGTAACTAAAATAGTCAAGAAACTTGACCCTTCTGTTTGCATAAGATATAGCAAATAATTTATAGGAACTTTTTTTGAAATATATCGATTCTTTTTAATGCGTAGTACTCAGAAAACAGTTGGAGACAAGCGGATGTGCGTAAAAACATATCAAAATGCGTTAGTAAGCATGGAGCAAGCCAACCTCGCATTTCTTCAGTTGCAACCGCCGTATATTGTGAAATAACATTCTACGGTCCAATCTGAAAGCATTATTCGTGTTTTTATCTGGAAATTAGTTAATCAGCATATAGCAGTTTATAAAAAGTTTAAAAAATGATATTTATTTTTTTGAGTAAATTGTAACTAAAATAGTCAAGAAACTTGACCCTTCTGTTTGCATAAGATATAGCAAATAATTTATAGCTACTTTTTTTGAAATATATCGATTCTTTTTAATGCGTAGTACTCAGAAAACAGTTGGAGACAAGCGGATGTGCGTAAAAACATATCAAAATGCGTTAGAAAGCATGGAGCAAGCCAAACTCGCATTTCTTCAGTTGCAACCGCCGTATATTGTGAAATAACATTCTACGGTCCAATCTGAAAGCATTATTCGTGTTTTCATCTGGAAATTAGTTAATCAGCATATAGCAGTTTCTAAAAAGTTTAAAAAATAATATTTTTTTTTTGAGTAAATTGTAACTAAAATAGTCAAGAAACTTGACCCTTCTGTTTGCATAAGATATAGCAAATAATTTATAGGAACTTTTTTTTAAATATATCTATTCTTTTTAATGCGTAGTACTCAGAAAACAGTTGGAGACAAGCGGATGTGCGTAAAAACATATCAAAATGCGTTAGAAAGCATGGAGCAAGCCAAACTCGCATTTCTTCAGTTGCAAGCGCCGTATTAAGAAATAACATTCTACGGTCCAATCTGAAAGCATTATTCGTGTTTTCATCTGGAAATTAGTTAATCAGCATATAGCAGTTTATAAAAAGTTTAAAAAATAATATTTATTTTTTTGAGTAAATTGTAACTAAAATAGTCAAGAAACTTGACCTTTCTGTTTGCATAAGAAATAGCAAATAATTTATAGGAACTTTTTTTGAAATATATGGATCCTTTTTAATGCGTAGTACTCAGAAAACAGTTGGAGACAAGCGGATGTGCTTAAAAACATATCAAAATGCGTTAGAAAGCATGGAGCAAGCCAAACTCGCATTTCTTCAATTGCAACCGCCGTATGAAGAAATAACATTCTACGGTCCAATCTGAAAGCATTATTCGTGTTTTCATCTGGAAATTAGTTAATCAGCATATTGCAATTTATAAAAAGTTTAAATAATAATAATTATTTTTTTGAGTAAATTGTAACTAAAATAGTCAAGAAACTTGACCCTTCTGTTTGCATAAGATATAGCAAATAATTTATAGGAACTTTTTTTGAAATATATCGATTCTTTTTAATGCGTAGTACTCAGAAAACAGTTGGAGACATGCGGATGTGCGTAAAAACATATCAAAATGCGTTAGAAAGCATGGAGCAAGCCAAACTCGCATTTCTTCAGTTGCAACCGCCGTATATTGTGAAATAACATTCTACGGTCCAATCTGAAAGCATTATTCGTGTTTTCATCTGGAAATTAGTTAATCAGCATATAGCAGTTTGTAAAAAGTTTAAAAAATAATATTTATTTTTTTGAGTAAATTGTAACTAAAATAGTCAAGAAACTTGACCCTTCTGTTTGCATAAGAAATAGCAAATAATTTATAGGAACTTTTTTTGAAATATATGGATCCTTTTTAATGCGTAGTACTCAGAAAACAGTTGGAGACAAGCGGATGTGCGTAAAAACATATCAAAATGCGTTAGAAAGCATGGAGCAAGCCAACCTCGCATTTCTTCAATTGCAACCGCCGTATATTGTAAAATAACATTCTACGGTCCAATCTGAAAACATTATTCGTGTTTTCATCTGGAAATTAGTTAATCAGCATATAGCAGTTTATAAAAAGTTTAAAAAATAATATTTATTTTTTTGAGTAAATTGTAACTAAAATAGTCAAGGAACTTGACCCTTCTGTTTGCATAAGATATAGCAAATAATTTATAGGAACTTTTTTTGAAATATATCGATTCTTTTTAATGCGTAGTACTCAGAAAACAGTTGGAGACAAGCGGATGTGCGTAAAAACATATCAAAATGCGTTAGTAAGCATGGAGCAAGCCAACCTCGCATTTCTTCGGTTGCAACCGCCGTATATTGTGAAATAACATTCTACGGTCCAATCTGAAAGCATCATTCGTGTTTTCATCTGGAAATTAGTTAATCAGCATATAGCAGTTTATAAAAAGTTTAAAAAATAATATTTATTTTTTTGAGTAAATTGTAACTAAAATAGTCAAGAAACTTGACCCTTCTGTTTGCATAAGATATAGCAAATAATTTATAGGAACTTTTTTTGAAATATATCGATTCTTTTTAATGCGTAGTACTCAGAAAACAGTTGGAGACAAGCGGATGTGCGTAAAAACATATCAAAATGCGTTAGAAAGCATGGAGCAAGCCAACCTCGCATTTCTTCAGTTGCAACCGCCGTATATTGTGAAATAACATTCTACGGTCCAATCTGAAAGCATTATTCGTGTTTTTATCTGGAAATTAAATAATCAGCATATAGCAGTTTATAAAAAGTTTAAAAAATAATATTTATTTTTTTGAGTAAATTGTAACTAAAAGAGTCAAGAAACTTGACCCTTCTGTTTGCATAAGATATAGCAAATAATTTATAGCTACTTTTTTTGAAATATATCGATTCTTTTTAATGCGTAGTACTCAGAAAACAGTTGGAGACAAGCGGATGTGCTTAAAAACATATCAAAATGCGTTAGAAAGCATGGAGCAAGCCAAACTCGCATTTCTTCAGTTGCAAGCGCCGTATTAAGAAATAAGATTCTACGGTCCAATCTGAAAGCATCATTCGTGTTTTCATCTGGAAATTAGTTAATCAGCATATAGCAGTTTATAAAAAGTTTAAAAAATAATATTTATTTTTTTGAGTAAATTGTAACTAAAATAGTCAAGAAACTTGACCCTTCTGTTTGCATAAGATATAGCAAATAATTTATTACAACTTTTTTTGAAATATATCGATTCTTTTTAATGCGTAGTACTCAGAAAACAGTTGGAGACAAGCGGATGTGCGTAAAAACATATCAAAATGCGTTAGAAAGCATGGAGCAAGCCAAACTCGCATTTCTTCAGTTGCAACCGCCGTATTAAGAAATAACATTCTACGGTCCAATCTGAAAGCATTGTTCGTGTTTTCATCTGGAAATTAGTTAATCAGCATATAGCAATTTATAAAAAGTTTAAAAAATAATATTTATTTTTTTGAGTAAATTGTAACTAAAATAGTCAAGAAACTTGACCCTTCTGTTTGCATAAGATATAGCAAATAATTTATAGGAACTTTTTTTGAATTATATCGATTCTTTTTAATGCGTAGTACTCAGAAAACAGTTGGAGACAAGCGGATGTGCGTAAAAACATATCAAAACGCGTTAGAAATCATGGAGCAAGCCAACCTCGAATTTCTTCAGTTGCAACCGCCGTATATTGTGAAATAACATTCTACGGTCCAATCTGAAAGCATCATTCGTGTTTTTATCTGGAAATTTGTTAATCAGCATATAGCAGTTTATAAAAAGTTTAAAAAATAATATTTGTTTTTTTGAGTAAATTGTAACTAAAATAGTCAAGAAACTTGACCCTTCTGTTTGCATAAGATATAGAAAATAATTTATAGCTACTTTTTTTGAAATATATCGATTCTTTTTAATGCGTAGTACTCAGAAAACAGTTGGCGACAAGCGGATGTGCGTAAAAACATATCAAAATGCGTTAGAAAGCATGGAGCAAGCCAACCTTGCATTTCTTCAGTTGCAACCGCCGTATATTGTGAAATAACATTCTACGGTCCAATCTGAAAGCATCATTCGTGTTTTCATCTGGAAATTAGTTAATCAGCATATAGAAGTTTATAAAAAGTTTAAAAAATAATATTTGTTTTTTTGAGTAAATTGTAACTAAAATAGTCAAGAAACTTGACCCTTCTGTTTGCATAAGATATAGCAAATAATTTATAGCTACTTTTTTTGAAATATATCGATTCTTTTTAATGCGTAGTACTCAGAAAACAGTTGGAGACAAGCGGATGTGCGTAAAAACATATCAAAATGCGTTAGAAAGCATGGAGCAAGCCAACCTTGCATTTCTTCAGTTGCAACCGCCGTATATTGTGAAATAACATTCTAAGGTCCAATCTGAAAGCATCATTCGTGTTTTCATCTGGAAATTAGTTAATCAGCATATAGCAGTTTATAAAAAGTTTAAAAAATAATATTTATTTTTTTGAGTAAATTGTAACTAAAATAGTCAAGAAACTTGACCCTTCTGTTTGCATAAGAAATAGCAAATAATTTATAGGAACTTTTTTTGAAATATATGGATCCTTTTTAATGCGTAGTACTCAGAAAACAGTTGGAGACAAGCGGATGTGCGTAAAAACATATCAAAATGCGTTAGAAAGCATGGAGCAAGCCAACCTCGCATTTCTTCAGTTGCAACCGCCGTATATTGTAAAATAACATTCTACGGTCCAATCTGAAAACATTATTCGTGTTTTAATCTGGATATTAGTTAATCAGCATATAGCAGTTTATAAAAAGTTTAAAAAATAATATTTATTTTTTTGAGTAAATTGTAACTAAAATAGTCAAGAAACTTGACCCTTCTGTTTGCATAAGATATAGCAAATAATTTATAGGAACTTTTTTTGAAATATATCGATTCTTTTTAATGCGTAGTACTCAGAAAACAGTTGGAGACAAGCGGATGTGCGTAAAAACATATCAAAATGCGTTAGTAAGCATGGAGCAAGCCAACCTCGCATTTCTTCAGTTGCAACCGCCGTATATTGTGAAATAACATTCTACGGTCCAATCTGAAAGCATCATTCGTGTTTTCATCTGGAAATTAGTTAATCAGCATATAGCAGTTTATAAAAAGTTTAAAAAATATTATTTATTTTTTTGAGTAAATTGTAACTAAAATAGTCAAGAAACTTGACCCTTCTGTTTGCATAAGATATAGCAAATAATTTATAGGAACTTTTTTTGAAATATATCGATTCTTTTTAATGCGTAGTACTCAGAAAACAGTTGGAGACAAGCGGATGTGCGTAAAAACATATCAAAATGCGTTAGAAAGCATGGAGCAAGCCAACCTCGCATTTCTTCAGTTGCAACCGCCGTATATTGTGAAATAACATTCTACGGTCCAATCTGAAAGCATTATTCGTGTTTTTATCTGGAAATTAGTTAATCAGCATATAGCAGTTTATAAAAAGTTTAAAAAATGATATTTATTTTTTTGAGTAAATTGTAACTAAAATAGTCAAGAAACTTGACCCTTCTGTTTGCATAAGATATAGCAAATAATTTATAGCTACTTTTTTTGAAATATATCGATTCTTTTTAATGCGTAGTACTCAGAAAACAGTTGGAGACAAGCGGATGTGCGTAAAAACATATCAAAATGCGTTAGAAAGCATGGAGCAAGCCAAACTCGCATTTCTTCAGTTGCAACCGCCGTATATTGTGAAATAACATTCTACGGTCCAATCTGAAAGCATTATTCGTGTTTTCATCTGGAAATTAGTTAATCAGCATATAGCAGTTTCTAAAAAGTTTAAAAAATAATATTTTTTTTTTGAGTAAATTGTAACTAAAATAGTCAAGAAACTTGACCCTTCTGTTTGCATAAGATATAGCAAATAATTTATAGGAACTTTTTTTTAAATATATCTATTCTTTTTAATGCGTAGTACTCAGAAAACAGTTGGAGACAAGCGGATGTGCGTAAAAACATATCAAAATGCGTTAGAAAGCATGGAGCAAGCCAAACTCGCATTTCTTCAGTTGCAAGCGCCGTATTAAGAAATAACATTCTACGGTCCAATCTGAAAGCATTATTCGTGTTTTCATCTGGAAATTAGTTAATCAGCATATAGCAGTTTATAAAAAGTTTAAAAAATAATATTTATTTTTTTGAGTAAATTGTAACTAAAATAGTCAAGAAACTTGACCTTTCTGTTTGCATAAGAAATAGCAAATAATTTATAGGAACTTTTTTTGAAATATATGGATCCTTTTTAATGCGTAGTACTCAGAAAACAGTTGGAGACAAGCGGATGTGCTTAAAAACATATCAAAATGCGTTAGAAAGCATGGAGCAAGCCAAACTCGCATTTCTTCAATTGCAACCGCCGTATGAAGAAATAACATTCTACGGTCCAATCTGAAAGCATTATTCGTGTTTTCATCTGGAAATTAGTTAATCAGCATATTGCAATTTATAAAAAGTTTAAATAATAATAATTATTTTTTTGAGTAAATTGTAACTAAAATAGTCAAGAAACTTGACCCTTCTGTTTGCATAAGATATAGCAAATAATTTATAGGAACTTTTTTTGAAATATATCGATTCTTTTTAATGCGTAGTACTCAGAAAACAGTTGGAGACATGCGGATGTGCGTAAAAACATATCAAAATGCGTTAGAAAGCATGGAGCAAGCCAAACTCGCATTTCTTCAGTTGCAACCGCCGTATATTGTGAAATAACATTCTACGGTCCAATCTGAAAGCATTATTCGTGTTTTCATCTGGAAATTAGTTAATCAGCATATAGCAGTTTGTAAAAAGTTTAAAAAATAATATTTATTTTTTTGAGTAAATTGTAACTAAAATAGTCAAGAAACTTGACCCTTCTGTTTGCATAAGAAATAGCAAATAATTTATAGGAACTTTTTTTGAAATATATGGATCCTTTTTAATGCGTAGTACTCAGAAAACAGTTGGAGACAAGCGGATGTGCGTAAAAACATATCAAAATGCGTTAGAAAGCATGGAGCAAGCCAACCTCGCATTTCTTCAGTTGCAACCGCCGTATATTGTAAAATAACATTCTACGGTCCAATCTGAAAACATTATTCGTGTTTTCATCTGGAAATTAGTTAATCAGCATATAGCAGTTTATAAAAAGTTTAAAAAATAATATTTATTTTTTTGAGTAAATTGTAACTAAAATAGTCAAGGAACTTGACCCTTCTGTTTGCATAAGATATAGCAAATAATTTATAGGAACTTTTTTTGAAATATATCGATTCTTTTTAATGCGTAGTACTCAGAAAACAGTTGGAGACAAGCGGATGTGCGTAAAAACATATCAAAATGCGTTAGTAAGCATGGAGCAAGCCAACCTCGCATTTCTTCAGTTGCAACCGCCGTATATTGTGAAATAACATTCTACGGTCCAATCTGAAACCCTCATTCGTGTTTTCATCTGGAAATTAGTTAATCAGCATATAGCAGTTTATAAAAAGTTTAAAAAATAATATTTATTTTTTTGAGTAAATTGTAACTAAAATAGTCAAGAAACTTGACCCTTCTGTTTGCATAAGATATAGCAAATAATTTATAGGAACTTTTTTTGAAATATATCGATTCTTTTTAATGCGTAGTACTCAGAAAACAGTTGGAGACAAGCGGATGTGCGTAAAAACATATCAAAATGCGTTAGAAAGCATGGAGCAAGCCAACCTCGCATTTCTTCAGTTGCAACCGCCGTATATTGTGAAATAACATTCTACGGTCCAATCTGAAAGCATTATTCGTGTTTTTATCTGGAAATTAAATAATCAGCATATAGCAGTTTATAAAAAGTTTAAAAAATAATATTTATTTTTTTGAGTAAATTGTAACTAAAAGAGTCAAGAAACTTGACCCTTCTGTTTGCATAAGATATAGCAAATAATTTATAGCTACTTTTTTTGAAATATATCGATTCTTTTTAATGCGTAGTACTCAGAAAACAGTTGGAGACAAGCGGATGTGCTTAAAAACATATCAAAATGCGTTAGAAAGCATGGAGCAAGCCAAACTCGCATTTCTTCAGTTGCAAGCGCCGTATTAAGAAATAAGATTCTACGGTCCAATCTGAAAGCATTATTCGTGTTTTCATCTGGAAATTAGTTAATCAGCATATAGCAGTTTATAAAAAGTTTAAAAAATAATATTTATTTTTTTGAGTAAATTGTAACTAAAATAGTCAAGAAACTTGACCTTTCTGTTTGCATAAGAAATAGCAAATAATTTATAGGAACTTTTTTTGAAATATATGGATCCTTTTTAATGCGTAGTACTCAGAAAACAGTTGGAGACAAGCGGATGTGCTTAAAAACATATCAAAATGCGTTAGAAAGCATGGAGCAAGCCAAACTCGCATTTCTTCAATTGCAACCGCCGTATGAAGAAATAACATTCTACGGTCCAATCTGAAAGCATTATTCGTGTTTTCGTCTGGAAATTAGTTAATCAGCATATTGCAATTTATAAAAAGTTTAAATAATAATAATTATTTTTTTGAGTAAATTGTAACTAAAATAGTCAAGAAACTTGACCCTTCTGTTTGCATAAGATATAGCAAATAATTTATAGCTACTTTTTTTGAACTATATCGATTCTTTTTAATGCGTAGTACTCAGAAAACAGTTGGAGACAAGCGGATGTGCGTAAAAACATATCAAAATACGTTAGAAAGCATGGAGCAAGCCAACCTCGCATTTCTTCAGTTGCAACCGCCGTATACTGTGAAATAACATTCTACGGTCCATTCTGAAAGCATTATTCGTGTTTTCATCTGGAAATTAGTTAATCAGCATATAGCAGTTTGTAAAAAGTTTAAAAAATAATATTTATTTTTTTGAGTAAATTGTAACTAAAATAGTCAAGAAACTTGACCCTTCTGTTTGCATAAGAAATAGCAAATAATTTATAGGAACTTTTTTTGAAATATATGGATCCTTTTTAATGCGTAGTACTCAGAAAACAGTTGGAGACAAGCGGATGTGCGTAAAAACATATCAAAATGCGTTAGAAAGCATGGAGCAAGCCAACCTCGCATTTCTTCAGTTGCAACCGCCGTATATTGTAAAATAACATTCTACGGTCCAATCTGAAAACATTATTCGTGTTTTCATCTGGAAATTAGTTAATCAGCATATAGCAGTTTATAAAAAGTTTAAAAAATAATATTTATTTTTTTGAGTAAATTGTAACTAAAATAGTCAAGGAACTTGACCCTTCTGTTTGCATAAGATATAGCAAATAATTTATAGGAACTTTTTTTGAAATATATCGATTCTTTTTAATGCGTAGTACTCAGAAAACAGTTGGAGACAAGCGGATGTGCGTAAAAACATATCAAAATGCGTTAGTAAGCATGGAGCAAGCCAACCTCGCATTTCTTCAGTTGCATCCGCCGTATATTGTGAAATAACATTCTACGGTCCAATCTGAAAGCATCATTCGTGTTTTCATCTGGAAATTAGTTAATCAGCATATAGCAGTTTATAAAAAGTTTAAAAAATAATATTTATTTTTTTGAGTAAATTGTAACTAAAATAGTCAAGAAACTTGACCCTTCTGTTTGCATAAGATATAGCAAATAATTTATAGGAACTTTTTTTGAAATATATCGATTCTTTTTAATGCGTAGTACTCAGAAAACAGTTGGAGACAAGCGGATGTGCGTAAAAACATATCAAAATGCGTTAGAAAGCATGGAGCAAGCCAACCTCGCATTTCTTCAGTTGCAACCGCCGTATATTGTGAAATAACATTCTACGGTCCAATCTGAAAGCATTATTCGTGTTTTTATCTGGAAATTAAATAATCAGCATATAGCAGTTTATAAAAAGTTTAAAAAATAATATTTATTTTTTTGAGTAAATTGTAACTAAAAGAGTCAAGAAACTTGACCCTTCTGTTTGCATAAAATATAGCAAATAATTTATAGCTACTTTTCTTGAAATATATCGATTCTTTTTAATGCGTAGTACTCAGAAAACAGTTGGAGACAAACGGTTGTGCGTAAAAACATATCAAAATGCGTTAGAAAGCATGGAGCAAGCCAAACTCGCATTTCTTCAGTTGCATCAGCCGTATATTGTGAAATAACATTCTACGGTCCAATCTGAAAGCATTATTCGTGTTTTCATCTGGAAATTAGTTAATCAGCATATAGCAGTTTCTAAAAAGTTTAAGAAATAATATTTATTTTTTTTAGTAAATTGTAACTAAAATAGTCAAGAAACTTGACCCTTCTGTTTGCATAAGATATAGCAAATAATTTATTACAACTTTTTTTGAAATATATCGATTCTTTTTAATGCGTAGTACTCAGAAAACAGTTGGAGACAAGCGGATGTGCGTAAAAACATATCAAAATGCGTTAGAAAGCATGGAGCAAGCCAAACTCGCATTTCTTCAGTTGCAACCGCCGTATTAAGAAATAACATTCTACGGTCCAATCTGAAAGCATTATTCGTGTTTTCATCTGGAAATTAGTTAATCAGCATATAGCAATTTATAAAAAGTTTAAAAAATAATATTTATTTTTTTGAGTAAATTGTAACTAAAATAGTCAAGAAACTTGACCCTTCTGTTTGCATAAGATATAGCAAATAATTTATAGGAACTTTTTTTGAATTATATCGATTCTTTTTAATGCGTAGTACTCAGAAAACAGTTGGAGACAAGCGGATGTGCGTAAAAACATATCAAAACGCGTTAGAAATCATGGAGCAAGCCAACCTCTAATTTCTTCAGTTGCAACCGCCGTATATTGTGAAATAACATTCTACGGTCCAATCTGAAAGCATCATTCGTGTTTTTATCTGGAAATTTGTTAATCAGCATATAGCAGTTTATAAAAAGTTTAAAAAATAATATTTGTTTTTTTGAGTAAATTGTAACTAAAATAGTCAAGAAACTTGACCCTTCTGTTTGCATAAGATATAGCAAATAATTTATGGGAACTTTTTTTGAAATATATGGATCCTTTTTAATGCGTAGTACTCAGAAAACAGTTGGAGACAAGCGGATGTGCATAAAAACATATCAAAATGCGTTAGAAAGCATACAGCAAGCCAACCTCGCATTTCTTCATTTGCAACCGCCGTATATTGTAAAATAACATTCTACGGTCCAATCTGAAAACATTATTCGTGTTTTCATCTGGAAATTAGTTAATCAGCATATAGCAGTTTATAAAAAGTTTAAAAAATAATATTTATTTTTTTGAGTAAATTGTAACTAAAATAGTCAAGAAACTTGACCCTTCTGTTTGCATAAGATATAGCAAATAATTTATTACAACTTTTTTTGAAATATATCGATTCTTTTTAATGCGTAGTACTCAGAAAACAGTTGGAGACAAGCGGATGTGCGTAAAAACATATCAAAATGCGTTAGTAAGCATGGAGCAAGCCAACCTCGCATTTCTTCAGTTGCAACCGCCGTATATTGTGAAATAACATTCTACGGTCCAATCTGAAAGCATTATTCGTGTTTTCATCTGGAAATTAGTTAATCAGCATATAGCAGTTTATAAAAAGTTTAAAAAATAATATTTATTTTTTTCAGTAAATTGTAACTAAAAAAGTCAAGAAACTTGACTCTTCTGTTTGCATAAGATATAGCAAATAATTTATTACAACTTTTTTTGAAATATATCGATTCTTTTTAATGCGTAGTACTCAGAAAACAGTTGGAAACAAGCGGATGTGCGTAAAAACATATCAAAATGCGTTAGAAAGCATAGAGCAAGCCAACCTTGCATTTCTTCAGTTGCAACCGCCGTATTAAGAAATAACATTCTACGGTCCAATCTGAAAGCATTATTCGTGTTTTCATCTGGAAATTAGTTAATCAGCATATAGCAGTTTATAAAAAGTTTAAAAAATAATATTTATTTTTTTGAGGAAATTGTAACTAAAATAGTCAAGAAACTTGACCCTTCTGTTTGCATAAGAAATAGCAAATAATTTATGGGAACTTTTTTTGAAATATATCGATTCTTTTTAATGCGTAGTACTCAGAAAACAGTTGGCGACAAGCGGTTGTGCGTAAAAACATATCAAAATGCGTTAGAAACCATGGAGCAAGCCAAAGTCGCATTTCTTCAGTTGCATCAGCCGTATATTGTGAAATAACATTCTACGGTCCAATCTGAAAGCATTATTCGTGTTTTCATCTGGAAATTAGTTAATCAGCATATAGCAGTTTATAAAAAGTTTAAAAAATAATATTTATTTTTTTGAGTAAATTGTAACTAAAATAGTCAAAAAACTTGACCCTTCTGTTTGCATAAGATATAGCAAATAATTTATAGGAACTTTTTTTGAAATATATCTATTCTTTCTAATGCGTAGTGCACAGAAAACAGTTGGAGACAAGCGGATGTGCGTAAAAACATATCAAAATGCGTTAGAAAGCATGGAGCAAGCCAAACTCGCATTTCTTCAGTTGCAACCGCCGTATTAAGAAATAACATTCTACGGTCCAATCTGAAAGCATTATTAGTGTTTTCATCTGGAAATTAGTTAATCAGCATATAGCAGTTTATAAAAAGTTTAAAAAATAATATTTATTTTTTTGAGTAAATTGTAACTAAAATAGTCAAGAAACTTGACCCTTCTGTTTGCATAAGATATAGCAAATAATTTATAGGAACTTTTTTTGAAATATATCTATTCTTTTTAATGCGTAGTGCACAGAAAACAGTTGGAGACAAGCGGATGTGCGTAAAAACATATCAAAATGCGTTAGAAAGCATGGAGCAAGCCAAACTCGCATTTCTTCAGTTGCAACCGCCGTATATTGTGAAATAACATTCTACGGTCCAATCTGAAAGCATTATTCGTGTTTTCATCTGGAAATTAGTTAATCAGCATATAGCAGTTTATAAAAAGTTTAAAAAATAATATTTATTTTTTTGAGTAAATTGTAACTAAAATATTCAAGAAACTTGACCCTTCTGTTTGCATAAGAAATAGCAAATAATTTATAGGAACTTTTTTTGAAATATATGGATCCTTTTTAATGCGTAGTACTCAGAAAACAGTTGGAGACAAGCGGATGTGCGTAAAAACATATCAAAATGCGTTAGAAAGCATGGAGCAAGCCAACCTCGCATTTCTTCAGTTGCAACCGCCGTATATTGTAAAATAACTTTCTACGGTCTAATCTGAAAACATTATTCGTGTTTTCATCTGGAAATTAGTTAATCAGCATATAGCAGTTTATAAAAAGTTTAAAAAATAATATTTATTTTTTTGAGTAAATTGTAACTAAAATAGTCAAGAAACTTGACCCTTCTGTTTGCATAAGATATAGCAAATAATTTATAGGAACTTTTTTTGAAATATATCGATTCTTTTTAATGCGTAGTACTCAGAAAACAGTTGGAGACAAGCGGATGTGCGTAAAAACATATCAAAACGCGTTAGAAATCATGGAGCAAGCCAACCTCGAATTTCTTCAGTTGCAACCGCCGTATATTGTGAAATAACATTCTACGGTCCAATCTGAAAGCATCATTCGTGTTTTTATCTGGAAATTAGTTAATCAGCATATAGCAGTTTATAAAAAGTTTAAAAAATAATATTTGTTTTTTTGAGTAAATTGTAACTAAAATAGTCAAGAAACTTGACCCTTCTGTTTGCATAAGAAATAGCAAATAATTTATGGGAACTTTTTTTGAAATATATGGATCCTTTTTAATGCGTAGTACTCAGAAAACAGTTGGAGACAAGCGGATGTGCGTAAAAACATATCAAAACGCGTTAGAAATCATGGAGCAAGCCAACCTCGAATTTCTTCAGTTGCAACCGCCGTATATTGTAAAATAACATTCTACGGTCCAATCTGAAAACATTATTCGTGTTTTCATCTGGAAATTAGTTAATCAGCATATAGCAGTTTATAAAAAGTTTAAAAAATAATATTTATTTTTTTGAGTAAATTGTAACTAAAATAGTCAAGAAACTTGACCCTTCTGTTTGCATAAGATATAGCAAATAATTTATTACAACTTTTTTTGAAATATATCGATTCTTTTTAATGCGTAGTACTCAGAAAACAGTTGGAGACAAGCGGATGTGCGTAAAAACATATCAAAATGCGTTAGTAAGCATGGAGCAAGCCAACCTCGCATTTCTTCAGTTGCAACCGCCGTATATTGTGAAATAACATTCTACGGTCCAATCTGAAAGCATTATTCGTGTTTTCATCTGGAAATTAGTTAATCAGCATATAGCAGTTTATAAAAAGTTTAAAAAATAATATTTCTTTTTTTCAGTAAATTGTAACTAAAATAGTCAAGAAACTTGACTCTTCTGTTTGCATAAGATATAGCAAATAATTTATTACAACTTTTTTTGAAATATATCGATTCTTTTTAATGCGTAGTACTCAGAAAACAGTTGGAGACAAGCGGATGTGCGTAAAAACATATCAAAATGCGTTAGAAAGCATAGAGCAAGCCAACCTTGCATTTCTTCAGTTGCAACCGCCGTATTAAGAAATAACATTCTACGGTCCAATCTGAAAGCATTATTCGTGTTTTCATCTGGAAATTAGTTAATCAGCATATAGCAGTTTATAAAAAGTTTAAAAAATAATATTTATTTTTTTGAGGAAATTGTAACTAAAATAGTCAAGAAACTTGACCCTTCTGTTTGCATAAGAAATAGCAAATAATTTATGGGAACTTTTTTTGAAATATATCGATTCTTTTTAATGCGTAGTACTCAGAAAACAGTTGGAGACAAGCGGTTGTGCGTAAAAACATATCAAATGCGTTAGAAACCATGGAGCAAGCCAAAGTCGCATTTCTTCAGTTGCATCAGCCGTATATTGTGAAATAACATTCTACAGTCCAATCTGAAAGCATTATTCGTGTTTTCATCTGGAAATTAGTTAATCAGCATATAGCAGATTCTAAAAAGTTTAAGAAATAATATTTATTTTTTTGAGTAAATTGTAACTAAAATAGTCAAGAAACTTGACCCTTCTGTTTGCATAAGATATAGCAAATAATTTATTACAACTTTTTTTGAAATATATCGATTCTTTTTAATGCGTAGTACTCAGAAAACAGTTGGAGACAAGCGGATGTGCGTAAAAACATATCAAAATGCGTTAGAAAGCATGGAGCAAGCCAAACTCGCATTTCTTCAGTTGCAACCGCCGTATTAAGAAATAACATTCTACGGTCCAATCTGAAAGCATTATTCGTGTTTTCATCTGGAAATTAGTTAATCAGCATATTGCAATTTATAAAAAGTTTAAAAAATAATATTTATTTTTTTGAGTAAATTGTAACTAAAATAGTCAAGAAACTTGACCCTTCTGTTTGCATAAGATATAGCAAATAATTTATAGGAACTTTTTTTGAATTATATCGATTCTTTTTAATGCGTAGTACTCAGAAAACAGTTGGAGACAAGCGGATGTGCGTAAAAACATATCAAAACGCGTTAGAAATCATGGAGCAAGCCAACCTCGAATTTCTTCAGTTGCAACCGCCGTATATTGTGAAATAACATTCTACGGTCCAATCTGAAAGCATCATTCGTGTTTTTATCTGGAAATTAGTTAATCAGCATATAGCAGTTTATAAAAAGTTTAAAAAATAATATTTGTTTTTTTGAGTAAATTGTAACTAAAATAGTCAAGAAACTTGACCCTTCTGTTTGCATAAGATATAGCAAATAATTTATAGCTACTTTTTTTGAAATATATCGATTCTTTTTAATGCGTAGTACTCAGAAAACAGTTGGAGACAAGCGGATGTGCGTAAAAACATATCAAAATGCGTTAGAAATCATGGAGCAAGCCAACCTTGCATTTCTTCAGTTGCAACCGCCGTATTAAGAAATAACATTCTACGGTCCAATCTGAAAGCATTATTCGTGTTTTCATCTGGAAATTAGTTAATCAGCATATAGCAGTTTATAAAAAGTTTAAAAAATAATATTTATTTTTTTGAGGAAATTGTAACTAAAATAGTCAAGAAACTTGACCCTTCTGTTTGCATAAGAAATAGCAAATAATTTATGGGAACTTTTTTTGAAATATATCGATTCTTTTTAATGCGTAGTACTCAGAAAACAGTTGGAGACAAGCGGTTGTGCGTAAAAACATATCAAAATGCGTTAGAAAGCATGGAGCAAGCCAAACTCGCATTTCTTCAGTTGCAATCGCCGTATTAAGAAATAACATTCTACGGTCCAATCTGAAAGCATTATTCGTGTTTTCATCTGGAAATTAGTTAATCAGCATATAGCAGTTTATAAAAAGTATAAAAAATAATATTTATTTTTTTGAGTAAATTGTAACTAAAATAGTCAAGAAACTTGACCCATCTGTTTGCATAAGATATAGCAAATAATTTATTACAACTTTTTTTGAAATATATCGATTCTTTTCAATGCGTAGTACTCAGAAACCATTTGGAAACAAGCGGATGTGCGTAAAACCATATCAAAATGCGTTAGAAAGCATGGAGCAAGCCAAACTCGCATTTCTTCAGTAGCAACCGCCGTATATTGTGAAATAACATTCTACGGTCCAATCTGAAAGCATCATTCGTGTTTTCATCTGGAAATTAGTTAATCAGCATATAGCAGTTTATAAAAAGTTTAAAAAATAATATTTATTTTTTTGAGTAAATTGTAACTAATATAGGCAAGAAACTTGACCCTTCTGTTTGCATAAGAAATAGCAAATAATTTATAGAAACTTTTTTTGAAATATATGGATCCTTTTTAATGCGTAGTACTCAGAAAACAGTTGGAGACAAGCGGATGTGCGTAAAAACATATCAAAATGCGTTAAAAAGCATGGAGCAAGCCAAACTCGCATTTCTTCAGTTGCAACCGCTGTATATTGTGAAATAACATTCTACGGTCCAATCTGAAAGCATTATTCGTGTTTTCATCTGGAAATTAGTTAATCAGCATATAGCAGTTTATAAAAAGTTTAAAAAATAATATTTATTTTTTTGAGTAAATTGTAACTAAAATAGTCAAGAAACTTGACCCTTCTGTTTGCATAAGATATAGCAAATAATTTATAGGAACTTTTTTTGAAATATATCTATTCTTTTTAATGCGTAGTACTCAGAAAACAGTTGGAGACAAGCGGATGTGCGTAAAAACATATCAAAATGCGTTAGAAGGCATGGAGCAAGCCAAACTCGCATTTCTTCAGTTGCACCCGCCGTATTAAGAAATAACCTTCCTCGGTCCAATCTGAAAGCATTATTCGTGTTTTCTTCTGGAAATTAGTTAATCAGCATATAGCAATTTATAAAAAGTTTAAAAAATAATATTTATTTTTTTGAGTAAATTGTAACTAAAATAGTCAAGAAACTTAACCCTTCTGTTTGCATAAGAAATAGCAAATAATTTATAGGAATTTTTTTTTGAAATATATGGATCCTTTTTAATGCGTAGTACCCAGAAAACAGTTGGAGACAAGCGGATGTGCGTAAAAACATATCAAAATGCGTTAGAAAGCATGGAGCAAGCCAAACTCGCATTTCTTCAGTTGCAACCGCCGTATTAAGAAATAACATTCTACGGTCCAATCTGAAAGCATTATTCGTGTTTTCATCTAGAAATTAGTTAATCAGCATATAGCAGTTTATAAAAAGTTTAAAAAATAATATTTATTTTTTTGAGTAAATTGTAACTAAAATAGTCAAGAAACTTGACCCTTCTGTTTGCATAAGATATAGCAAATAATTTATAGGAACTTTTTTTGAAATATATCTATTCTTTTTAAGCGTAGTACACAGAAAACAGTTGGAGACAAGCGGATGTGCGTAAAAACATATCAAAATGCGTTAGAAAGCATGGAGCAAGCCAAACTCGCATTTCTTCAGTTGCAACCGCCGTATTAAGAAATAACATTCTACGGTCCAATCTGATAGCATTATTCGTGTTTTCATCTGGAAATTAGTTAATCAGCATATAGCAATTTATAAAAAGTTTAAAAAATAATATTTATTTTTTTGAGTAAATTGTAACTAAAATAGTCAAGAAACTTGACCCTTCTGTTTGCATAAGATATAGCAAATAATTTTTTACAACATTTTTTTAAATATATCGATTCTTTTTAATGCGTAGTACTCAGAAAACAGTTGGAGACAAGCGGATGTGCGTAAAACCATATCAAAATGCGTTAGAAAGCATGGAGCAAGCCAAACTCGCATTTCTTCAGTTGCAACCGCCGTATATTGTGAAATAACATTCTACGGTCCAATTTGAAAGCATTATTCGTGTTTTCATCTGGAAATTAGTTAATCAGCATATAGCAGTTTATAAACAGTTTAAAAAATAATATTGATTTTTTTGAGAAAATTGTAACTAAAATAGACAAGAAACTTGACCCTGCTGTTTGCATAAGATATAGCAAATAATTTATAGGAACTTTTTTTTGAAATATATCGATTCTTTTTAATGCGTAGTACTCAGAAAACAGTTGGAGACAAGCGGATGTGCGTAAAAACATATCAAAATGCGTTAAAAAGCATGGAGCAAACCAAACTCGCATTTCTTCAGTTGCAACCGCCGTATTAAGAAATAACATTCTACGGTCCAATCTGAAAGCATTATTCGTGTTTTCATCTGGAAATTAGTTAATCAGCATATAGCAATTTATAAAAAGTTTAAAAAATAATATTTATTTTTTTGAGTAATTTGTAACTAAAATACTCAAGAAACTTGACCCTTCTGTTTGCATAAGATATAGCAAATAATTTATTACAACTTTTTTTGAAATATATCGATTCTTTTTAATACGTAGTACTCAGAAAACAGTTGGAGACAAGCGGATGTGCGTAAAAACATATCAGAATGCGTTAGAAAGCATGGAGCAAGCCAAACTCGCATTTCTTCAGTTGCAACCGCCGTATTAAGAAATAACATTCTACGGTCCAATCTGATAGCATTATTCGTGTTTGCATCTGGAAATTAGTTAATCAGCATATAGCAGTTTATAAAAAGTTTAAAAAATAATATTTATTTTTTTGAGTAAATTGTAACTAAAATAGTCAAGAAACTTGACCCTTCTGTTTGCATAAGATATAGCAAATAATTTATTACAACTTTTTTTGAAATATATCGATTCTTTTTAATGCGTAGTACTCAGAAAACAGTTGGAGACAAGCGGATGTGCGTAAAAACATATCAAAATGCGTTAGTAAGCATGGAGCAAGCCAACCTCGCATTTCTTCAGTTGCAACCGCCGTATATTGTGAAATAACATTCTACGGTCCAATCTGAAAGCATTATTCGTGTTTTCATCTGGAAATTAGTTAATCAGCATATAGCAGTTTATAAAAAGTTTAAAAAATAATATTTATTTTTTTCAGTAAATTGTAACTAAAATAGTCAAGAAACTTGACTCTTCTGTTTGCATAAGATATAGCAAATAATTTATTACAACTTTTTTTGAAATATATCGATTCTTTTTAATGCGTAGTACTCAGAAAACAGTTGGAGACAAGCGGATGTGCGTAAAAACATATCAAAATGCGTTAGAAAGCATAGAGCAAGCCAACCTTGCATTTCTTCAGTTGCAACCGCCGTATTAAGAAATAACATTCTACGGTCCAATCTGAAAGCATTATTCGTGTTTTCATCTGGAAATTAGTTAATCAGCATATAGCAGTTTATAAAAAGTTTAAAAAATAATATTTATTTTTTTGAGGAAATTGTAACTAAAATAGTCAAGAAACTTGACCCTTCTGTTTGCATAAGAAATAGCAAATAATTTATGGGAACTTTTTTTGAAATATATCGATTCTTTTTAATGCGTAGTACTCAGAAAACAGTTGGAGACAAGCGGTTGTGCGTAAAAACATATCAAATGCGTTAGAAACCATGGAGCAAGCCAAAGTCGCATTTCTTCAGTTGCATCAGCCGTATATTGTGAAATAACATTCTACAGTCCAATCTGAAAGCATTATTCGTGTTTTCATCTGGAAATTAGTTAATCAGCATATAGCAGATTCTAAAAAGTTTAAGAAATAATATTTATTTTTTTGAGTAAATTGTAACTAAAATAGTCAAGAAACTTGACCCTTCTGTTTGCATAAGATATAGCAAATAATTTATTACAACTTTTTTTGAAATATATCGATTCTTTTTAATGCGTAGTACTCAGAAAACAGTTGGAGACAAGCGGATGTGCGTAAAAACATATCAAAATGCGTTAGAAAGCATGGAGCAAGCCAAACTCGCATTTCTTCAGTTGCAACCGCCGTATTAAGAAATAACATTCTACGGTCCAATCTGAAAGCATTATTCGTGTTTTCATCTGGAAATTAGTTAATCAGCATATTGCAATTTATAAAAAGTTTAAAAAATAATATTTATTTTTTTGAGTAAATTGTAACTAAAATAGTCAAGAAACTTGACCCTTCTGTTTGCATAAGATATAGCAAATAATTTATAGGAACTTTTTTTGAATTATATCGATTCTTTTTAATGCGTAGTACTCAGAAAACAGTTGGAGACAAGCGGATGTGCGTAAAAACATATCAAAACGCGTTAGAAATCATGGAGCAAGCCAACCTCGAATTTCTTCAGTTGCAACCGCCGTATATTGTGAAATAACATTCTACGGTCCAATCTGAAAGCATCATTCGTGTTTTTATCTGGAAATTAGTTAATCAGCATATAGCAGTTTATAAAAAGTTTAAAAAATAATATTTGTTTTTTTGAGTAAATTGTAACTAAAATAGTCAAGAAACTTGACCCTTCTGTTTGCATAAGATATAGCAAATAATTTATAGCTACTTTTTTTGAAATATATCGATTCTTTTTAATGCGTAGTACTCAGAAAACAGTTGGAGACAAGCGGATGTGCGTAAAAACATATCAAAATGCGTTAGAAATCATGGAGCAAGCCAACCTTGCATTTCTTCAGTTGCAACCGCCGTATTAAGAAATAACATTCTACGGTCCAATCTGAAAGCATTATTCGTGTTTTCATCTGGAAATTAGTTAATCAGCATATAGCAGTTTATAAAAAGTTTAAAAAATAATATTTATTTTTTTGAGGAAATTGTAACTAAAATAGTCAAGAAACTTGACCCTTCTGTTTGCATAAGAAATAGCAAATAATTTATGGGAACTTTTTTTGAAATATATCGATTCTTTTTAATGCGTAGTACTCAGAAAACAGTTGGAGACAAGCGGTTGTGCGTAAAAACATATCAAAATGCGTTAGAAAGCATGGAGCAAGCCAAACTCGCATTTCTTCAGTTGCAATCGCCGTATTAAGAAATAACATTCTACGGTCCAATCTGAAAGCATTATTCGTGTTTTCATCTGGAAATTAGTTAATCAGCATATAGCAGTTTATAAAAAGTATAAAAAATAATATTTATTTTTTTGAGTAAATTGTAACTAAAATAGTCAAGAAACTTGACCCATCTGTTTGCATAAGATATAGCAAATAATTTATTACAACTTTTTTTGAAATATATCGATTCTTTTCAATGCGTAGTACTCAGAAACCATTTGGAAACAAGCGGATGTGCGTAAAACCATATCAAAATGCGTTAGAAAGCATGGAGCAAGCCAAACTCGCATTTCTTCAGTAGCAACCGCCGTATATTGTGAAATAACATTCTACGGTCCAATCTGAAAGCATCATTCGTGTTTTCATCTGGAAATTAGTTAATCAGCATATAGCAGTTTATAAAAAGTTTAAAAAATAATATTTATTTTTTTGAGTAAATTGTAACTAATATAGGCAAGAAACTTGACCCTTCTGTTTGCATAAGAAATAGCAAATAATTTATAGAAACTTTTTTTGAAATATATGGATCCTTTTTAATGCGTAGTACTCAGAAAACAGTTGGAGACAAGCGGATGTGCGTAAAAACATATCAAAATGCGTTAAAAAGCATGGAGCAAGCCAAACTCGCATTTCTTCAGTTGCAACCGCTGTATATTGTGAAATAACATTCTACGGTCCAATCTGAAAGCATTATTCGTGTTTTCATCTGGAAATTAGTTAATCAGCATATAGCAGTTTATAAAAAGTTTAAAAAATAATATTTATTTTTTTGAGTAAATTGTAACTAAAATAGTCAAGAAACTTGACCCTTCTGTTTGCATAAGATATAGCAAATAATTTATAGGAACTTTTTTTGAAATATATCTATTCTTTTTAATGCGTAGTACTCAGAAAACAGTTGGAGACAAGCGGATGTGCGTAAAAACATATCAAAATGCGTTAGAAGGCATGGAGCAAGCCAAACTCGCATTTCTTCAGTTGCAACCGCCGTATTAAGAAATAACCTTCCTCGGTCCAATCTGAAAGCATTATTCGTGTTTTCTTCTGGAAATTAGTTAATCAGCATATAGCAATTTATAAAAAGTTTAAAAAATAATATTTATTTTTTTGAGTAAATTGTAACTAAAATAGTCAAGAAACTTAACCCTTCTGTTTGCATAAGAAATAGCAAATAATTTATAGGAATTTTTTTTTGAAATATATGGATCCTTTTTAATGCGTAGTACCCAGAAAACAGTTGGAGACAAGCGGATGTGCGTAAAAACATATCAAAATGCGTTAGAAAGCATGGAGCAAGCCAAACTCGCATTTCTTCAGTTGCAACCGCCGTATTAAGAAATAACATTCTACGGTCCAATCTGAAAGCATTATTCGTGTTTTCATCTAGAAATTAGTTAATCAGCATATAGCAGTTTATAAAAAGTTTAAAAAATAATATTTATTTTTTTGAGTAAATTGTAACTAAAATAGTCAAGAAACTTGACCCTTCTGTTTGCATAAGATATAGCAAATAATTTATAGGAACTTTTTTTGAAATATATCTATTCTTTTTAAGCGTAGTACACAGAAAACAGTTGGAGACAAGCGGATGTGCGTAAAAACATATCAAAATGCGTTAGAAAGCATGGAGCAAGCCAAACTCGCATTTCTTCAGTTGCAACCGCCGTATTAAGAAATAACATTCTACGGTCCAATCTGATAGCATTATTCGTGTTTTCATCTGGAAATTAGTTAATCAGCATATAGCAATTTATAAAAAGTTTAAAAAATAATATTTATTTTTTTGAGTAAATTGTAACTAAAATAGTCAAGAAACTTGACCCTTCTGTTTGCATAAGATATAGCAAATAATTTTTTACAACATTTTTTTAAATATATCGATTCTTTTTAATGCGTAGTACTCAGAAAACAGTTGGAGACAAGCGGATGTGCGTAAAACCATATCAAAATGCGTTAGAAAGCATGGAGCAAGCCAAACTCGCATTTCTTCAGTTGCAACCGCCGTATATTGTGAAATAACATTCTACGGTCCAATTTGAAAGCATTATTCGTGTTTTCATCTGGAAATTAGTTAATCAGCATATAGCAGTTTATAAACAGTTTAAAAAATAATATTGATTTTTTTGAGTAAATTGTAACTAAAATAGACAAGAAACTTGACCCTGCTGTTTGCATAAGATATAGCAAATAATTTATAGGAACTTTTTTTTGAAATATATCGATTCTTTTTAATGCGTAGTACTCAGAAAACAGTTGGAGACAAGCGGATGTGCGTAAAAACATATCAAAATGCGTTAAAAAGCATGGAGCAAACCAAACTCGCATTTCTTCAGTTGCAACCGCCGTATTAAGAAATAACATTCTACGGTCCAATCTGAAAGCATTATTCGTGTTTTCATCTGGAAATTAGTTAATCAGCATATAGCAGTTTATAAAAAGTTTAAAAAATAATATTTATTTTTTTGAGTAAATTGTAACTAAAATAGTCAAGAAACTTGACCCTTCTGTTTGCATAAGAAATAGCAAATAATTTATAGGAACTTTTTTTGAAATATATGGATCCTTTTTAATGCGTAGTATTCAGAAAACAGTTGGAGACAAGCGGATGTGCGTAAAAACATCAAAATGCGTTAAAAAGCATGGTGCAAGCCAAACTCGCATTTCTTCAGTTGCAACCGCCGTATTAAGAAATAACATTCTACGGTCCAATCTGAAAGCATTATTCGTGTTTTCATCTGGAAATTAGTTAATCAGCATATAGCAATTTATAAAAAGTTTAAAAAATAATATTTATATTTTTGAGTAAATTGTAACTAAAATAGTCAAGAAACTTGACCCTTCTGTTTGCATAAGATATAGCAAATAATTTATTACAACTATTTTTGAAATATATCGATTCTTTTTAATGCGTAGTACTCAGAAAACAGTTGGAGACAAGCGGATGTGCGTAAAACCATATCAAAATGCGTTAGAAAGCATGGAGCAAGCCAAACTCGCATTTCTTCAGTTGCAACCGCCGTATTAAGAAATAACATTCTACGGTCCAATCTGAAAACATTATTTGTGTTTTCATCTGGAAATTAGTTAATCAGCATATAGCAGTTTATAAAAAGTTTAAAAAATAATATTTATTTTTTTGAGTAAATTGTAACTAAAATAGTCAAGAAAATTTGACCCTTCTGTTTGCATAAGATATAGCAAATAATTTATAGGAACTTTTTTTGAAATATATCTATTCTTTTTAATGCGTAGTACTCAGAAAACGGTTGGAGACAAGCGGATGTGCGTAAAAACATATCAAAATGCGTTAGAAAGCATGGAGCAAGCCAAGCTTGCATTTCTTCAGTTGCAACCGCCGTATATTGTGAAATAACATTCTACGGTCCAATCTGAAAGCATTATTCGTGTTTTCATCTGGAAATTAGTTAATCAGCATATAGCAGTTTATAAACAGTTTAAAAAATAATATTTATTTTTTTGAGTAAATTGTAACTAAAATAGTCAAGAAACTTGACCCTTCTGTTTGCATAAGATATAGCAAATAATTTATAGGAACTTTTTTTGAAATATATCTATTCTTTTTAATGCGTAGTACTCAGAAAACGGTTGGAGACAAGCGGATGTGCGTAAAAACATATCAAAATGCGTTAGAAAGCATGGAGCAAGCCAAACTCGCATTTCTTCAGTTGCAAATGCCGTATATTGTGAAATAACATTCTACGGTCCAATCTGAAAGCATTATTCGTGTTTTCATCTGGAAATTAGTTAATCAGCATATAGCAATTTATAAAAAGTTTAAAAAATAAAATTTATTTTTTTGAGTAAATTTTAACTAAAATAGTCAAGAAACTTGACCCTTCTGTTTGCATAAGATATAGCAAATAATTTATTACAATTTTTTTTGAAATATATCGATTCTTTTTAATGCGTAGTACTCAGAAAACAGTTGGAGACAAGCGGATGTGCGTAAAACCATATCAAAATGCGTTAGAAAGCATGGAGCAAGCCAAACTCGCATTTCTTCAGTTGCAACCGCCGTATTAAGAAATAACATTCTACGGTCCAATATGAAAGCATTATTCGAGTTTTCATCTGGAAATTAGTTAATCAGCATATAGCAGTTTATAAAAAGTTTAAAAAATAATATTTATTTTTTTGAGTAAATTGTAACTAAAATAGTCAAGAAACTTGACCCTTCTGTTTGCATAAGATATAGCAAATAATTTATTACAACTTTTTTGGATATATATCGATTTTTTTTAATGCGTAGTACTCAGAAAACAGTTGGAGACAAGCGGATGTGCGTAAAACCATATCAAAATGCGTTAGAAAGCATGGAGCAAGCCAACCTCGCATTTCTTTAATTGCAACCGCCGTATATTGTAAAATAACATTCTACGGTCCAATCTGAAAGCATTATTCGTGTTTTCATCTGGAAATTAGTTAATCAGCATATAGCAGTTTATAAAAAGTTTAAAAAATAATATTTATTTTTTTGAGTAAATTGTAACTAAAATAGTCAAGAAACTTGACCCTTCTGTTTGCATAAGAAATAGCAAATAATTTATAGGTACTTTTTTTGAAGTATATGGATCCTTTTTAATGCGTAGTACTCAGAAAACAGTTGAAGACAAGCGGATGTGCGTAAAACCATATCAAAATGCGTTAGAAAGCATGGAGCAAGCCAAACTTGCATTTCATCAGTTGCAACTGCCGTATTAAGAAATAACATTCTACGGTCCAATCTTAAAGCATTATTCGTGTTTTCATCTGGAAATTAGTTAATCAGCATATAGCAATTTATAAAAAGTTTAAAAACGAATATTTATTTTTTTGAGTAAATTGTAACTAAAATAGTCAAGAAACTTGACCCTTCTGTTTGCATAAGATATAGCAAATAATTTATTACAACATTTTTTGAAATATATCGATTCTTTTTAATGCGTAGTACTCAGAAAACAGTTGGAGACAAGCGGATGTGCGTAAAACCATATCAAAATGCGTTAGAAAGCATGGAGCAAGCCAAACTCGCATTTCTTCAGTTGCAACCGCCGTATATTGTGAAATAACATTCTACGGTCCAATCTGAAAGCATTATTCGTGTTTTCATCTGGAAATTAGTTAATCAGCATATAGCAGTTTATAAAAAGTTTAAAAAATAATATTTATTTTTTTGAGTAAATTGTAATTAAAATAGTCAAGAAACTTCACCCTTCTGTTTGCATAAGATATAGCAAATAATTTATTACAACTTTTTTTGAAATATATCTATTCTTTTTAATGCGTAGTACTCAGAAAACAGTTGGAGACAAGCGGATGTGCGTAAAAACATATCAAAATGCGTTAGAAAGCATGGAGCAAGCCAAACTCGCATTTCTTCAGTTGCAACCGCCGTATTAAGAAATAACATTCTACGGTCCAATCTGAAAGCATTATTCGTGTTTTCATCTGGAAATTAGTTAATCAGCATATAGCAGTTTATAAAAAGTTTAAAAAATAATATTTATTTTTTTGAGTAAATTGTAACTAAAATAGTCAAGAAACTTGACCCTTCTGTTTGCATAAGATATAGCAAATAATTTATAGGAACTTTTTTTGAAATATATCTATTCTTTTTAAGCGTAGTACACAGAAAACAGTTGGAGACAAGCGGATGTGCGTAAAAACATATCAAAATGCGTTAGAAAGCATGGAGCAAGCCTAACTCGCATTTCTTCAGTTGCAACCGCCGTATATTGTGAAATAACATTCTACGGTCCAATCTGAAAGCATTATTCGTGTTTTCATCTGGAAATTAGTTAATCAGCATATAGCAGTTTATAAAAAGTTTAAAAAATAATATTTATTTTTTTGAGTAAATTGTAACTAAAATAGGCAAGATACTTGACCCTTCTGTTTGCATAAGAAATAGCAAATAATTTATAGGAACTTTTTTTGAAATATATCTATTCTTTTTAATGCGTAGTACTCAGAAAACAGTTGGAAACAAGCGGATGTGCGTAAAAACATATCAAAATGCGTTAAAAAGCATGGAGCAAGCCAAACTCGCATTTCTTCAGTTGCAACCGCTGTATTAAGAAATAACATTCTACGGTCCAATCTGAAAGCATTATTCGTGTTTTCATCTGGAAATTAGTTAATCAGCATATAGCAATTTATAAAAAGTTTAAAAAATAATATTTATTTTTTTGAGTAAATTGTAACTAAAATAGTAAAGAAACTTGACCCTTCTGTTTGCATAAGAAATAGCAAATAATTTATAGGAACTTTTTTTGAAATATATGGATCCTTTTTAATGCATAGTATTCAGAAAACAGTTGGAGACAAGCGGATGTGCGTAAAAACATCAAAATGCGTTAAAAAGCATGGTGCAAGCCAAACTCGCATTTCTTCAGTTGCAGCCGCCGTATTAAGAAATAACATTCTACGGTCCAATCTGAAAGCATTATTCGTGTTTTCATCTGGAAATTAGTTAATCAGCATATAGCAATTTATAAAAAGTTTAAAAAATAATATTTATATTTTTGAGTAAATTGTAACTAAAATAGTCAAGAAACTTGACCCTTCTGTTTGCATAAGATATAGCAAATAATTTATTACAACTATTTTTGAAATATATCGATTGTTTTTAATGCGTAGTACTCAGAAAACAGTTGGAGACAAGCGCATGTGCGTAAAACCATATCAAAATGCGTTAGAAAGCATGGAGCAAGCCAAACTCGCATTTCTTCAGTTGCAACCGCCGTATTAAGAAATAACATTCTACGGTCCAATCTGAAAACATTATTTGTGTTTTCATCTGGAAATTAGTTAATCAGCATATAGCAGTTTATAAAAAGTTTAAAAAATAATATTTATTTTTTTGAGTAAATTGTAACTAAAATAGTCAAGAAAATTTGACCCTTCTGTTTGCATAAGATATAGCAAATAATTTATAGGAACTTTTTTTGAAATATATCTATTCTTTTTAATGCGTAGTACTCAGAAAACGGTTGGAGACAAGCGGATGTGCGTAAAAACATATCAAAATGCGTTAGAAAGCATGGAGCAAGCCAAGCTTGCATTTCTTCAGTTGCAACCGCCGTATATTGTGAAATAACATTCTACGGTCCAATCTGAAAGCATTATTCGTGTTTTCATCTGGAAATTAGTTAATCAGCATATAGCAGTTTATAAACAGTTTAAAAAATAATATTTATTTTTTTGAGTAAATTGTAACTAAAATAGTCAAGAAACTTGACCCTTCTGTTTGCATAAGATATAGCAAATAATTTATAGGAACTTTTTTTGAAATATATCTATTCTTTTTAATGCGTAGTACTCAGAAAACGGTTGGAGACAAGCGGATGTGCGTAAAAACATATCAAAATGCGTTAGAAAGCATGGAGCAAGCCAAACTCGCATTTCTTCAGTTGCAACCGCCGTATATTGTGAAATAACATTCTACGGTCCAATCTGAAAGCATTATTCGTGTTTTCATCTGGAAATTAGTTAATCAGCATATAGCAATTTATAAAAAGTTTAAAAAATAAAATTTATTTTTTTGAGTAAATTTTAACTAAAATAGTCAAGAAACTTGACCCTTCTGTTTGCATAAGATATAGCAAATAATTTATTACAATTTTTTTTGAAATATATCGATTCTTTTTAATGCGTAGTACTCAGAAAACAGTTGGAGACAAGCGGATGTGCGTAAAACCATATCAAAATGCGTTAGAAAGCATGGAGCAAGCCAAACTCGCATTTCTTCAGTTGCAACCGCCGTATTAAGAAATAACATTCTACGGTCCAATCTGAAAGCATTATTCGTGTTTTCATCTGGAAATTAGTTAATCAGCATATAGCAGTTTATAAAAAGTTTAAAAAATAATATTTATTTTTTTGAGTAAGTTGTAACTAAAATAGTCAAGAAACTTGACCCTTCTGTTTGCATAAGATATAGCAAATAATTTATAGGAACTTTTTTTGAAATATATCTATTCTTTTTAATGCGTAGTACTCAGAAAACAGTTGGAGACAAGCGGATGTGCGTAAAAACATATCAAAATGCGTTAGAAAGCATGGAGCAAGCCTAACTCGCATTTCTTCAGTTGCAACCGCCGTATATTGTGAAATAACATTCTACGGTCCAATCTGAAAGCATTATTCGTGTTTTCATCTGGAAATTAGTTAATCAGCATATAGCAATTTATAAAAAGTTTAAAAAATAATATTTATTTTTTTGAGTAAATTGTAACTAAAATAGTCAAGAAACTTGACCCTTCTGTTTGCATAAGAAATAGCAAATAATTTATTACAACTTTTTTTGAAATATATGGATCCTTTTTAATGCATAGTACTCAGAAAACAGTTGGAGACAAGCGGATGTGCGTAAAACCATATCAAAATGCGTTAGAAAGCAAGGAGCAAGCCAAACTCGCATTTCTTCAGTTGCAACCGCCGTATTAAGAAATAACATTCTACGGTCCAATCTGAAAGCATTATTCGTGTTTTTATCTGGAAATTAGTTAATCAGCATATAACAGTTTATAAAAAGTTTAAAAAATAATATTTATTATTTTGAGTAAATTTTAACTAAAATAGTCAACAAACTTGACCCTTCTGTTTGCATAAGAAATAGCAAATAATTTATAGAAACTTTTTTTGAAATATATGGATCCTTTTTAATGCGTAGTACTCAGAAAACAGTTGGAGACAAGCGGATGTGCGTAAAAACATCAAAATGCGTTAAAAAGCATGGAGCAAGCCAAACTCGCATTTCTTCAGTTGCAACCGCCGTATTAAGAAATAACATTCTACGGTCCAATCTGAAAGCATTATTCGTGTTTTCATCTGGAAATTAGTTAATCAGCATATAGCAATTTATAAAAAGTTTAAAAAATAATATTTATTTTTTTGAGTAAATTGTAACTAAAATAGTCAAGCAACTTGACCCTTCTGTTTGCATAAGATATAGCAAATAATTTATTACAACTTTTTTTGAAATATATCGATTCTTTTTAATGCGTAGTACTCAGAAAACAGTTGGAGACAAGCGGATGTGCGTAAAAACATATCAAAATGCGTTAGAAAGCATGGAGCAAGCCAAGCTTGCATTTCTTCAGTTGCAACCGCCGTATATTGTGAAATAACATTCTACGGTCCAATCTGAAAGCATTATTCGTGTTTTCATCTGGAAATTAGTTAATGAGCATATAGCAGTTTATAAACAGTTTAAAAAATAATATTTATTTTTTTGAGTAAATTGTAACTAAAATAGTCAAGAAACTTGACCCTTCTGATTGCATAAGATATTGCAAATAATTTATAGCAACTTTTTTTGAAATATATCTATTCTTTTTAATGCGTAGTACTCAGAAAACAGTTGGAGACAAGCGGATGTGCGTAAAACCATATCAAAATGCGTTAGAAAGCATGGAGCAAGCCAAACTCGCATTTCTTCAGTTGCAACCGCCGTATATTGTGAAATAACATTCTACGGTCCAATCTGAAAGCATTATTCGTGTTTTCATCTGGAAATTAGTTAATCAGCATATAGCAATTTATAAAAAGTTTAAAAAATAAAATTTATTTTTTTGAGTAAATTGTAACTAAAATAGTCTAGAAACTTGACCCTTCTGTTTGCATAAGATATAGCAAATAATTTATTACAACTTTTTTTGAAATATATCTATTCTTTTTAATGCGTAGTACTCAGAAAACAGTTGGAGACAAGCGGATGTGCGTAAAACCATATCAAAATGCGTTAGAAAGCATGGAGCAAGCCAAACTCGCATTTCTTCAGTTGCAACCACCGTATTAAGAAATAACATTCTACGGTCCAAACTGAAAGAATTATTCGTGTTTTCATCTGGAAATTAGTTAATCAGCATATAGCAGTTTATAAAAAGTTTAAAAAATAATATATATTTTTTTGAGTAAATTGTAACTAAAATAGTCAAGAAACTTGACCCTTCTGTTTGCATAAGATATAGCAAATAATTTATAGGAACTTTTTTTGAAATATATCTATTCTTTTTAATGCGTAGTACTCAGAAAACAGTTGGAGACAAGCGGATGTGCGTAAAAACATATCAAAATGCGTTAGAAAGCATGGAACAAGCCAAACTCGCATTTCTTCAGTTGCAACCACCGCATTAAGAAATAACATTCTACGGTCCAAACTGAAAGAATTATTCGTGTTTTCATCTGGAAATTAGTTAATCAGCATATAGCAGTTTATAAAAAGTTTAAAAAATAATATATATTTTTTTGAGTAAATTGTAACTAAAATAGTCAAGAAACTTGACCCTTCTGTTTGCATAAGATATAGCAAATAATTTATAGGAACTTTTTTTGAAATATATCTATTCTTTTTAATGCGTAGTACTCAGAAAACAGTTGGAGACAAGCGGATGTGCGTAAAAACATATCAAAATGCGTTAGAAAGCATGGAGCAAGCCTAACTCGCATTTCTTCAGTTGCAACCGCCGTATATTGTGAAATAACATTCTACGGTCCAATCTGAAAGCATTATTCGTGTTTTCATCTGGAAATTAGTTAATCAGCATATAGCAGTTTATAAAAAGTTTAAAAAATAATATTTATTTTTTTGAGTAAATTGTAACTAAAATAGTCAAGAAACTTGACCCTTCTGTTTGCATAAGATATAGCAAATAATTTATAGGAACTTTTTTTGAAATATATCTATTCTTTTTAATGCGTAGTACTCAGAAAACGGTTGGAGACAAGCGGATGTGCGTAAAAACATATCAAAATGCGTTAGAAAGCATGGAGCAAGCCAAACTCGCATTTCTTCAGTTGCAACCGCCGTATATTGTGAAATAACATTCTACGGTCCAATCTGAAAGCATTATTCGTGTTTTCATCTGGAAATTAGTTAATCAGCATATAGCAATTTATAAAAAGTTTAAAAAATAAAATTTATTTTTTTGAGTAAATTTTAACTAAAATAGTCAAGAAACTTGACCCTTCTGTTTGCATAAGATATAGCAAATAATTTATTACAATTTTTTTTGAAATATATCGATTCTTTTTAATGCGTAGTACTCAGAAAACAGTTGGAGACAAGCGGATGTGCGTAAAACCATATCAAAATGCGTTAGAAAGCATGGAGCAAGCCAAACTCGCATTTCTTCAGTTGCAACCGCCGTATTAAGAAATAACATTCTACGGTCCAATCTGAAAGCATTATTCGTGTTTTCATCTGGAAATTAGTTAATCAGCATATAGCAGTTTATAAAAAGTTTAAAAAATAATATTTATTTTTTTGAGTAAATTGTAACTAAAATAGTCAAGAAACTTGACCCTTCTGTTTGCATAAGATATAGCAAATAATTTATAGGAACTTTTTTTGAAATATATCTATTCTTTTTAATGCGTAGTACTCAGAAAACAGTTGGAGACAAGCGGATGTGCGTAAAACCATATCAAAATGCGTTAGAAAGCATGGAGCAAGCCAAACTCGCATTTCTTCAGTTGCAACCGCCGTATTAAGAAATAACATTCTACGGTCCAATCTGAAAACATTATTTGTGTTTTCATCTGGAAATTAGTTAATCAGCATATAGCAGTTTATAAAAAGTTTAAAAAATAATATTTATTTTTTTGAGTAAATTGTAACTAAAATAGTCAAGAAAATTTGACCCTTCTGTTTGCATAAGATATAGCAAATAATTTATAGGAACTTTTTTTGAAATATATCTATTCTTTTTAATGCGTAGTACTCAGAAAACGGTTGGAGACAAGCGGATGTGCGTAAAAACATATCAAAATGCGTTAGAAAGCATGGAGCAAGCCAAGCTTGCATTTCTTCAGTTGCAACCGCCGTATATTGTGAAATAACATTCTACGGTCCAATCTGAAAGCATTATTCGTGTTTTCATCTGGAAATTAGTTAATCAGCATATAGCAGTTTATAAACAGTTTAAAAAATAATATTTATTTTTTTGAGTAAATTGTAACTAAAATAGTCAAGAAACTTGACCCTTCTGTTTGCATAAGATATAGCAAATAATTTATAGGAACTTTTTTTGAAATATATCTATTCTTTTTAATGCGTAGTACTCAGAAAACGGTTGGAGACAAGCGGATGTGCGTAAAAACATATCAAAATGCGTTAGAAAGCATGGAGCAAGCCAAACTCGCATTTCTTCAGTTGCAACCGCCGTATATTGTGAAATAACATTCTACGGTCCAATCTGAAAGCATTATTCGTGTTTTCATCTGGAAATTAGTTAATCAGCATATAGCAATTTATAAAAAGTTTAAAAAATAAAATTTATTTTTTTGAGTAAATTTTAACTAAAATAGTCAAGAAACTTGACCCTTCTGTTTGCATAAGATATAGCAAATAATTTATTACAATTTTTTTTGAAATATATCGATTCTTTTTAATGCGTAGTACTCAGAAAACAGTTGGAGACAAGCGGATGTGCGTAAAACCATATCAAAATGCGTTAGAAAGCATGGAGCAAGCCAAACTCGCATTTCTTCAGTTGCAACCGCCGTATTAAGAAATAACATTCTACGGTCCAATCTGAAAGCATTATTCGTGTTTTCATCTGGAAATTAGTTAATCAGCATATAGCAGTTTATAAAAAGTTTAAAAAATAATATTTATTTTTTTGAGTAAGTTGTAACTAAAATAGTCAAGAAACTTGACCCTTCTGTTTGCATAAGATATAGCAAATAATTTATAGGAACTTTTTTTGAAATATATCTATTCTTTTTAATGCGTAGTACTCAGAAAACAGTTGGAGACAAGCGGATGTGCGTAAAAACATATCAAAATGCGTTAGAAAGCATGGAGCAAGCCTAACTCGCATTTCTTCAGTTGCAACCGCCGTATATTGTGAAATAACATTCTACGGTCCAATCTGAAAGCATTATTCGTGTTTTCATCTGGAAATTAGTTAATCAGCATATAGCAATTTATAAAAAGTTTAAAAAATAATATTTATTTTTTTGAGTAAATTGTAACTAAAATAGTCAAGAAACTTGACCCTTCTGTTTGCATAAGAAATAGCAAATAATTTATTACAACTTTTTTTGAAATATATGGATCCTTTTTAATGCATAGTACTCAGAAAACAGTTGGAGACAAGCGGATGTGCGTAAAACCATATCAAAATGCGTTAGAAAGCAAGGAGCAAGCCAAACTCGCATTTCTTCAGTTGCAACCGCCGTATTAAGAAATAACATTCTACGGTCCAATCTGAAAGCATTATTCGTGTTTTTATCTGGAAATTAGTTAATCAGCATATAACAGTTTATAAAAAGTTTAAAAAATAATATTTATTATTTTGAGTAAATTTTAACTAAAATAGTCAACAAACTTGACCCTTCTGTTTGCATAAGAAATAGCAAATAATTTATAGAAACTTTTTTTGAAATATATGGACCTTTTTAATGCGTAGTACTCAGAAAACAGTTGGAGACAAGCGGATGTGCGTAAAAACATCAAAATGCGTTAAAAAGCATGGAGCAAGCCAAACTCGCATTTCTTCAGTTGCAACCGCCGTATTAAGAAATAACATTCTACGGTCCAATCTGAAAGCATTATTCGTGTTTTCATCTGGAAATTAGTTAATCAGCATATAGCAATTTATAAAAAGTTTAAAAAATAATATTTATTTTTTTGAGTAAATTGTAACTAAAATAGTCAAGAAACTTGACCCTTCTGTTTGCATAAGATATAGCAAATAATTTATTACAACTTTTTTTGAAATATATCGATTCTTTTTAATGCGTAGTACTCAGAAAACAGTTGGAGACAAGCGGATGTGCGTAAAAACATATCAAAATGCGTTAGAAAGCATGGAGCAAGCCAAGCTTGCATTTCTTCAGTTGCAACCGCCGTATATTGTGAAATAACATTCTACGGTCCAATCTGAAAGCATTATTCGTGTTTTCATCTGGAAATTAGTTAATGAGCATATAGCAGTTTATAAACAGTTTAAAAAATAATATTTATTTTTTTGAGTAAATTGTAACTAAAATAGTCAAGAAACTTGACCCTTCTGATTGCATAAGATATTGCAAATAATTTATAGCAACTTTTTTTGAAATATATCTATTCTTTTTAATGCGTAGTACTCAGAAAACAGTTGGAGACAAGCGGATGTGCGTAAAACCATATCAAAATGCGTTAGAAAGCATGGAGCAAGCCAAACTCGCATTTCTTCAGTTGCAACCGCCGTATATTGTGAAATAACATTCTACGGTCCAATCTGAAAGCATTATTCGTGTTTTCATCTGGAAATTAGTTAATCAGCATATAGCAATTTATAAAAAGTTTAAAAAATAAAATTTATTTTTTTGAGTAAATTGTAACTAAAATAGTCTAGAAACTTGACCCTTCTGTTTGCATAAGATATAGCAAATAATTTATTACAACTTTTTTTGAAATATATCTATTCTTTTTAATGCGTAGTACTCAGAAAACAGTTGGAGACAAGCGGATGTGCGTAAAACCATATCAAAATGCGTTAGAAAGCATGGAGCAAGCCAAACTCGCATTTCTTCAGTTGCAACCACCGTATTAAGAAATAACATTCTACGGTCCAAACTGAAAGAATTATTCGTGTTTTCATCTGGAAATTAGTTAATCAGCATATAGCAGTTTATAAAAAGTTTAAAAAATAATATATATTTTTTTGAGTAAATTGTAACTAAAATAGTCAAGAAACTTGACCCTTCTGTTTGCATAAGATATAGCAAATAATTTATAGGAATTTTTTTGAAATATATCTATTCTTTTTAATGCGTAGTACTCAGAAAACAGTTGGAGACAAGCGGATGTGCGTAAAAACATATCAAAATGCGTTAGAAAGCATGGAACAAGCCAAACTCGCATTTCTTCAGTTGCAACCACCGTATTAAGAAATAACATTCTACGGTCCAAACTGAAAGAATTATTCGTGTTTTCATCTGGAAATTAGTTAATCAGCATATAGCAGTTTATAAAAAGTTTAAAAAATAATATTTATTTTTTTGAGTAAATTGTTACTAAAATAGTCAAGAAACTTGACCCTTCTGTTTGCATAAGATATAGCAAATAATTTATAGGAACTTTTTTTGAAATATATCTATTCTTTTTAATGCGTAGTACTCAGAAAACAGTTGGAGACAAGCGGATGTGCGTAAAAACATATCAAAATGCGTTAGAAAGCATGGAGCAAGCCTAACTCGCATTTCTTCAGTTGCAACCGCCGTATATTGTGAAATAACATTCTACGGTCCAATCTGAAAGCATTATTCGTGTTTTCATCTGGAAATTAGTTAATCAGCATATAGCAGTTTATAAAAAGTTTAAAAAATAATATTTATTTTTTTGAGTAAATTGTAACTAAAATAGTCAAGAAACTTGACCCTTCTGTTTGCATAAGAAATAGCAAATAATTTATAGGAACTTTTTTTGAAATATATCTATTCTTTTTTAATGCGTAGTACTCAGAAAACAGTTGGAGACAAGCGGATGTGCGTAAAAACATATCAAAATGCGTTAAAAAGCATGGAGCAAGCCAAACTCGCATTTCTTCAGTTGCAACCGCCGTATTAAGAAATAACATCCTACGGTCCAATCTGAAAGCATTATTCGTGTTTTCATCTGGAAATTAGTTAATCAGCACATAGCAATTTATAAAAAGTTTAAAAAAAAATATTTATTTTTTTGAGTAAATTGTAACTAAAATAGTCAAGAAACTTGACCCTTCTGTTTGCATAAGAAATAGCAAATAATTTATAGGAACTTTTTTTGAAATATATGGATCCTTTTTAATGCATAGTACTCAGAAAACAGTTGGAGACAAGCGGATGTGCGTAAAACCATATCAAAATGCGTTAGAAAGCAAGGAATAAGCCAAACTCGCATTTCTTCAGTTGCAACCGCCGTATTAAGAAATAACATTCTACGGTCCAATCTGAAAGCATTATTCGTGTTTTTATCTGGAAATTAGTTAATCAGCATATAGCAGTTTATAAAAAGTTTAAAAAATAATATTTATTATTTTGAGTAAATTGTAACTAAAATAGTCAACAAACTTCACCCTTCTGTTTGCATAAGAAATAGCAAATAATTTATAGGAACTTTTTTTGAAATATATGGATCCTTTTTAATGCGTAGTACTCAGAAAACAGTTGGAGACAAGCGGATGTGCGTAAAAACATATCAAAATGCGTTAGAAAGCATGGAGCAAGCCAAGCTTGCATTTCTTCAGTTGCAACCGCCGTATATTGTGAAATAACATTCTACGGTCCAATCTGAAAGCATTATTCGTGTTTTCATCTGGAAATTAGTTAATCAGCATATAGCAGTTTATAAACAGTTTAAAAAATAATATTTATTTTTTTGAGTAAATTGTAACTAAAATAGTCAAGAAACTTGACCCTTCTGATTGCATAAGATATTGCAAATAATTTATAGGAACTTTTTTTGAAATATATCTATTCTTTTTAATGCGTAGTACTCAGAAAACAGTTGGAGACAAGCGGATGTGCGTAAAACCATATCAAAATGCGTTAGAAAGCATGGAGCAAGCCAAACTCGCATTTCTTCAGTTGCAACCGCCGTATATTGTGAAATAACATTCTACGGTCCAATCTGAAAGCATTATTAGTGTTTTCATCTGGAAATTAGTTAATCAGCATATAGCAGTTTATAAACAGTTTAAAAAATAATATTTATTTTTTTGAGTAAATTGTAACTAAAATAGTCAAGAAACTTGACCCTTCTGATTGCATAAGATATTGCAAATAATTTATAGGAACTTTTTTTGAAATATATCTATTCTTTTTAATGCGTAGTACTCAGAAAACAGTTGGAGACAAGCGGATGTGCGTAAAACCATATCAAAATGCGTTAGAAAGCATGGAGCAAGCCAAACTCGCATTTCTTCAGTTGCAACCGCCGTATATTGTGAAATAACATTCTACGGTCCAATCTGAAAGCATTATTCGTGTTTTCATCTGGAAATTAGTTAATTAGCATATAGCAATTTATAAAAAGTTTAAAAAATAAAATTTATTTTTTTGAGTAAATTGTAACTAAAATAGTCAAGAAACTTGACCCTTCTGTTTGCATAAGATATAGCAAATAATTTATTACAACTTTTTTTGAAATATATCGATTCTTTTTAATGCGTAGTACTCAGAAAACAGTTGGAGACAAGCGGATGTGCGTAAAAACATATCAAAATGCGTTAGAAAGCATTGAGCAAGCCTAACTCGCATTTCTTCAATTGCAACCGCCGTATATTGTGAAATAACATTCTACGGTCCAATCTGAAAGCATTATTCGTGTTTTCATCTGGAAATTAGTTAATCAGCATATAGCAGTTTATAAAAAGTTTAAAAAATAATATTTATTTTTTTGAGTAAATTGTAACTAAAATAGTCAAGAAACTTGACCCTTCTGTTTGCATAAGAAATAGCAAATAATTTATAGGAACTTTTTTTGAAATATATCTATTCTTTTTAATGCGTAGTACTCAGAAAACAGTTGGATACAAGCGGATGTGCGTAAAAACATATCAAAATGCGTTAAAAAGCATGAAGCAAGCCAAACTCGCATTTCTTCAGTTGCAACCGCCGTATTAAGAAATAACATTCTACGGTCCAATCTGAAAGCATTATTCGTGTTTTTATCTGGAAATTAGTTAATCAGCATATAGCAGTTTATAAAAAGTTTAAAAAATAATATTTATTATTTTGAGTAAATTGTAACTAAAATAGTCAACAAACTTCACCCTTCTGTTTGCATAAGAAATAGCAAATAATTTATAGGAACTTTTTTTGAAATATATGGATCCTTTTTAATGCGTAGTACTCAGAAAACAGTTGGAGACAAGCGGATGTGCGTAAAAACATATCAAAATGCGTTAGAAAGCATGGAGCAAGCCAACCTCGCATTTCTTCAATTGCAACCGCCGTATATTGTGAAATAACATTCTACGGTCCAATCTGAAAGCATTATTCGTGTTTTCATCTGGAAATTAGTTAATTAGCATATAGCAATTTATAAAAAGTTTAAAAAATAAAATTTATTTTTTTGAGTAAATTGTAACTAAAATAGTCAAGAAACTTGACCCTTCTGTTTGCATAAGATATAGCAAATAATTTATTACAACTTTTTTTGAAATATATCGATTCTTTTTAATGCGTAGTACTCAGAAAACAGTTGGAGACAAGCGGATGTGCGTAAAACCATATCAAAATGCGTTAGAAAGCATGGAGCAAGCCAAACTCGCATTTCTTCAGTTGCAACCGCCGTATATTGTGAAATAACATTCTACGGTCCAATCTGAAAGCATTATTCGTGTTTTCATCTGGAAATTAGTTAATCAGCATATAGCAGTTTATAAACAGTTTAAAAAATAAAATTTATTTTTTTGAGTAAATTGTAACTAAAGTAGTCAAGAAACTTGACCCTTCTGATTGCATAAGATATTGCAAATAATTTATAGGAACTTTTTTTGAAATATATCTATTCTTTTTAATGCGTAGTACTCAGAAAACAGTTGGAGACAAGCGGATGTGCGTAAAACCATATCAAAATGCGTTAGAAAGCATGGAGCAAGCCAAACTCGCATTTCTTCAGTTGCAACCGCCGTATATTGTGAAATAACATTCTACGGTCCAATCTGAAAGCATTATTCGTGTTTTCATCTGGAAATTAGTTAATTAGCATATAGCAATTTATAAAAAGTTTAAAAAATAAAATTTATTTTTTTGAGTAAATTGTAACTAAAATAGTCAAGAAACTTGACCCTTCTGTTTGCATAAGATATAGCAAATAATTTATTACAACTTTTTTTGAAATATATCGATTCTTTTTAATGCGTAGTACTCAGAAAACAGTTGGAGACAAGCGGATGTGCGTAAAACCATATCAAAATGCGTTAGAAAGCATGGAGCAAGCCAAACTCGCATTTCTTCAGTTGCAACCGCCGTATTAAGAAATAACATTCTACGGTCCAATCTGAAAGCATTATTCGTGTTTTCATCTGGAAATTAGTTAATCAGCATATAGCAGTTTATAAAAAGTTTAAAAAATAATATTTATTTTTTTGAGTAAATTGTAACTAAAATAGTCAAGAAACTTGACCCTTCTGTTTGCATAAGATATTGCAAATAATTTATAGGAACTTTTTTTGAAATATATCTATTCTTTTTAATGCGTAGTACTCAGAAAACAGTTGGAGACAAGCGGATGTGCGTAAAACCATATCAAAATGCGTTAGAAAGCATGGAGCAAGCCAAACTCGCATTTCTTCAGTTGCAACCGCCGTATATTGTGAAATAACATTCTACGGTCCAATCTGAAAGCATTATTCGTGTTTTCATCTAGAAATTAGTTAATCAGCATATAGCAGTTTATAAAAAGTTTAAAAAATAATATTTATTTTTTTGAGTAAATTGTAACTAAAATAGTCAAGAAACTTGACCCTTCTGTTTGCATAAGATATAGCAAATAATTTATAGGAACTTTTTTTGAAATATATCTATTCTTTTTAATGCGTAGTACTCAGAAAACAGTTGGAGACAAGCGGATGTGCGTAAAAACATATCAAAATGCGTTAGAAAGCATGGAACAAGCCAAACTCGCATTTCTTCAGTTGCAACCACCGCATTAAGAAATAACATTCTACGGTCCAAACTGAAAGAATTATTCGTGTTTTCATCTGGAATCTAGTTAATCAGCATATAGCAGTTTATAAAAAGTTTAAAAAATAATATTTATTTTTTTGAGTAAATTGTAACTAAAATAGTCAAGAAACTTGACCCTTCTGTTTGCATAAGATATAGCAAATAATTTATAGGAACTTTTTTTGAAATATATCTATTCTTTTTAATGCGTAGTACTCAGAAAACAGTTGGAGACAAGCGGATTCGCGTAAAAACATATCAAAATGCGTTAGAAAGCATGGAGCAAGCCTAACTCGCATTTCTTCAGTTGCAACCGCCGTATATTGTGAAATAACATTCTACGGTCCAATCTGAAAGCATTATTCGTGTTTTCATCTGGAAATTAGTTAATCAGCATATAGCAGTTTATAAAAAGTTTAAAAAATAATATTTATTTTTTTGAGTAAATTGTAACTAAAATAGTCAAGAAACTTGACCCTTCTGTTTGCATAAGAAATAGCAAATAATTTATAGGAACTTTTTTTGAAATATATCTATTCTTTTTAATGCGTAGTACTCAGAAAACAGTTGGAGACAAGCGGATGTGCGTAAAAACATATCAAAATGCGTTAAAAAAGCATGAAGCAAGCCAAACTCGCTATTCTTCAGTTGCAACCGCCGTATTAAGAAATAACATTCTACGGTCCAATCTGAAAGCATTATTCGTGTTTTCATCTGGAAATTAGTTAATCAGCATATAGCAATTTATAAAAAGTTTAAAAAATAATATTTATTTTTTTGAGTAAATTGTAACTAAAATAGTCAACAAACTTGACCCTTCTGTTTGCATAAGAAATAGCAAATAATTTATAGGAACTTTTTTTGAAATATATGGATCCTTTTTAATGCGTAGTACTCAGAAAACAGTTGGAGACAAGCGGATGTGCGTAAAAACATCAAAATGCGTTAAAAAGCATGGAGCAAGCCAAACTCGCATTTCTTCAGTTGCAACCGCCGTATTAAGAAATAACATTCTACGGTCCAATCTGAAAGCATTATTCGTGTTTTCATCTGGAAATTAGTTAATCAGCATATAGCAATTTATAAAAAGTTTAAAAAATAATATTTATTTTTTTGAGTAAATTGTAACTAAAATAGTCAAGAAACTTGACCCTTCTGTTTGCATAAGATATAGCAAATAATTTATTACAACTTTTTTTGAAATATATAGATTCTTTTTAATGCGTAGTACTCAGAAAACAGTTGGAGACAAGCGGATGTGCGTAAAACCATATCAAAATGCGTTAGAAAGCATGGAGCAAGCCAAACTCGCATTTCTTCAGTTGCAACCGCCGTATTAAGAAATAACATTCTACGGTCCAATCTGAAAGCATTATTCGTGTTTTCATCTGGAAATTAGTTAATCAGCATATAGCAGTTTATAAAAAGTTAAAAAAATAATATTTATTTTTTTGAGTAAATTGTAACTAAAATAGTCAAGAAAATTTTACCCTTCTGTTTGCATAAGATATAGCAAATAATTTATAGGAACTTTTTTTGAAATATATCTATTCTTTTTAATGCGTAGTACTCAGAAAACAGTTGGAGACAAGCGGATGTGCGTAAAACCATATCAAAATGCGTTAAAAAGCATGGAGCAAGCCAAACTCGCATTTCTTCAGTTGCAACCGCCGTATTAAGAAATAACATTCTACGGTCCAATCTGAAAGCATTATTCGTGTTTTCATCTGGAAATTAGTTAATCAGCATTTAGCAATTTATAAAAAGTTTAAAAAATAATATTTATTTTTTTGAGTAAATTGTAACTAAAATAGTCAAGAAACTTGACCCTTCTGTTTGCATAAGATATTGCAAATAATTTATAGGAACTTTTTTTGAAATATATCTATTCTTTTTAATGCATAGTACTCAGAAAACAGTTTGAGACAAGCGGATGTGCGTAAAACCATATCAAAATGCGTTAGAAAGCATGGAGCATGCCAAACTCGCATTTCTTCAGTTGCAACCGCCGTATATTGTGAAATAACATTCTACGGTCCAATCTGAAAGCATTATTCGTGTTTTCATCTGGAAATTAGTTAATCAGCATATAGCAATTTATAAAAAGTTTAAAAAATGAAATTTATTTTTTTGAGTAAATTGTAACTAAAATAGTCAAGAAACTTGACCCTTCTGTTTGCATAAGATATAGCAAATAATTTATTACAACTTTTTTTGAAATATATCGATTCTTTTTAATGCGTAGTACTCAGAAAACAGTTGGAGACAAGCGGATGTGCGTAAAAACATATCAAAATGCGTTAGAGAGCATGGAACAAGCCAAAATCGCATTTCTTCAGTTGCAACCACCGTATTAAGAAATAACATTCTACGGTCCAAACTGAAAGAATTATTCGTGTTTTCATCTGGAAATTAGTTAATCAGCATATAGCAGTTTATAAAAAGTTTAAAAAATAATATTTATTTTTTTGAGTAAATTGTAACTAAAATAGTCAAGAAACTTGACCCTTCTGTTTGCATAAGATATAGCAAATAATTTATAGGAACTTTTTTTGAAATATATCTATTCTTTTTAATGCGTAGTACTCAGAAAACAGTTGGAGACAAGCGGATGTGCGTAAAAACATATCAAAATGCGTTAGAAAGCATGGAGCAAGCCAAGCTTGCATTTCTTCAGTTGCAACCGCCGTATTAAGAAATAACATTCTACGGTTCAATCTAAAAGCATTTTTCGTGTTTTCATCTGGAAATTAGTTAATCAGCATATAGCAATTTATAAAAAGTTTAAAAAATAATATTTATTTTTTTGAGTAAATTGTACCTAAAATAGTCAAGAAACTTGACCCTTCTGTTTGCATAAGATATAGCAAATAATTTATTACAACTTGTTTTGAAATATATCTATTCTTTTTAATGCGTAGTACACAGAAAACAGTTGGAGACAAGCGGATGTGCGTAAAAACATATCAAAATGCGTTAAAAAGCATGGAGCAAGCCAAACTCGCATTTCTTCAGTTGCAACCGCCGTATTAAGAAATAACATCCTACGGTCCAATCTGAAAGCATTATTCGTGTTTTCATCTGGAAATTAGTTAATCAGCATATAGCAATTTATAAAAAGTTTAAAAAATAATATTTATTTTTTTGAGTAAATTGTAACTAAAATAGTCAAGAAACTTGACCCTTCTGTTTGCATAAGAAATAGCAAATAATTTATAGGAACTTTTTTTGAAATATATGGATCCTTTTTAATGCATAGTACTCAGAAAACAGTTGGAGACAAGCGGATGTGCGTAAAACCATATCAAAATGCGTTAGAAAGCAAGGAGCAAGCCAAACTCGCATTTCTTCAGTTGCAACCGCCGTATTAAGAAATAACATTCTACGGTCCAATCTGAAAGCATTATTCGTGTTTTTATCTGGAAATTAGTTAATCAGCATATAGCAGTTTATAAAAAGTTTAAAAAATAATATTTATTATTTTGAGTAAATTGTAACTAAAATAGTCAACAAACTTCACCCTTCTGTTTGCATAAGAAATAGCAAATAATTTATAGGAACTTTTTTTGAAATATATGGATCCTTTTTAATGCGTAGTACTCAGAAAACAGTTGGAGACAAGCGGATGTGCGTAAAAACATATCAAAATGCGTTAGAAAGCATGGAGCAAGCCAAGCTTGCATTTCTTCAGTTGCAACCGCCGTATATTGTGAAATAACATTCTACGGTCCAATCTGAAAGCATTATTCGTGTTTTCATCTGGAAATTAGTTAATCAGCATATAGCAGTTTATAAACAGTTTAAAAAATAATATTTATTTTTTTGAGTAAATTGTAACTAAAATAGTCAAGAAACTTGACCCTTCTGATTGCATAAGATATTGCAAATAATTTATAGGAACTTTTTTTGAAATATATCTATTCTTTATAATGCGTAGTACTCAGAAAACAGTTGGAGAGAAGCGGATGTGCGTAAAACCATATCAAAATGCGTTAGAAAGCATGGAACAAGCCAAAATCGCATTTCTTCAGTTGCAACCACCGTATTAAGAAATAACATTCTACGGTCCAAACTGAAAGAATTATTCGTGTTTTCATCTGGAAATTAGTTAATCAGCATATAGCAGTTTATAAAAAGTTTAAAAAATAATATTTATTTTTTTGAGTAAATTGTAACTAAAATAGTCAAGAAACTTGACCCTTCTGTTTGCATAAGATATAGCAAATAATTTATAGGAACTTTTTTTGAAATATATCTATTCTTTTTAATGCGTAGTACTCAGAAAACAGTTGGAGACAAGCGGATGTGCGTAAAAACATATCAAAATGCGTTAGAAAGCATGGAGCAAGCCCAACTCGCATTTCTTCAGTTGCAACCGCCGTATATTGTGAAATAACATTCTACGGTCCAATCTGAAAGCATTATTCGTGTTTTCATCTGGAAATTAGTTAATCAGCATATAGCAGTTTATAAAAAGTTTAAAAAATAATATTTATTTTTTTGAGTAAATTGTAACTAAAATAGTCAAGAAACTTGACCCTTCTGTTTGCATAAGAAATAGCAAATAATTTATAGGAACTTTTTTTGAAATATATCGATTCTTTTTAATGCGTAGTACTCAGAAAACAGTTGGAGACAAGCGGATGTGCGTAAAAACATATCAAAATGCGTTAGAAAGCATGGAGCAAGCCAAGCTTGCATTTCTTCAGTTGCAACCGCCGTATTAAGAAATAACATTCTACGGTTCAATCTAAAAGCATTTTTCGTGTTTTCATCTGGAAATTAGTTAATCAGCATATAGCAATTTATAAAAAGTTTAAAAAATAATATTTATTTTTTTGAGTAAATTGTACCTAAAATAGTCAAGAAACTTGACCCTTCTGTTTGCATAAGATATAGCAAATAATTTATTACAACTTGTTTTGAAATATATCTATTCTTTTTAATGCGTAGTACACAGAAAACAGTTGGAGACAAGCGGATGTGCGTAAAAACATATCAAAATGCGTTAAAAAGCATGGAGCAAGCCAAACTCGCATTTCTTCAGTTGCAACCGCCGTATTAAGAAATAACATCCTACGGTCCAATCTGAAAGCATTATTCGTGTTTTCATCTGGAAATTAGTTAATCAGCATATAGCAATTTATAAAAAGTTTAAAAAATAATATTTATTTTTTTGAGTAAATTGTAACTAAAATAGTCAAGAAACTTGACCCTTCTGTTTGCATAAGAAATAGCAAATAATTTATAGGAACTTTTTTTGAAATATATGGATCCTTTTTAATGCATAGTACTCAGAAAACAGTTGGAGACAAGCGGATGTGCGTAAAACCATATCAAAATGCGTTAGAAAGCAAGGAGCAAGCCAAACTCGCATTTCTTCAGTTGCAACCGCCGTATTAAGAAATAACATTCTACGGTCCAATCTGAAAGCATTATTCGTGTTTTTATCTGGAAATTAGTTAATCAGCATATAGCAGTTTATAAAAAGTTTAAAAAATAATATTTATTATTTTGAGTAAATTGTAACTAAAATAGTCAACAAACTTCACCCTTCTGTTTGCATAAGAAATAGCAAATAATTTATAGGAACTTTTTTTGAAATATATGGATCCTTTTTAATGCGTAGTACTCAGAAAACAGTTGGAGACAAGCGGATGTGCGTAAAAACATATCAAAATGCGTTAGAAAGCATGGAGCAAGCCAAGCTTGCATTTCTTCAGTTGCAACCGCCGTATATTGTGAAATAACATTCTACGGTCCAATCTGAAAGCATTATTCGTGTTTTCATCTGGAAATTAGTTAATCAGCATATAGCAGTTTATAAACAGTTTAAAAAATAATATTTATTTTTTTGAGTAAATTGTAACTAAAATAGTCAAGAAACTTGACCCTTCTGATTGCATAAGATATTGCAAATAATTTATAGGAACTTTTTTTGAAATATATCTATTCTTTATAATGCGTAGTACTCAGAAAACAGTTGGAGAGAAGCGGATGTGCGTAAAACCATATCAAAATGCGTTAGAAAGCATGGAGCAAGCCAAACTCGCATTTCTTCAGTTGCAACCGCCGTATATTGTGAAATAACATTCTACGGTCCAATCTGAAAGCATTATTCGTGTTTTCATCTGGAAATTAGTTAATCAGCATATAGCAGTTTATAAACAGTTTAAAAAATAATATTTATTTTTTTGAGTAAATTGTAACTAAAATAGTCAAGAAACTTGACCCTTCTGATTGCATAAGATATTGCAAATAATTTATAGGAACTTTTTTTGAATTATATCTATTCTTTTTAATGCGTAGTACTCAGAAAACAGTTGGAGACAAGCGGATGTGCGTAAAACCATATCAAAATGCGTTAGAAAGCATGGAGCAAGCCAACCTCGCATTTCTTCAATTGCAACCGCCGTATATTGTGAAATAACATTCTACGGTCCAATCTGAAAGCATTATTCGTGTTTTCATCTGGAAATTAGTTAATCAGCATATAGCAGTTTATAAACAGTTTAAAAAATAATATTTATTTTTTTGAGTAAATTGTAACTAAAATAGTCAAGAAACTTGACCCTTCTGATTGCATAAGATATTGCAAATAATTTATAGGAACTTTTTTTGAAATATATCTATTCTTTTTAATGCGTAGTACTCAGAAAACAGTTGGAGACAAGCGGATGTGCGTAAAACCATATCAAAATGCGTTAGAAAGCATGGAGCAAGCCAAACTCGCATTTCTTCAGTTGCAACCGCCGTATATTGTGAAATAACATTCTACGGTCCAATCTGAAAGCATTATTCGTGTTTTCATCTGGAAATTAGTTAATCAGCATATAGCAGTTTATAAACAGTTTAAAAAATAATATTTATTTTTTTGAGTAAATTGTAACTAAAATAGTCAAGAAACTTGACCCTTCTGATTGCATAAGATATTGCAAATAATTTATAGGAACTTTTTTTGAAATATATCTATTCTTTTTAATGCGTAGTACTCAGAAAACAGTTGGAGACAAGCGGATGTGCGTAAAACCATATCAAAATGCGTTAGAAAGCATGGAGCAAGCCAAACTCGCATTTCTTCAGTTGCAACCGCCGTATATTGTGAAATAACATTCTACGGTCCAATCTGAAAGCATTATTCGTGTTTTCATCTGGAAATTAGTTAATTAGCATATAGCAATTTATAAAAAGTTTAAAAAATAAAATTTATTTTTTGGAGTAAATTGTAACTAAAATAGTCAAGAAACTTGACCCTTCTGTTTGCATAAGATATAGCAAATAATTTATTACAACTTTTTTTGAAATATATCGATTCTTTTTAATGCGTAGTACTCAGAAAACAGTTGGAGACAAGCGGATGTGCGTAAAACCATATCAAAATGCGTTAGAAAGCATGGAGCAAGCCAAACTCGCATTTCTTCAGTTGCAACCGCCGTATTAAGAAATAACATTCTACGGTCCAATCTGAAAGCATTATTCGTGTTTTCATCTGGAAATTAGTTAATCAGCATATAGCAGTTTATAAAAAGTTTAAAAAATAATATTTATTTTTTTGAGTAAATTGTAACTAAAATAGTCAAGAAACTTGACCCTTCTGATTGCATAAGATATTGCAAATAATTTATAGGAACTTTTTTTGAAATATATCTATTCTTTTTAATGCGTAGTACTCAGAAAACAGTTGGAGACAAGCGGATGTGCGTAAAAACATATCAAAATGCGTTAGAAAGCATGGAGCAAGCCAAACTCGCATTTCTTCAGTTGCAACCGCCGTATTTAGAAATAACATTCTACGGTCCAATCTGAAAGCATTATTCGTGTTTTCATCTGGAAATTAGTTAATCAGCATATAGCAGTTTATAAACAGTTTAAAAAATAATATTTATTTTTTTGAGTAAATTGTAACTAAAATAGTCAAGAAACTTGACCCTTCTGATTGCATAAGATATTGCAAATAATTTATAGGAACTTTTTTTGAAATATATCTATTCTTTTTAATGCGTAGTACTCAGAAAACAGTTGGAGACAAGCGGATGTGCGTAAAAACATATCAAAATGCGGTAGAAAGCATGGAACAAGCCAAACTCGCATTTCTTCAGTTGCAACCCCCGCATTAAGAAATAACATTCTACGGTCCAAACTGAAAGAATTATTCGTGTTTTCATCTGGAATCTAGTTAATCAGCATATAGCAGTTTATAAAAAGTTTAAAAAATAATATTTATTTTTTTGAGTAAATTGTAACTAAAATAGTCAAGAAACTTGACCCTTCTGTTTGCATAAGATATAGCAAATAATTTATAGGAACTTTTTTTGAAATATATCTATTCTTTTTAATGCGTAGTACTCAGAAAACAGTTGGAGACAAGCGGATTCGCGTAAAAACATATCAAAATGCGTTAGAAAGCATGGAGCAAGCCTAACTCGCATTTCTTCAGTTGCAACCGCCGTATATTGTGAAATAACATTCTACGGTCCAATCTGAAAGCATTATTCGTGTTTTCATCTGGAAATTAGTTAATCAGCATATAGCAGTTTATAAAAAGTTTAAAAAATAATATTTATTTTTTTGAGTAAATTGTAACTAAAATAGTCAAGAAACTTGACCCTTCTGTTTGCATAAGAAATAGCAAATAATTTATAGGAACTTTTTTTGAAATATATCTATTCTTTTTAATGCGTAGTACTCAGAAAACAGTTGGAGACAAGCGGATGTGCGTAAAAACATATCAAAATGCGTTAAAAAGCATGAAGCAAGCCAAACTCGCTATTCTTCAGTTGCAACCGCCGTATTAAGAAATAACATTCTACGGTCCAATCTGAAAGCATTATTCGTGTTTTCATCTGGAAATTAGTTAATCAGCATATAGCAATTTATAAAAAGTTTAAAAAATAATATTTATTTTTTTGAGTAAATTGTAACTAAAATAGTCAACAAACTTGACCCTTCTGTTTGCATAAGAAATAGCAAATAATTTATAGGAACTTTTTTTGAAATATATGGATCCATTTTAATGCGTAGTACTCAGAAAACAGTTGGAGACAAGCGGATGTGCGTAAAAACATCAAAATGCGTTAAAAAGCATGGAGCAAGCCAAACTCGCATTTCTTCAGTTGCAACCGCCGTATTAAGAAATAACATTCTACGGTCCAATCTGAAAGCATTATTCGTGTTTTCATCTGGAAATTAGTTAATCAGCATATAGCAATTTATAAAAAGTTTAAAAAATAATATTTATTTTTTTGAGTAAATTGTAACTGAAATAGTCAAGAATCTTGACCCTTCTGTTTGCATAAGATATAGCAAATAATTTATTACAACTTTTTTTGAAATATATCGATTCTTTTTAATGCGTAGTACTCAGAAAACAGTTGGAGACAAGCGGATGTGCGTAAAACCATATCAAAATGCGTTAGAAAGCATGGAGCAAGCCAAACTCGCATTTCTTCAGTTGCAACCGCCGTATATTGTGTAATAACATTCTACGGTCCAATCTGAAAGCATTATTCGTGTTTTCACCTGGAAATTAGTTAATCAGCATATAGCAGTTTATTAAAAGTTTAAAAAATAATATTTATTTTTTTGAGTAAATTGTAACTAAAATAGTCAAGAAACTTGACCCTTCTGTTTGCATAAGATATAGCAAATAATTTATAGGAACTTTTTTTGAAATATATCGATTCTTTTTAATGCGTAGTACTCAGAAAACAGTTGGAGACAAGCGGATGTGCGTAAAAACATATCAAAATGCGTTAGAAAGCATGGAGCAAGCCAAGCTTGCATTTCTTCAGTTGCAACCGCCGTATTAAGAAATAACATTCTACGGTCCAATCTAAAAGCATTTTTCGTGTTTTCATCTGGAAATTAGTTAATCAGCATATAGCAATTTATAAAAAGTTTAAAAAATAATATTTATTTTTTTGAGTAAATTGTAACTAAAATAGTCAAGAAACTTGACCCTTCTGTTTGCATAAGATATAGCAAATAATTTATTACAACTTGTTTTGAAATATATCTATTCTTTTTAATGCGTAGTACACAGAAAACAGTTGGAGACAAGCGGATGTGCGTAAAAACATATCAAAATGCGTTAGAAAGCATGGAGCAAGCCAAACTCGCATTTCTTCAGTTGCAAGCGCCGTATATTGTGAAATAACATTCTACGGTCCATTCTGAAAGCATCATTCATGTTTTCATCTGGAAATTAGTTAATCAGCATATAGCAGTTTATAAAAAGTTTAAAAAATAATATTTATTTTTTTGAGTAAATTGTAACTAAAATAGTCAAGAAACTTGATCCTTCTGTTTGGATAAGAAATAGCAAATAATTTATAGGAATTTTTTTGAAATACATGGATCCTTTTTAATGCGTAGTACTCAGAAAACAGTTGGAGACAAGCGGATGTGCGTAAAAACATATCAAAATGCGTTAAAAAGCATGGAGCAAGCCAAACTCGCATTTCTTCAGTTGCAACCGCCGTATTAAAAAATAACATTCTACGGTCCAATCTGAAAGCATTATTTGTGTTTTCATCTGGAAATAAGTAAATCAGCATATAGCAATTTATAAAAAGTTTAAAAAATAATATTTATTTTTTTGAGTAAATTGTAACTAAAATACTCAAGAAACTTGACCCTTCTGTTTGCATAAGATATAGCAAATAATTTATAGGAACTTTTTTTGAAATATATCGATTCTTTTTAATGCGTAGTACTCAGAAAACAGTTGGAGACAAGCGGATGTGCGTAAAAACATATCAAAATGCGTTAGAAAGCATGGAGCAAACCAAACTCGCATTTCTTCAGTTGCAACCGCCGTATTAAGAAATAACATTCTACGGTCCAATCTGAAAGCATTATTCGTGTTTTCATCTGGAAATTAGTTAATCAGCATATAGCAATTTATAAAAAGTTTAGAAAATAATATTTATTTTTTTGAGTAAATTGTAACTAAAATAGTCAAGAAACTTGACCCTTCTGTTTGCATAAGATATAGCAAATAATTTATAGCTACTTTTTTTGAAATATATCGATTCTTTTTAATGCGTAGTACTCAGAAAACAGTTGGAGACAAGCGGATGTGCGTAAAAACATATCAAAATGCGTTAGAAAGCATGGAGCAAGCCAACCTTGCATTTCTTCAGTTGCAACCGCCGTATATTGTGAAATAACATTCTACGGTCCAATCTGAAAGCATCATTCGTGTTTTCATCTGGAAATTAGTTAATCAGCATTCAGCAGTTTATAAAAAGCTTAAAAAATAATATTTATTTTTTTGAGTAAATTGTAACTAAAATGGTCAAGAAACTTGACCCTTCTGTTTGCATAAGAAATTGCAAATAATTTATAGGAACTTTTTTTGAAATATATGGATCCTTTTTAATGCGTAGTACTCAGAAAACAGTTGGAGACAAGCGGATGTGCGTAAAAACATATCAAAATGCGTTAGAAAGCATGGAGCAAGCCAACCTCGCATTTCTTCAGTTGCAACCGCCGTATATTGTAAAATAACATTCTACGGTCCAATCTGAAAGCATTATTCGTGTTTTCATCTGGAAATTAGTTAATCAGCATATAGCAATTTTTAAAAAGTTTAAAAAATAATATTTATTTTTTTGAGTAAATTGTAACTAAAATGGTCAAGAAACTTGACCCTTCTGTTTGCATAAGATATAGCAAATAATTTATTACAACTTTTTTTGAAATATATCTATTCTTTTTAATGCGTAGTACACAGAAAACAGTTGGAGACAAGCGGATGTGCGTAAAAACATATCAAAATGCGTTAGAAAGCATGGAGCAAGCCAAACTCGCATTTCTTCAGTTGCAAGCGCCGTATATTGTGAAATAACATTCTACGGTCCAATCTGAAAGCATCATTCGTGTTTTCATCTGGAAATTAGTTAATCAGCATATAGCAGTTTATAAAAAGTTTAAAAAATAATATTTATTTTTTTGAGTAAATTGTAACTAAAATAGTCAAGAAACTTGACCCTTCTGTTTGCATAAGAAATAGCAAATAATTTATAGGAACTTTTTTTGAAATATATGGATCCTTTTTAATGCGTAGTACTCAGAAAACAGTTGGAGACAAGCGGATGTGCGTAAAAACATATCAAAATGCGTTAAAAAGCATGGAGCAAGCCAAACTCGCATTTCTTCAGTTGCAACCGCCGTATTAAGAAATAACATTCTACGGTCCAATCTGAAAGCATTATTCGTGTTTTCATCTGGAAATTAGTTAATCAGCATATAGCAATTTATAAAAAGTTTAAAAAATAATATTTATTTTTTTGGTGTAAATTGTAACTAAAATAGTCAAGAAACTTGACCCTACTGTTTGCATAAGATATAGCAAATAATTTATTAAAACTTTTTTTGAAATATATCGATTCTTTTTAATGCGTAGTACTCAGAAAACAGTTGGAGACAAGCGGATGTGCGTAAAACCATATCAAAATGCGTTAGAAAGCATGGAGCAAGCCAAACTCGCATTTCTTTATTTGCAATCGCCGTATATTGTGAAATAACATTCTACGGTCCAATCTGAAAGCATTATTCGTGTTTTCATCTGGAAATTAGTTAATCAGCATATAGCAGTTTATAAAAAGTTTAAAAAATAATATTTATTTTTTTTGAGTAAATTGTAACTAAAATAGTCAAGAAACTTGACCCTTCTGTTTGCATAAGATATAGCAAATAATTTATTACAACTTTTTTTGAAATATATCTATTCTTTTTAATGCGTAGTACTCAGAAAACAATTGGAGACTAGCGGATGTGCGTAAAAACATATCAAAATGCGTTAGAAAGCATGGAGCAAGCCAAACTCGCATTTCTTTAGTTGCAAGCGCCGTATATTGTGAAATAACATTCTACGGTCCAATCTGAAAGCATCATTCGTGTTTTCATCTGGAAATTAGTTAATCAGCATATAGCAGTTTATAAAAAGTTTAAAAAATAATATTTATTTATTTGAGTAAATTTTATCTAAAATAGTCAAGAAACTTGACCCTTTTGTTTGCATAAGAAATAGCAAAAAATTTATAGGAACTTTTTTTAAATATATGAATCCTTTTTAATGCGTAGTACTCAGAATACAGTTGGAGACAAGCGGATGTGCGTAAAAACATATCAAAATGCGTTAAAAAGCATGGAGTAAGCCAAACTCGCATTTTTTCAGTTGCAACCGCCGTATTAAGAAATAACATTCTACGGTCCAATCTGAAAGCATTATTCGTTTTTTCATCTGGAAATTAGTTAATCAGCATATAGCAATTTATAAAGATTTTAAAAAATAATATTTATTTTTTTGAGTAAATTGTAACTAAAATACTCAAGAAACTTGACCCTTCTGTTTGCATAAGATATAGCAAATAATTTATTACAACTTTTTTTGAAATATATCGATTCTTGTTAATGCGTAGTACTCAGAAAACAGTTGGAGACAAGCGGATGTGCGTAAAACCATATCAAAATGCGTTAGAAAGCATGGAGCAAGCCAAACTCTCATTTCTTCAGTTGCAACCGCCGTATATTGTGAAATAACATTCTACGGTCCAATCTGAAAGCATTATTCGTGTTTTCATCTGGAAATTAGTTAATCAGCATATAGCAGTTTATAAAAAGTTTAAAAAATAATATTTATTTTTTTGAGGAAATTGTAACTAAAATACTCAAGAAACTTGACCCTTCTGTTTGCATAAGATATAGCAAATAATTTATAGGACCTTTTTTTGAAATATATCTATTCTTTTTAATGCGTAGTACTCAGAAAACAGTTGCAGACAAGCGGATGTGCGTAAAAACATATCAAAATGCGTTAAAAAGCATGGAGCAAACCAAACTCGCATTTCTTCAGTTGCAACCGCCGTATTAAGAAATAACATTCTACGGTCCAATCTGAAAGCATTAATGGTGTTTTCATCTGGAAATTAGTTAATCAGCATATAGCAATTTATAAAAAGTTTAAAAAATAATATTTATTTTTTTGAGTAAATTGTAACTAAAATAGTCAAGAAACTTGACCCTTCTGTTTGCATAAGAAATAGCAAATAATTTATTACAACTTTTTTTGAAATATATCGATTCTTTTAAATGCGTAGTACTCAGAAAACAGTTGGAGACAAGCGGATGTGCGTAAAAACATATCAAAATGCGTTAGTTAGCATGGAGGAAGCCAAACTCGCTCTTCTTCAGTTGCAACCGCCGTATTAAGAAATAACATTCTACTGTCCAATCTGAAAGCATTATTCGTGTTTTCATCTGGAAATTAGTTAATCAGCATATAGCAGTTTATAAAAAGTTAAAAAAATAATATTTTTTTTTTTGAGTAAATTGTAACTAAAATAGTCAAGAAACTTGACCCTTCTGTTTGCATAAGATATAGCAAATGAATTATAAGAACTTTTTTTGAAATATATCTATTCTTTTTAATGCGTAGTACTCAGAAAACAGTTGGAGACAAGCGGATGTGCGTAAAAACATATCAAAATGCGTTAGAAAGCATGGAGCAAGCCAACATTGCATTTCTTCAGTTGCAACCGCCGTATATTGTGAAATAACATTCTACGGTCCAATCTGAAAGCATCATTCGTGTTTTCATCTGGAAATTAGTTAATCAGCATATAGCAGTTTATAAAAAGTTTAAAAAATAATATTTATTTTTTTGAGTAAATTGTAACTAAAATGGTTAAGAAACTTGACCCTTCTGTTTGCATAAGAAATAGCAAATAATTTATAGGAACTTTTTTTGAAATATATGGATCCTTTTTAATGCGTAGTACTCAGAAAACAGTTGGCGACAAGCGGATGTGCGTAAAAACATATCAAAATGCGTTAGAAAGCATGGAGCAAGCCAACCTCGCATTTCTTCAGTTGCAACCGCCGTATATTGTAAAATAATATTCTACGGTCCAATCTGAAAACATGATTCGTGTTTTCATCTGGAAATTCGTTAATCAGCATATAGCAGTTTATAAGAAGTTTAAAAAATAATAATTATTTTTTTGAGTAAATTGTAACTAAAATAGTCAAGAAACTTGACCCTTCTGTTTGCATAAGATATAGCAAATAATTTATAGGAACTTTTTTTGATATATATCTATTCTTTTTAATGCGTAGTACACAGTAAACAGTTGGAGACAAGCGGATGTGCGTAAAAACATATCAAAATGCGTTAGAAAGCATGGAGCAAACCAAACTCCCATTTCTTCAGTTGCAACCGCCGTATTAAGAAATAACATTCTACGGTCCATTTGTAACTAAAATAGTCAAGAAACTTGACCCTTCTGTTTGCATAAGATATAGCAAATAATTTATAGGAACTTTTTTTGAAATATATCTATTCTTTTTAATGCGTAGTACTCAGAAAACAGTTGGAGACAAGCGGATGTGCGTAAAAACATATCAAAATGCGTTAGAAAGCATGGAGCAAACCAAACTCGCATTTATTCAGTTGCAACCGCCGTATTAAGAAATAACATTCTACGGTCCAATCTGAAAGCATTATTCGTGTTTTCATCTGGAAATTAGTTAATCAGCATATAGCAATTTAATAAAAGTTTAAAAAATAATATTTATTTTTTTGAGTAAATTGTAACTAAAATAGTCAAGAAACTTGACTCTTCTGTTTGCATAAGATATAGCAAATAATTTATAGCTACTTTTTTTGAAATATATCGATTCTTTTTAATGCGTAGTACTCAGAAAACAGTTGGAGACAAGCGGATGTGCGTAAAAACATATCAAAATGCGTTAGAAAGCATGGAGAAAGCTAACCTTGCATTTCTTCAGTTGCAAACGCCGTATATTGTGAAATAACATTCTACGGTCCAATCTGAAAGCATCATTCGTGTTTTCATCTGGAAATTAGTTAAACAGCATATAGCAGTTTATAAAAAGTTTAAAAAACAATATTTATTTTTTTGAGTAAATTGTAACTAAAATAGTCAAGAAACTTGATCCTTCTGTTTGGATAAGAAATAGCAAATAATTTATAGGAACTTTTTTTGAAATATATGGATCCTTTTTAATGCGTAGTACTCAGAAAACAGTTGGAGACAAGCGGATGTGCGTAAAAACATATCAAAAAGCGTTAGAAAGCATGGAGCAAGCCAAACTCGCATTTCTTCAGTTGCAACCGCCGTATTAAAAAATAACATTCTACGGTCCAATCTGAAAGCATTATTCGTGTTTTCATCTGGAAATTAGTTAATCAGCATATAGCAATTTATAAAAAGTTTAAAAAATAATATTTATTTTTTTGAGTAAATTGTAACTAAAATAGTCAAGAAACTTGACCCTTCTGTTTGCATAAGATATAGCAAATAATTTATAGGAACTTTTTTTGAAATATATCGATTCTTTTTAATGCGTAGTACTCAGAAAACAGTTGGAGACAAGCGGATGTGCGTAAAACCATATCAAAATGCGTTAGAAAGCATGGAGCAAGCCAAACTCGCATTTCTTCAGTTGCAACCGCCGTATATTGTGAAATAACATTCAACGGTCCAATCTGAAAGCATTATTCGTGTTTTCATCTGGAAATTAGTTAATCAGCATATAGCAGTTTATAAAAAGTTTAAAAAATAATATTTATTTTTTTGAGTAAATTGTAACTAAAATAGTCAAGAAACTTGACCCTTCTGTTTGCATAAGATATAGCAAATAATTTATAGGAACTTTTTTTGAAATATATCTATTCTTTTTAATGCGTAGTACTCAGAAAACAGTTGGAGACAAGCGGATGTGCGTAAAAACATATCAAAATGCGTTAGAAAGCATGGAGCAAACCAAACTCGCATTTCTTCAGTTGCAACCGCCGTATTAAGAAATAACATTCTACGGTCCAATCTGAAAGCATTATTCGTGTTTTCATCTGGAAATTAGTTAATCAGCATATAGCAATTTATAAAAACTTTAAAAAATAATATTTATTTTTTTGAGTAAATTGTAACTAAAATAGTCAAGAAACTTGACCCTTCTGTTTGCATAAGATATAGCAAATAATTTATTACAACTTTTTTTGAAATATATCGATTCTTTTTAATGCGTAGTACTCAGAAAACAGTTAGAGACAAGCGGATGTGCGTAAAAACATATCAAAATGCGTTAGAAAGCATGGAGCAAGCCAACCTCGCATTTCTTCAGTTGCAACCGCCGTATATTGTGAAATAACATTTTACGGTCCAATCTGAAAGCATTATTCGTGTTTTCATCTGGAAATTAGTTAATCAGCATATAGCAGTTTATAAAAAGTTTAAAAAATAATATTTATTTTTTTGAGTAAATTGTAACTAAAATAGTCAAGAAACTTGACCCTTCTGTTTGCATAAGATATAGCAAATAATTTATTACAACTTTTTTTGAAATATATCGATTCTTTTTAATGCGTAGTACTCAGAAAACAGTTGGAAACAAGCGGATGTGCGTAAAAACATATCAAAATGCGTTAGAAAGCATGGAGCAAGCCAAACTCGCATTTCTTCAGTTGCAACCGCCGTATTAAGAAATAACATTCTACGGTCCAATCTGAAAGCATTATTCGTGTTTTCATCTGGAAATTAGTTAATCAGCATATAGCAGTTTATAAAAAGTTTAAAAAATAATATTTATTTTTTTGAGTAAATTGTTACTAAAATAGTCAAGAAACTTGATCCTTCTGTTTGGATAAGAAATAGCAAATAATTTATAGGAATTTTTTTGAAATACATGGATCCTTTTTAATGCGTAGTACTCAGAAAACAGTTGGAGACAAGCGGATGTGCGTAAAAACATATCAAAATGCGTTAAAAAGCATGGAGCAAGCCAAACTCGCATTTCTTCAGTTGCAACCGCCGTATTAAAAAATAACATTCTACGGTCCAATCTGAAAGCATTATTTGTGTTTTCATCTGGAAATAAGTAAATCAGCATATAGCAATTTATAAAAAGTTTAAAAAATAATATTTATTTTTTTGAGTAAATTGTAACTAAAATACTCAAGAAACTTGACCCTTCTGTTTGCATAAGATATAGCAAATAATTTATAGGAACTTTTTTTGAAATATATCGATTCTTTTTAATGCGTAGTACTCAGAAAACAGTTGGAGACAAGCTTATGTGCGTAAAAACATATCAAAATGCGTTAGAAAGCATGGAGCAAACCAAACTCGCATTTCTTCAGTTGCAACCGCCGTATTAAGAAATAACATTCTACGGTCCAATCTGAAAGCATTATTCGTGTTTTCATCTGGAAATTAGTTAATCAGCATATAGCAATTTATAAAAAGTTTAGAAAATAATATTTATTTTTTTGAGTAAATTGTAACTAAAATAGTCAAGAAACTTGACCCTTCTGTTTGCATAAGATATAGCAAATAATTTATAGCTACTTTTTTTGAAATATATCGATTCTTTTTAATGCGTAGTACTCAGAAAACAGTTGGAGACAAGCGGATGTGCGTAAAAACATATCAAAATGCGTTAGAAAGCATGGAGCAAGCCAACCTTGCATTTCTTCAGTTGCAACCGCCGTATATTGTAAAATAACATTCTACGGTCCAATCTGAAAGCATCATTCGTGTTTTCATCTGGAAATTAGTTAATCAGCATTCAGCAGTTTATAAAAAGTTTAAAAAATAATATTTATTTTTTTGAGTAAATTGTAACTAAAATGGTCAAGAAACTTGACCCTTCTGTTTGCATAAGAAATTGCAAATAATTTATAGGAACTTTTTTTGAAATATATGGATCTTTTTTAATGCGTAGTACTCAGAAAACAGTTGGAGACAAGCGGATGTGCGTAAAAACATATCAAAATGCGTTAGAAAGCATGGAGCAAGCCAACCTCGCATTTCTTCAGTTGCAACCGCCGTATATTGTAAAATAACATTCTACGGTCCAATCTGAAAGCATTATTCGTGTTTTCATCTGGAAATTAGTTAATCAGCATATAGCAATTTTTAAAAAGTTTAAAAAATAATATTTATTTTTTTGAGTAAATTGTAACTAAAATGGTCAAGAAACTTGACCCTTCTGTTTGCATAAGATATAGCAAATAATTTATTACAACTTTTTTTGAAATATATCTATTCTTTTTAATGCGTAGTACACAGAAAACAGTTGGAGACAAGCGGATGTGCGTAAAAACATATCAAAATGCGTTAGAAAGCATGGAGCAAGCCAAACTCGCATTTCTTCAGTTGCAAGCGCCGTATATTGTGAAATAACATTCTACGGTCCAATCTGAAAGCATCATTCGTGTTTTCATCTGGAAATTAGTTAATCAGCATATAGCAGTTTATAAAAAGTTTAAAAAATAATATTTATTTTTTTGAGTAAATTGTAACTAAAATAGTCAAGAAACTTGACCCTTCTGTTTGCATAAGAAATAGCAAATAATTTATAGGAACTTTTTTTGAAATATATGGATCCTTTTTAATGCGTAGTACTCAGAAAACAGTTGGAGACAAGCGGATGTGCGTAAAAACATATCAAAATGCGTTAAAAAGCATGGAGCAAGCCAAACTCGCATTTCTTCAGTTGCAACCACCGTATTAAGAAATAACATTCTACGGTCCAATCTGAAAGCATTATTCGTGTTTTCATCTGGAAATTAGTTAATCAGCATATAGCAATTTATAAAAAGTTTAAAAAATAATATTTATTTTTTTGGTGTAAATTGTAACTAAAATAGTCAAGAAACTTGACCCTACTGTTTGCATAAGATATAGCAAATAATTTATTAAAACTTTTTTTGAAATATATCGATTCTTTTTAATGCGTAGTACTCAGAAAACAGTTGGAGACAAGCGGATGTGCGTAAAAACATATCAAAATGCGTTAAAAAGCATGGAGTAAGCCAAACTCGCATTTTTTCAGTTGCATCCGCCGTATTAAGAAATAACATTCTATGGTCCAATCTGAAAGCATTATTCGTTTTTTCATCTGGAAATTAGTTAATCAGCATATAGCAATTTATAAAGAGTTTAAAAAATAATATTTATTTTTTTGAGTAAATTGTAACTAAAATACTCAAGAAACTTGACCCTTCTGTTTGCATAAGATATAGCAAATAATTTATTACAACTTTTTTTGAAATATATCGATTCTTGTTAATGCGTAGTACTCAGAAAACAGTTGGAGACAAGCGGATGTGCGTAAAACCATATCAAAATGCGTTAGAAAGCATGGAGCAAGCCAAACTCTCATTTCTTCAGTTGCACCGCCGTATATTGTGAAATAACATTCTACGGTCCAATCTGAAAGCATTATTCGTGTTTTCATCTGGAAATTAGTTAATCAGCATATAGCAGTTTATAAAAAGTTTAAAAAATAATATTTATTTTTTTGAGGAAATTGTAACTAAAATACTCAAGAAACTTGACCCTTCTGTTTGCATAAGATATAGCAAATAATTTATAGGACCTTTTTTTGAAATATATCTATTCTTTTTAATGCGTAGTACTCAGAAAACAGTTGCAGACAAGCGGATGTGCGTAAAAACATATCAAAATGCGTTAAAAAGCATGGAGCAAACCAAACTCGCATTTCTTCAGTTGCAACCGCCGTATTAAGAAATAACATTCTACGGTCCAATCTGAAAGCATTATTGGTGTTTTCATCTGGAAATTAGTTAATCAGCATATAGCAATTTATAAAAAGTTTAAAAAATAATATTTATTTTTTTGAGTAAATTGTAACTAAAATAGTCAAGAAACTTGACCCTTCTGTTTGCATAAGATATAGCAAATAATTTATTACAACTTTTTTTGAAATATATCGATTCTTTTAAATGCGTAGTACTCAGAAAACAGTTGGAGACAAGCGGATGTGCGTAAAAACATATCAAAATGCGTTAGTTAGCATGGAGCAAGCCAAACTCGCTCTTCTTCAGTTGCAACCGCCGTATTAAGAAATAACATTCTACTGTCCAATCTGAAAGCATTATTCGTGTTTTCATCTGGAAATTAGTTAATCAGCATATAGCAGTTTATAAAAAGTTTAAAAAATAATATTTATTTTTTTGAGTAAATTGTAACTAAAATAGTCAAGAAACTTGACCCTTCTGTTTGCATAAGATATAGCAAATGAATTATAAGAACTTTTTTTGAAATATATCTATTCTTTTTAATGCGTAGTACTCAGAAAACAGTTGGAGACAAGCGGATGTGCGTAAAAACATATCAAAATGCGTTAGAAAGCATGGAGCAAGCCAACATTGCATTTCTTCAGTTGCAACCGCCGTATATTGTGAAATAACATTCTACGGTCCAATCTGAAAGCATCATTCGTGTTTTCATCTGGAAATTAGTTAATCAGCATATAGCAGTTTATAAAAAGTTTAAAAAATAATATTTATTTTTTTGAGTAAATTGTAACTAAAATGGTCAAGAAACTTGACCCTTCTGTTTGCATAAGAAATAGCAAATAATTTATAGGAACTTTTTTTGAAATATATGGATCCTTTTTAATGCGTAGTACTCAGAAAACAGTTGGCGACAAGCGGATGTGCGTAAAAACATATCAAAATGCGTTAGAAAGCATGGAGCAAGCCAACCTCGCATTTCTTCAGTTGCAACCGCCGTATATTGTAAAATAATATTCTACGGTCCAATCTGAAAACATGATTCGTGTTTTCATCTGGAAATTCGTTAATCAGCATATAGCAGTTTATAAGAAGTTTAAAAAATAATAATTATTTTTTTGAGTAAATTGTAACTAAAATAGTCATGAAACTTGACCCTTCTGTTTGCATAAGATATAGCAAATAATTTATAGGAACTTTTTTTGATATATATCTATTCTTTTTAATGCGTAGTACACAGTAAACAGTTGGAGACAAGCGGATGTGCGTAAAAACATATCAAAATGCGTTAGAAAGCATGGAGCAAACCAAACTCCCATTTCTTCAGTTGCAACCGCCGTATTAAGAAATAACATTCTACGGTCCATTTGTAACTAAAATAGTCAAGAAACTTGACCCTTCTGTTTGCATAAGATATAGCAAATAATTTATAGGAACTTTTTTTGAAATATATCTATTCTTTTTAATGCGTAGTACTCAGAAAACAGTTGGAGACAAGCGGATGTGCGTAAAAACAATTCAAAATACGTTAGAAAGCATGGAGCAAACCAAACTCGCATTTATTCAGTTGCAACCGCCGTATTAAGAAATAACATTCTACGGTCCAATCTGAAAGCATTATTCGTGTTTTCATCTGGAAATTAGTTAATCAGGATATAGCAATTTAATAAAAGTTTAAAAAATAATATTTATTTTTTTGAGTAAATTGTAACTAAAATAGTCAAGAAACTTGATCCTTCTGTTTGGATAAGAAATAGCAAATAATTTATAGGAACTTTTTTTGAAATATATGGATCCTTTTTAATGCGTAGTACTCAGAAAACAGTTGGAGACAAGCGGATGTGCGTAAAAACATATCAAAAAGCGTTAGAAAGCATGGAGCAAGCCAAACTCGCATTTCTTCAGTTGCAACCGCCGTATTAAAAAATAACATTCTACGGTCCAATCTGAAAGCATTATTCGTGTTTTCATCTGGAAATTAGTTAATCAGCATATAGCAATTTATAAAAAGTTTAAAAAATAATATTTATTTTTTTGAGTAAATTCTAACTAAAATAGTCAAGAAACTTGACCCTTCTGTTTGCATAAGATATAGCAAATAATTTATAGGAACTTTTTTTGAAATATATCGATTCTTTTTAATGCGTAGTACTCAGAAAACAGTTGGAGACAAGCGGATGTGCGTAAAACCATATCAAAATGCGTTAGAAAGCATGGAGCAAGCCAAACTCGCATTTCTTCAGTTGCAACCGCCGTATATTGTGAAATAACATTCTACGGTCCAATCTGAAAGCATTATTCGTGTTTTCATCTGGAAATTAGTTAATCAGCATATAGCAATTTATAAAAACTTTAAAAAATAATATTTATTTTTTTGAGTAAATTGTAACTAAAATAGTCAAGAAACTTGACCCTTCTGTTTGCATAAGATATAGCAAATAATTTATTACAACTTTTTTTGAAATATATCGATTCTTTTTAATGCGTAGTACTCAGAAAACAGTTAGAGACAAGCGGATGTGCGTAAAAACATATCAAAATGCGTTAGAAAGCATGGAGCAAGCCAACCTCGCATTTCTTCAGTTGCAACCGCCGTATATTGTGAAATAACATTCTACGGTCCAATCTGAAAGCATTATTCGTGTTTTCATCTGGAAATTAGTTAATCAGCATATAGCAGTTTATAAAAAGTTTAAAAAATAATATTTATTTTTTTGAGTAAATTGTAACTAAAATAGTCAAGAAACTTGACCCTTCTGTTTGCATAAGATATAGCAAATAATTTATTACAACTTTTTTTGAAATATATCGATTCTTTTTAATGCGTAGTACTCAGAAAACAGTTGGAAACAAGCGGATGTGCGTAAAAACATATCAAAATGCGTTAGAAAGCATGGAGCAAGCCAAACTCGCATTTCTTCAGTTGCAACCGCCGTATTAAGAAATAACATTCTACGGTCCAATCTGAAAGCATTATTCGTGTTTTCATCTGGAAATTAGTTAATCAGCATATAGCAGTTTATAAAAAGTTTAAAAAATAATATTTATTTTTTTGAGTAAATTGTAACTAAAATAGTCAAGAAACTTGACCCTTCTGTTTGCATAAGATATAGCAAATAATTTATTACAACTTTTTTTGAAATATATCGATTCTTTTTAATGCGTAGTACTCAGAAAACAGTTGGAGACAAGCGGATGTGCGTAAGACCATATCAAAATGCGTTAGAAAGCATGGAGCAAGCCATACTCGCATTTCTTCAGTTGCAACCGCCGTATATTGTGAAATAACATTCTACGGTCCAATCTGAACGCATTATGGGTGTTTTCATCTGGAAATTAGTTAATCAGCATATAGCAGTTTATAAAAAGTTTAAAAAATAATATTTATTTTTTTGATTAAATTGTAACTAAAATAGTTAAGAAACTTGACCCTTTTGTTTGCATAAGATATAGCAAATAATTTATTACAACTTTTTTTGAAATATATCGATTCTTTTTAATGCGTAGTACTCAGAAAATAGTTGGAGACAAGCGGATGTGCGTAAAGCCATATCAAAATGCGTTAGAAAGCATGGAGCAAGCCAAACTCGCATTTCTTCAGTTGCAACCGCCGTATTAAAAAATAACATTCTACGGTCCATTTGTAACTAAAATAGTCAAGAAACTTGACCCTTCTGTTTGCATAAGATATAGCAAATAATTTATAGGAACTTTTTTGAAATATATCTATTCTTTTTAATGCGTAGTACTCAGAAAACAGTTGGAGACAAGCGGATGTGCGTAAAAACATATCAAAATGCGTTAGAAAGCATGGAGCAAACCAAACTCGCATTTCTTCAGTTGCAACCGCCGTATATTGTGAAATAACATTCTACGGTCCAATCTGAAAGCATTATTCGTGTTTTCATCTGGAAATTAGTTAATCAGCATATAGCAGTTTACAAAAAGTTTAAAAAATAATATTTATTTTTTTGAGTAAATTGTAACTAAAATAGTCAAGAAACTTGACCCTTCTGTTTGCATAAGATATAGCAAATAATTTATTACAACTTTTTTTGAAATATATCGATTCTTTTTAATGCGTAGTACTCAGAAAACAGTTGGAGACAAGCGGATGTGCGTAAAAACATATCAAAATGCGTTAGAAAGCATGGAGCAAGCCAAACTCGCATTTCTTCTGTTGCAACCGCCGTATATTGTGAAATAACATTCTACGGTCCAATCTGAAAGCATTATTCGTGTTTTCATCTGGAAATTAATTAATCAGCATATAGCAGTTTATAAAAAGTTTAAAAAATAATATTTATTTTTTTGAGTAAATTGTAACTAAAATAGTCAAGAAACTTGACCCTTCTGTTTGCATAAGATATAGCAAATAATTTATTACAACTTTTTTTGAAATATATCGATTCTTTTTAATGCGTAGTACTCAGAAAACAGTTGGAGACAAGCGGATGTGCGTAAAACCATATCAAAATGCGTTAGAAAGCATGGAGCAAGCCAAACTCGCATTTCTTCAGTTGCAACCGCCGTATTAAGAAATAACATTCTACGGTCCAATCTGAAAGCATTATTCGTGTTTTCATCTGGAAATTAGTTAATCAGCATATAGCAGTTTACAAATAGTTTAAAAAATAATATTTATTTTTTTGAGTAAATTGTAACTAAAATAGTCAAGAAACTTGACCCTTCTGTTTGCAAAAGAAATAGCAAATAATTTATAGGAACTTTTTTTGAAATATATGGATCCTTTATAATGCGTAGTACTCAGAAAACAGTTGGAGACAAGCGGATGTGCGTAAAAACATATCAAAATGCGATAAAAAGCATGGAGCAAGCCAAACTCGCATTTCTTCAGTTGCAACCGCCGTATTAAGAAATAACATTCTACGGTCCAATCTGAAAGCATTATTCGTGTTTTCATCTGGAAATTAGTTAATCAGCATATAGCAGTTTATAAAAAGTTTAAAAAATAATATTTATTTTTTTGAGTAAGTTGTAACTAAAATAGTCAAGAAACTTGACCCTTCTGTTTGCATAAGGTATAGCAAATAATTTATTACAACTTTTTTTGAAATATATCGATTCTTTTTAATGCGTAGTACTCAGAAAACAGTTGGAGACAAGCGGATGTGCGTAAAACCATATCAAAATGCGTTAGAAAGCATAGAGCAAGCCAAACTCGCATTTCTTCAGTTGCAACCGCCGTATATTGTGAAATAACATTCTACGGTCCAATCTGAAAGCATTATTCGTGTTTTCATCTGGAAATTAGTTAATCAGCATATAGCAGTTTATAAAAAGTTTAAAAAATACTATTTATTTTTTTGAGTAAATTGTAACTAAAATAGTCAAGAAACTTGACCCTTCTGTTTGCATAAGATATAGCAAATAATTTATAGGAACTTTTTTTGAAATATATCTATTCTTTTTAATGCGTAGTACTCAGAAAACAGTTGGAGACAAGCAGATGTGCGTAAAAACATATCAAAATGCGTTAGAAAGCATCGAGCAAGCCAAACTCGCATTTCTTCAGTTGCAACCGCCGTATTAAGAAATAACATTCTACGGTCCAATCTGAAAGCATTATTCGTGTTTTCATCTGGAAATTAGTTAATCAGCATATAGCAGTTTATAAAAAGTTTAAAAAATAATATTTATTTTTTTGAGTAAATTGTAACTAAAATAGTCAAGAAACTTGACCCTTCTGTTTGCATAAGATATAGCAAATAATTTATAGGAACTTTTTTTGAAATATATCTATACTTTTTAATGCGTAGTACTCAGAAAACAGTTGGAGACAAGCGGATGTGCGTAAAAACATATCAAAATGCGTTAGAAAGCATGGAGTAAGCCAAACTCGCATTTCTTCAGTTGCAACCGCCGTATTAAGAAATAACATTCTACGGTCCAATCTGAAAGCATTATTCGTGTTTTCATCTGGAAATTAGTTAATCAGCATATAGCAGTTTATAAAAAGTTTAAAAAATACTATTTATTTTTTGGAGTAAATTGTAACTAAAATAGTCAAGAAACTTGACCCTTCTGTTTGCATAAGATATAGCAAATAATTTATAGGAACTTTTTTTGAAATATATCTATTCTTTTTAATGCGTAGTACTCAGAAAACAGTTGGAGACAAGCGGATGTGCGTAAAAACATATCAAAATGCGTTAGAAAGCATGGAGCAAGCCAAACTCGCATTTCTTCAGTTGCAACCGCCGTATTAAGAAATAACATTCTACGGTCCAATCTGAAAGCATTATTCGTGTTTTCATCTGGAAATTAGTTAATCAGCATATAGCAGTTTATAAAATGTTTAAAAAATAATATTTATTTTTTTGAGTAAATTGTAACTAAAATAGTCAAGAAACTTGACCCTTCTGTTTGCATAAGATATAGCAAATAATTTATAGGAACTTTTTTTGAAATATATCTATTCTTTTTAATGCGTAGTACTCAGAAAACAGTTGGAGACAAGCGGATGTGCGTAAAAACATATCAAAATGCGTTAGAAAGCATGGAGCAAGCCAAACTCGCATTTCTTCAGTTGCAACCGCCGTATTAAGAAATAACATTCTACGGTCCAATCTGAAAGCATTATTCGTGTTTTCATCTGGAAATTAGTTAATCAGCATATAGCAGTTTATAAAATGTTTAAAAAATACTATTTATTTTTTGGAGTAAATTGTAACTAAAATAGTCAAGAAACTTGACCCTTCTGTTTGCATAAGATATAGCAAATAATTTATAGGAACTTTTTTTGAAATATATCTATTCTTTTTAATGCGTAGTACTCAGAAAACAGTTGGAGACAAGCGGATGTGCGTAAAACCATATCAAAATGCGTTAGAAAGCATGGAGCAAGCCAAACTAGCATTTCTTCAGTTGCAACCGCCGTATTAAGAAATAACATTCTACGGTCCAATCTGAAAGCATTATTCGTGTTTTCATCTGGAAATTAGTTAATCAGCATATAGCAGTTTATAAAAAGTTTAAAAAATAATATTTATTTTTTTGAGTAAATTGTAACTAAAATAGTCAAGAAACTTGACCCTTCTGTTTGCATAAGGTATAGCAAATAATTTATTACAACTTTTTTTAAAATATATCGATTCTTTTTAATGCGTAGTACTCAGAAAACAGTTGGAGACAAGCGGATGTGCGTAAAACCATATCAAAATGCGTTAGAAAGCATGGAGCAAGCCAAACTCGCATTTCTTCAGTTGCAACCGGCGTATATTGTGAAATAACATTCTACGGTCCAATCTGAAAGCATTATTCGTGTTTTCATCTGGAAATTAGTTAATCAGCATATAGCAGTTTATAAAAAGTTTAAAAAATACTATTTATTTTTTTGAGTAAATTGTAACTAAAATAGTGAAGAAACTTGACCCTTCTGTTTGCATAAGATATAGCAAATAATTTATAGGAACTTTTTTTGAAATATATCTATTCTTTTTAATGCGTAGTACTCAGAAAACAGGTGGAGACAAGCGGATGTGCGTAAAAACATATCAAAATGCGTTAGAAAGCATGGAGCAAGCCAAACTCGCATTTCTTCAGTTGCAACCGCCGTATTAAGAAATAACATTCTACGGTCCAATCTGAAAGCATTATTCGTGTTTTCATCTGGAAATTAGTTAATCAGCATATAGCAGTTTATAAAAAGTTTAAAAATAAATATTTATTTTTTTGAGTAAATTGTAACTAAAATAGTCAAGAAACTTGACCCTTCTGTTTGCATAAGATATAGCAAATAATTTATTACAACTTTTTTTGAAATATATCGATTCTTTTTAATGCGTAGTACTCAGAAAACAGTTGGAGACAAGCGGATGTGCGTAAAACCATATCAAAATGCGTTAGAAAGCATGGAGCAAGCCAAACTCGCATTTCTTCAGTTGCAACCGCCGTATTAAGAAATAACATTCTACGGTCCAATCTGAAAGCATTATTCGTGTTTTCATCTGGAAATTAGTTAATCAGCATATAGCAGTTTATAAAAAGTTTAAAAAATAATATTTATTTTTTTGAGTAAATTGTAACTAAAATAGTCAAGAAACTTGACCCTTCTGTTTGCATAAGGTATAGCAAATAATTTATTACAACTTTTTTTGAAATATATCGATTCTTTTTAATGCGTAGTACTCAGAAAACAGTTGGAGACAAGCGGATGTGCATAAAACCATATCAAAATGCGTTAGAAAGCATGGAGCAAGCCAAACTCGCATTTCTTCAGTTGCAACCGCCGTATATTGTGAAATAACATTCTACGGTCCAATCTGAAAGCATTATTCGTGTTTTCATCTGGAAATTAGTTAATCAGCATATAGCAGTTTATAAAAAGTTTAAAAAATACTATTTATTTTTTTGAGTAAATTGTAACTAAAATAGTCAAGAAACTTGACCCTTCTGTTTGCATAAGATATAGCAAATAATTTATAGAAACTTTTTTTGAAATATATCTATTCTTTTTAATGCGTAGTACTCAGAAAACAGTTGGAGACAAGCGGATGTGCGTAAAAACATATCAAAATGCGTTAGAAAGCATGGAGCAAGCCAAACTCGCATTTCTTCAGTTGCAACCGCCGTATTAAGAAATAACATTCTACGGTCCAATCTGTAAGCATTATTCGTGTTTTCATCTGGAAATTAGTTAATCAGCATATAGCAGTTTATAAAAAGTTTAAAAAATAATATTTATTTTTTTGAGTAAATTGTAACTAAAATAGTCAAGAAACTTGACCCTTCTGTTTGCATAAGGTATAGCAAATAATTTATTACAACTTTTTTTGAAATATATCAATTCTTTTTAATGCGTAGTACTCAGAAAACAGTTGGAGACAAGCGGATGTGCGTAAAACCATATCAAAATGCGTTAGAAAGCATGGAGCAAGCCAAACTCGCATTTCTTCAGTTGCAACCGCCGTATATTGTGAAATAACATTCTACGGTCCAATCTGAAAGCATTATTCGTGTTTTCATCTGGAAATTAGTTAATCAGCATATAGCAGTTTATAAAAAGTTTAAAAAATACTATTTATTTTTTTGAGTAAATTGTAACTAAAATAGTCAAGAAACTTGACCCTTCTGTTTGCATAAGATATAGCAAATAATTTATAGGAACTTTTTTTGAAATATATCTATTCTTTTTAATGCGTAGTACTCAGAAAACAGTTGGAGACAAGCGGATGTGCGTAAAAACATATCAAAATGCGTTAGAAAGCATGGAGCAAGCCAAACTCGCATTTCTTCAGTTGCAACCGCCGTATTAAGAAATAACATTCTACGGTCCAATCTGAAAGCATTATTCGTGTTTTCATCTGGAAATTAGTTAATCAGCATATAGCAGTTTATAAAAAGTTTAAAAATAAATATTTATTTTTTTGAGTAAATTGTAACTAAAATAGTCAAGAAACTTGACCCTTCTGTTTGCATAAGATATAGCAAATAATTTATAGGAACTTTTTTTGAAATATATCTATTCTTTTTAATGCGTAGTACTCAGAAAACAGTTGGAGACAAGCGGATGTGCGTAAAAACATATCAAAATGCGTTAGAAAGCATGGAGCAAGCCAAACTCGCATTTCTTCAGTTGCAACCGCCGTATTAAGAAATAACATTCTACGGTCCAATCTGAAAGCATTATTCGTGTTTTCATCTGGAAATTAGTTAATCAGCATATAGCAGTTTATAAAAAGTTTAAAAAATACTATTTATTTTTTGGAGTAAATTGTAACTAAAATAGTCAAGAAACTTGACCCTTCTGTTTGCATAAGATATAGCAAATAATTTATAGGAACTTTTTTTGAAATATATCTATTCTTTTTAATGCGTAGTACTCAGAAAACAGTTGGAGACAAGCGGATGTGCGTAAAACCATATCAAAATGCGTTAGAAAGCATGGAGCAAGCCAAACTCGCATTTCTTCAGTTGCAACCGCCGTATTAAGAAATAACATTCTACGGTCCAATCTGTAAGCATTATTCGTGTTTTCATCTGGAAATTAGTTAATCAGCATATAGCAGTTTATAAAAAGTTTAAAAAGTAATATTTATTTTTTTGAGTAAATTGTAACTAAAATAGTCAAGAAACTTGACCCTTCTGTTTGCATAAGGTATAGCAAATAATTTATTACAACTTTTTTTGAAATATATCGATTCTTTTTAATGCGTAGTACTCAGAAAACAGTTGGAGACAAGCGGATGTGCGTAAAACCATATCAAAATGCGTTAGAAAGCATGGAGCAAGCCAAACTCGCATTTCTTCAGTTGCAACCGCCGTATATTGTGAAATAACATTCTACGGTCCAATCTGAAAGCATTATTCGTGTTTTCATCTGGAAATTAGTTAATCAGCATATAGCAGTTTATAAAAAGTTTAAAAATAAATATTTATTTTTTTGAGTAAATTGTAACTAAAATAGTCAAGAAACTTGACCCTTCTGTTTGCATAAGATATAGCAAATAATTTATTACAACTTTTTTTGAAATATATCGATTCTTTTTAATGCGTAGTACTCAGAAAACAGTTGGAGACAAGCGGATGTGCGTAAAACCATATCAAAATGCGTTAGAAAGCATGGAGCAAGCCAAACTCGCATTTCTTCAGTTGCAACCGCCGTATTAAGAAATAACATTCTACGGTCCAATCTGAAAGCATTATTCGTGTTTTCATCTGGAAATTAGTTAATCAGCATATAGCAGTTTACAAATAGTTGAAAAAATTATATTTATTTTTTTGAGTAAATTGTAACTAAAATAGTCAAGAAACTTGACCCTTCTGTTTGCAAAAGAAATAGCAAATAATTTATAGGAACTTTTTTTGAAATATATGGATGCTTTATAATGCGTAGTACTCAGAAAACAGTTGGAGACAAGCGGATGTGCGTAAAAACATATCAAAATGCGATAAAAAGCATGGAGCAAGCCAAACTCGCATTTCTTCAGTTGCAACCGCCGTATTAAGAAATAACATTCTACGGTCCAATCTGAAAGCATTATTCGTGTTTTCATCTGGAAATTAGTTAATCAGCATATAGCAGTTTATAAAAAGTTTAAAAAATACTATTTATTTTTTGGAGTAAATTGTAACTAAAATAGTCAAGAAACTTGACCCTTCTGTTTGCATAAGATATAGCAAATAATTTATAGGAACTTTTTTTGAAATATATCTATTCTTTTTAATGCGTAGTACTCAGAAAACAGTTGGAGACAAGCGGATGTGCGTAAAACCATATCAAAATGCGTTAGAAAGCATGGAGCAAGCCAAACTCGCATTTCTTCAGTTGCAACCGCCGTATTAAGAAATAACATTCTACGGTCCAATCTGAAAGCATTATTCGTGTTTTCATCTGGAAATTAGTTAATCAGCATATAGCAGTTTATAAAAAGTTTAAAAAATAATATTTATTTTTTTGAGTAAATTGTAACTAAAATAGTCAAGAAACTTGACCCTTCTGTTTGCATAAGGTATAGCAAATAATTTATTACAACTTTTTTTGAAATATATCGATTCTTTTTAATGCGTAGTACTCAGAAAACAGTTGGAGACAAGCGGATGTGCGTAAAACTATATCAAAATGCGTTAGAAAGCATGGAGCAAGCCAAACTCGCATTTCTTCAGTTGCAACCGCCGTATATTGTGAAATAACATTCTACGGTCCAATCTGAAAGCATTATTCGTGTTTTCATCTGGAAATTAGTTAATCAGCATATAGCAGTTTATAAAAAGTTTAAAAAATACTATTTATTTTTTTGAGTAAATTGTAACTAAAATAGTCAAGAAACTTGACCCTTCTGTTTGCATAAGATATAGCAAATAATTTATAGGAACTTTTTTTGAAATATATCTATTCTTTTTAATGCGTAGTACTCAGAAAACAGTTGGAGACAAGCGGATGTGCGTAAAAACATATCAAAATGCGTTAGAAAGCATGGAGCAAGCCAAACTCGCATTTCTTCAGTTGCAACCGCCGTATTAAGAAATAACATTCTACGGTCCAATCTGAAAGCATTATTCGTGTTTTCATCTGGAAATTAGTTAATCAGCATATAGCAGTTTATAAAAAGTTTAAAAATAAATATTTATTTTTTTGAGTAAATTGTAACTAAAATAGTCAAGAAACTTGACCCTTCTGTTTGCATAAGATATAGCAAATAATTTATTACAACTTTTTTTGAAATATATCGATTCTTTTTAATGCGTAGTACTCAGAAAACAGTTGGAGACAAGCGGATGTGCGTAAAACCATATCAAAATGCGTTAGAAAGCATGGAGCAAGCCAAACTCGCATTTCTTCAGTTGCAACCGCCGTATTAAGAAATAACATTCTACGGTCCAAGCTGAAAGCATTATTCGTGTTTTCATCTGGAAATTAGTTAATCAGCATATAGCAGTTTACAAATAGTTTAAAAAATAATATTTATTTTTTTGAGTAAATTGTAACTAAAATAGTCAAGAAACTTGACCCTTCTGTTTGCAAAAGAAATAGCAAATAATTTATAGGAACTTTTTTTGAAATATATGGATGCTTTATAATGCGTAGTACTCAGAAAACAGTTGGAGACAAGCGGATGTGCGTAAAAACATATCAAAATGCGATAAAAAGCATGGAGCAAGCCAAACTCGCATTTCTTCAGTTGCAACCGCCGTATTAAGAAATAACATTCTACGGTCCAATCTGAAAGCATTATTCGTGTTTTCATCTGGAAATTAGTTAATCAGCATATAGCAGTTTATAAAAAGTTTAAAAAATACTATTTATTTTTTGGAGTAAATTGTAACTAAAATAGTCAAGAAACTTGACCCTTCTGTTTGCATAAGATATAGCAAATAATTTATAGGAACTTTTTTTGAAATATATCTATTCTTTTTAATGCGTAGTACTCAGAAAACAGTTGGAGACAAGCGGATGTGCGTAAAACCATATCAAAATGCGTTAGAAAGCATGGAGCAAGCCAAACTCGCATTTCTTCAGTTGCAACCGCCGTATTAAGAAATAACATTCTACGGTCCAATCTGAAAGCATTATTCGTGTTTTCATCTGGAAATTAGTTAATCAGCATATAGCAATTTATAAAAAGTTCAAAAAATAATTTTTTATTTTTGAGTAAATTGTAACTAAAATAGTCAAGAAACTTGACCCTTCTGTTTGCATAAGATATAGCAAATAATTTATTACAACTTTTTTTGAAATATATCGATTCTTTTTAATGCGTAGTACTCAGAAAACAGTTGGAGACAAGCGGATGTGCGTAAAACCATATCAAAATGCGTTAGAAAGCATGGAGCAAGCCAAACTCGCATTTCTTCAGTTGCAACCGCCGTATATTGTGAAATAACATTCTACGGTCCAATCTGAAAGCATTATTCGTGTTTTCATCTGGAAATTAGTTAATCAGCATATAGCAGTTTATAAAAAGTTTAAAAAATACTATTTATTTTTTTGAGTAAATTGTAACTAAAATAGTCAAGAAACTTGACCCTTCTGTTTGCATAAGATATAACAAATAATTTATAGGAACTTTTTTTGAAATATATCTATTCTTTTTAATGCGTAGTACTCAGAAAACAGTTGGAGACAAGCGGATGTGCGTAAAAACATATCAAAATGCGTTAGAAAGCATGGAGCAAGCCAAACTCGCATTTCTTCAGTTGCAACCGCCGTATTAAGAAATAACATTCTACGGTCCAATCTGAAAGCATTATTCGTGTTTTCATCTGGAAATTAGTTAATCAGCATATAGCAATTTATAAAAAGTTCAAAAAATAATTTTTTATTTTTGAGTAAATTGTAACTAAAATAGTCAAGAAACTTGACCCTTCTGTTTGCATAAGATATAGCAAATAATTTATTACAACTTTTTTTGAAATATATCGATTCTTTTTAATGCGTAGTACTCAGAAAACAGTTGGAGACAAGCGCATGTGCGTAAAACCATATCAAAATGCGTTAGAAAGCATGGAGCAAGCCAAACTCGCATTTCTTCAGTTGCAACCGCCGTATTAAGAAATAACATTCTACGGTCCAATCTGAAAGCATTATTCGTGTTTTCATCTGGAAATTAGTTAATCAGCATATAGCAGTTTATAAAAAGTTTAAAAAATAATATTTATTTTTTTGAGTAAATTGTAACTAAAATAGTCAAGAAACTTGACCCTTCTGTTTGCATAAGATATAGCAAATAATTTATAAGAACTTTTTTTGAAATATATCTATTCTTTTTAATGCGTAGTACTCAGAAAACAGTTGGAGACAAGCGGATGTGCGTAAAACCATATCAAAATGCGTTAGAAAGCATGGAGCAAGCCAAACTCGCATTTCTTCAGTTGCAACCGCCGTATTAAGAAATAACATTCTACGGTCCAATTGTAACTAATATAGTCAAGAAACTTGACCCTTCTGTTTGCATAAGATATAGCAAATAATTTATAGGAACTTTTTTTGAAATATATCTATTCTTTTTAATGCGTAGTACTCAGAAAACAGTTGGAGACAAGCGGATGTGCGTAAAACCATATCAAAATGCGTTAGAAAGCATGGAGCAAGCCAAACTCGCATTTCTTCAGTTGCAACCGCCGTATTAAGAAATAACATTCTACGGTCCAATCTGAAAGCATTATTCGTGTTTTCATCTGGAAATTAGTTAATCAGCATATAGCAGTTTATAAAAAGTTTAAAAAGTAATATTTATTTTTTTGAGTAAATTGTAACTAAAATAGTCAAGAAACTTGACCCTTCTGTTTGCATAAGATATAGCAAATAATTTATAGGAACTTTTTTTGAAATATATCTATTCTTTTTAATGCGTAGTACTCAGAAAACAGTTGGAGACAAGCGGATGTGCGTAAAAACATATCAAAATGCGTTAGAAAGCATGGAGCAAGCCAAACTCGCATTTCTTCAGTTGCAACCGCCTTATTAAGAAATAACATTCTACGGTCCAATCTGAAAGCATTATTCGTGTTTTCATCTGGAAATTAGTTAATCAGCATATAGCAGTTTATAAAAAGTTTAAAAAATACTATTTATTTTTTTGAGTAAATTGTAACTAAAATAGTCAAGAAACTTGACCCTTCTGTTTGCATAAGATATAACAAATAATTTATAGGAACTTTTTTTGAAATATATCTATTCTTTTTAATGCGTAGTACTCAGAAAACAGTTGGAGACAAGCGGATGTGCGTAAAAACATATCAAAATGCGTTAGAAAGCATGGAGCAAGCCAAACTCGCATTTCTTCAGTTGCAACCGCCGTATTAAGAAATAACATTCTACGGTCCAATCTGAAAGCATTATTCGTGTTTTCATCTGGAAATTAGTTAATCAGCATATAGCAATTTATAAAAAGTTCAAAAAATAATTTTTTTTTTTTGAGTAAATTGTAACTAAAATAGTCAAGAAACTTGACCCTTCTGTTTGCATAAGATATAGCAAATAATTTATTACAACTTTTTTTGAAATATATCGATTCTTTTTAATGCGTAGTACTCAGAAAACAGTTGGAGACAAGCGGATGTGCGTAAAACCATATCAAAATGCGTTAGAAAGCATGGAGCAAGCCAAACTCGCATTTCTTCAGTTGCAACCGCCGTATTAAGAAATAACATTCTACGGTCCAATCTGAAAGCATTATTCGTGTTTTCATCTGGAAATTAGTTAATCAGCATATAGCAGTTTATAAAAAGTTTAAAAAATAATATTTATTTTTTTGAGTAAATTGTAACTAAAATAGTCAAGAAACTTGACCCTTCTGTTTGCATAAGATATAGCAAATAATTTATAAGAACTTTTTTTGAAATATATCTATTCTTTTTAATGCGTAGTACTCAGAAAACAGTTGGAGACAAGCGGATGTGCGTAAAACCATATTAAAATGCGTTAGAAAGCATGGAGCAAGCCAAACTCGCATTTCTTCAGTTGCAACCGCCGTATTAAGAAATAACATTCTACGGTCCAATTGTAACTAAAATAGTCAAGAAACTTGACCCTTCTGTTTGCATAAGATATAGCAAATAATTTATAGGAACTTTTTTTGAAATATATCTATTCTTTTTAATGCGTAGTACTCAGAAAACAGTTGGAGACAAGCGGATGTGCGTAAAACCATATCAAAATGCGTTAGAAAGCATGGAGCAAGCCAAACTCGCATTTCTTCAGTTGCAACCGCCGTATTAAGAAATAACATTCTACGGTCCAATCTGAAAGCATTATTCGTGTTTTCATCTGGAAATTAGTTAATCAGCATATAGCAGTTTATAAAAAGTTTAAAAAGTAATATTTATTTTTTTGAGTAAATTGTAACTAAAATAGTCAAGAAACTTGACCCTTCTGTTTGCATAAGATATAGCAAATAATTTATAGGAACTTTTTTTGAAATATATCTATTCTTTTTAATGCGTAGTACTCAGAAAACAGTTGAAGACAAGGGGATGTGCGTAAAAACATATCAAAATGCGTTAGAAAGCATGGAGCAAGCCAAACTCGCATTTCTTCAGTTGCAACCGCCTTATTAAGAAATAACATTCTACGGTCCAATCTGAAAGCATTATTCGTGTTTTCATCTGGAAATTAGTTAATCAGCATATAGCAGTTTATAAAAAGTTTAAAAATAAATATTTATTTTTTTGAGTAAATTGTAACTAAAATAGTCAAGAAACTTGACCCTTCTGTTTGCATAAGATATAGCAAATAATTTATTACAACTTTTTTTGAAATATATCGATTCTTTTTAATGCGTAGTACTCAGAAAACAGTTGGAGACAAGCGGATGTGCGTAAAACCATATCAAAATGCGTTAGAAAGCATGGAGCAAGCCAAACTCGCATTTCTTCAGTTGCAACCGCCGTATATTGTGAAATAACATTCTACAGTCCAATCTGAAAGCATTATTCGTGTTTTCATCTGGAAATTAGTTAATCAGCATATAGCAGTTTATAAAAAGTTTAAAAAATAATATTTATTTTTTTGAGTAAATTGTAACTAAAATAGTCAAGAAACTTGACCTTTCTGTTTGCATAAGATATAGCAAATAATTTATAGGAACTTTTTTTGAAATATATCTATTCTTTTTAATGCGTAGTACTCAGAAAACAGTTGGAGACAAGCGGATGTGCGTAAAACCATATCAAAATGCGTTAGAAAGCATGGAGCAAGCCAAACTCGCATTTCTTCAGTTGCAACCGCCGTATTAAGAAATAACATTCTACGGTCCAATCTGAAAGCATTATTCGTGTTTTCATCTGGAAATTAGTTAATCAGCATATAGCAGTTTATAAAAAGTTTAAAAAATAATATTTATTTTTTTGAGTAAATTGTAACTAAAATAGTCAAGAAACTTGACCCTTCTGTTTGCATAAGGTATAGCAAATAATTTATTACAACTTTTTTTGAAATATATCGATTCTTTTTAATGCGTAGTACTCAGAAAACAGTTGGAGACAAGCGGATGTACGTAAAACCATATCAAAATGCGTTAGAAAGCATAGAGCAAGCCAAACCCGCATTTCTTCAGTTGCAACCGCCGTATATTGTGAAATAACATTCTACGGTCCAATCTGAAAGCATTATTCGTGTTTTCATCTGGAAATTAGTTAATCAGCATATAGCAGTTTATAAAAAGTTTAAAAAATAATATTTATTTTTTTGAGTAAATTGTAACTAAAATAGTCAAGAAACTTGACCCTTCTGTTTGCATAAGGTATAGCAAATAATTTATTACAACTTTTTTTGAAATATATCGATTCTTTTTAATGCGTAGTACTCAGAAAACAGTTGGAGACAAGCGGATGTGCGTAAAACCATATCAAAATGCGTTAGAAAGCATAGAGCAAGCCAAACCCGCATTTCTTCAGTTGCAACCGCCGTATATTGTGAAATAACATTCTACGGTCCAATCTGAAAGCATTATTCGTGTTTTCATCTGGAAATTAGTTAATCAGCATATAGCAGTTTATAAAAAGTTTAAAAAATACTATTTATTTTTTTGAGTAAATTGTAACTAAAATAGTCAAGAAACTTGACCCTTCTGTTTGCATAAGATATAGCAAATAATTTATAGGAACTTTTTTTGAAATATATCTATTCTTTTTAATGCGTGGTACTCAGAAAACAGTGGAGACAAGCGGATGTGCGTAAAAACATATCAAAATGCGTTAGAAAGCATGGAGCAAGCCAAACTCGCATTTCTTCAGTTGCAACCGCCTTATTAAGAAATAACATTCTACGGTCCAATCTGAAAGCATTATTCGTGTTTTCATCTGGAAATTAGTTAATCAGCATATAGCAGTTTATAAAAAGTTTAAAAATAAATATTTATTTTTTTGAGTAAATTGTAACTAAAATAGTCAAGAAACTTGACCCTTCTGTTTGCATAAGATATAGCAAATAATTTATTACAACTTTTTTTGAAATATATCTATTCTTTTTAATGCGTAGTACTCAGAAAACAGTTGGAGACAAGCGGATGTGCGTAAAACCATATTAAAATGCGTTAGAAAGCATGGAGCAAGCCAAACTCGCATTTCTTCAGTTGCAACCGCCGTATTAAGAAATAACATTCTACGGTCCAATTGTAACTAAAATAGTCAAGAAACTTGACCCTTCTGTTTGCATAAGATATAGCAAATAATTTATAGGAACTTTTTTTGAAATATATCTATTCTTTTTAATGCGTAGTACTCAGAAAACAGTAGGAGACAAGCGGATGTGCGTAAAAACATATCAAAATGCGTTAGAAAGCATGGAGCAAGCCAAACTCGCATTTCTTCAGTTGCAACCGCCGTATATTGTGAAATAACATTCTACGGTCCAATCTGAAAGCATTATTCGTGTTTTCATCTGGAAATTAGTTAATCAGCATATAGCAGTTTATAAAAAGTTTAAAAAATAATATTTATTTTTTTGAGTAAATTGTAACTAAAATAGTCAAGAAACTTGACCCTTCTGTTTGCATAAGATATAGCAAATAATTTATTACAACTTTTTTTGAAATATATCGATTCTTTTTAATGCGTAGTACTCAGAAAACAGTTGGAGACAAGCGGATGTGCGTAAAACCATATCAAAATGCGTTAGAAAGCATGGAGCAAGCCAAACTTGCATTTCTTCAGTTGCAACTGCCGTATATTGTGAAATAACATTCTACGGTCCAATCTGAAAGCATTATTCGTGTTTTCATCTGGAAATTAATTAATCAGCATATAGCAGTTTATAAAAAAGTTAAAAAATAATATTTATTTTTTTGAGTAAATTGTAACTAAAATAGTCAAGAAACTTGACCATTCTGTTTGCATAAGATATAGCAAATAATTTATTACAACTTTTTTTGAAATATATCGATTCTTTTTAATGCGTAGTATTCAGAAAACAGTTGGAGACAAGCGGATGTGCGTAAAACCATATCAAAATGCGTTAGAAAGCATGGAGCAAACCAAACTCGCATTTCTTCAGTTGCAACCGCCGTATTAAGAAATAACATTCTACCGTCCAATCTGAAAGCATTATTCGTGTTTTCATCTGGAAATTAGTTAATCAGCATATAGCAGTTTATAAAAAGTTTAAAAATAAATATTTATTTTTTTAAGTAAATTGTAACTAAAATAGTCAAGAAACTTGACCCTTCTGTTTGCATAACATATAGCAAATAATTTATTACAACTTTTTTTGTAATATATATATTCTTTTTAATGCGTAGTACTCAGAAAACAGTTGGAGACAAGCGGATGTGCGTAAAAACATATCAAAATGCGTTAGAAAGCATGGAGCAAGCCAAACTCGCATTTCTTCAGTTGCAACCGCCGTATTAAGAAATAACATTCTACGGTCCAATCTGAAAGCATTATTCGTGTTTTCATCTGGAAATTAGTTAATCAGCATATAGCAGTTTATAAAAAGTTTAAAAAATAATATTTATTTTTTTGAGTAAATTGTAACTAAAATAGTCAAGAAACTTGACCCTTCTGTTTGCATAAGATATAGCAAATAATTTATTACAACTTTTTTTGAAATATATCGATTCTTTTTAATGCGTAGTACTCAGAAAACAGTTGGAGACAAGCGGATGTGCGTAAAACCATATCAAAATGCGTTAGAAAGCCTGGAGCAAGCCAAACTCGCATTTCTTCAGTTGCAACCGCCGTATATTGTGAAATAACATTCTACGGTCCAATCTGAAAGCATTATTCATGTTTTCATCTGGAAATTAGTTAATCAGCATATAGCAGTTTATAAAAAGTTTAAAAAATAATACTTATTTTTTTGAGTAAATTGTAACTAAAATAGTCAAGAAACTTGACCCTTCTGTTTGCATAAGATATAGCAAATAATTTATAGGAACTTTTTTTGAAATATATCTATTCTTTTTAATGCGTAGTACTCAGAAAACAGTTGGAGACAAGCGGATGTGCGTAAAAACATATCAAAATGCGTTAGAAAGCATGGAGCAAGCCAAAGTCGCATTTCTTCAGTTGCAACCGCCGTATTAAGAAATAACATTCTACGGTCAAATCTGAAAGCATTATTCGTATTTTCATCTGGAAATTAGTTAATCAGCATATAGCAGTTTATAAAATGTTTAAAAAATAATTTTTATTTTTTTGAGTAAATTGTAACTAAAATAGTCAAGAAACTTGACCCTTCTGTTTGCATAAGATATAGCAAATAATTTATTACAACTTTTTTTGAAATATATCGATTCTTTTTAATGCGTAGTACCCAGAAAACAGTTGGAGACAAGCGCATGTGCGTAAAAACATATAAAAATGCGTTAGAAAGCATGGAGCAAGCCAAACTCGCATTTCTTCAGTTGCAACCGCTGTATTAAGAAATAACATTCTACGGTCCAATCTGAAAGCATTATTCGTGTTTTCATCTGGAAATTAGTTAATCAGCATATAGCAATTTATAAAAAGTTTAAAAAATAATATTTATTTTTTTGAGTAAATTGTAACTAAAATAGTCAAGAAACTTGACCCTTCTATTTGCATGAGATATAGCAAATAATTTATTACAACTTTTTTTGAAATATATCGATTCTTTTTAATGCGTAGTACTCAGAAAACAGTTGGAGACAAGCGGATGTGCGTAAAACCATATCAAAATGCTTTAGAAAGCATGGAGCAAGCCAAACTCGCTTTTCTTCAGTTGCAACCGCCGTATATTGTGAAATAACATTCTACGGACCAATCTGAAAGCATTATTCGTGTTTTCATCTGGAAATTAGTTAATCAGCATATAGCAGTTTATAAAAAGTTTAAAAAATAATATTTATTTTTTTGAGTAAATTGTAACTAAAATAGTCAAGAAACTTGACCCTTCTGTTTGCATAAGATATAGCAAATAATTTATAGGAACTTTTTTTGAAATATATCTATTCTTTTTAATGCGTAGTACTCAGAAAACAGTTGGAGACAAGCGGATGTGCGTAAAACCATATCAAAATGCGTTAGAAAGCATGGAGCAAGCCAAACTCGCGGTTCTTCAGTTGCAACCGCCGTATTAAGAAATAACATTCTACGGTCCAATCTGAAAGCATTATTCGTGTTTTCATCTGGAAATTAGTTAATCAGCATATATCAGTTTATAAAAAGTTTAAAAATAAATATTTATTTTTTTGAGTAAATTGTAACTAAAATAGTCAAGAAACTTGACCCTTCTGTTTGCATAACATATAGCAAATAATTTATTACAACTTTTTTTGTAATATATATATTCTTTTTAATGCGTAGTACTCAGAAAACAGTTGGAGACAAGCGGATGTGCGTAAAAACATATCAAAATGCGTTAGAAAGCATGGAGCAAGCCAAACTCGCATTTCTTCAGTTGCATCCGCCGTATTAAGAAATAACATTCTACGGTCCAATCTGAAAGCATTATTCGTGTTTTCATCTGGAAATTAGTTAATCAGCATATAGCAGTTTATAAAAAGTTTAAAAAATAATATTTATTTTTTTGAGTAAATTGTAACTAAAATAGTCAAGAAACTTGACCCTTCTGTTTGCATAAGATATAGCAAATAATTTATAGGAACTTTTTTTGAAATATATCTATTCTTTTTAATGTGTAGTACTCAGAAAACAGTTGGAGACAAGCGGATGTGCGTAAAACCAAATCAAAATGCGTTAGAAAGCATGGAGCAAGCCAAACTCGCATTTCTTCAGTTGCAACCGCCGTATATTGTGAAATAACATTCTACGGTCCAATCTGAAAGCATTATTCGTGTTTTCATCTGGAAATTAGTTAATCAGCATATAGCAGTTTATAAAAAGTTTAAAAAATGCTATTTATTTTTTGGAGTAAATTCTAACTAAAATAGTCAAGAAACTTGACCCTTCTGTTTGCATAAGATATAGCAAATAATTTATAGGAACTTTTTTTGAAATATATCTATTCTTTTTAATGCGTAGTACTCAGAAAACAGTTGGAGACAAGCGGATGTGCGTAAAAACATATCAAAATGCGTTAGAAAGCATAGAGCAAGCCAAACTCGCATTTCTTCAGTTGCAACCGCCGTATTAAGAAATAACATTCTACGGTCCAATCTGAAAGCATTATTCGTGTTTTCATCTGGAAATTAGTTAATCAGCATATAGCAGTTTATAAAAAGTTTAAAAAATAATATTTATTTTTTTGAGTAAATTGTAACTAAAATAGTCAAGAAACTTGACCCTTCTGTTTGCATAAGATATAGCAAATAATTTATAGGAACTTTTTTTGAAATATATCTATTCTTTTTAATGCGTAGTACTCAGAAAACAGTTGGAGACAAGCGGATGTGCGTAAAAACATATCAAAATGCGTTAGAAAGCATGGAGCAAGCCAAACTCGCATTTCTTCAGTTGCAACCGCCTTATTAAGAAATAACATTCTACGGTCCAATCTGAAAGCATTATTCGTGTTTTCATCTGGAAATTAGTTAATCAGCATATAGCAGTTTATAAAAAGTTTAAAAAATACTATTTATTTTTTTGAGTAAATTGTAACTAAAATAGTCAAGAAACTTGACCCTTCTGTTTGCATAAGATATAACAAATAATTTATAGGAACTTTTTTTGAAATATATCTATTCTTTTTAATGCGTAGTACTCAGAAAACAGTTGGAGACAAGCGGATGTGCGTAAAAACATATCAAAATGCGTTAGAAAGCATGGAGCAAGCCAAACTCGCATTTCTTCAGTTGCAACCGCCGTATTAAGAAATAACATTCTACGGTCCAATCTGAAAGCATTATTCGTGTTTTCATCTGGAAATTAGTTAATCAGCATATAGCAATTTATAAAAAGTTCAAAAAATAATTTTTTTTTTTTGAGTAAATTGTAACTAAAATAGTCAAGAAACTTGACCCTTCTGTTTGCATAAGATATAGCAAATAATTTATTACAACTTTTTTTGAAATATATCGATTCTTTTTAATGCGTAGTACTCAGAAAACAGTTGGAGACAAGCGGATGTGCGTAAAACCATATCAAAATGCGTTAGAAAGCATGGAGCAAGCCAAACTCGCATTTCTTCAGTTGCAACCGCCGTATTAAGAAATAACATTCTACGGTCCAATCTGAAAGCATTATTCGTGTTTTCATCTGGAAATTAGTTAATCAGCATATAGCAGTTTATAAAAAGTTTAAAAAATAATATTTATTTTTTTGAGTAAATTGTAACTAAAATAGTCAAGAAACTTGACCCTTCTGTTTGCATAAGATATAGCAAATAATTTATAAGAACTTTTTTTGAAATATATCTATTCTTTTTAATGCGTAGTACTCAGAAAACAGTTGGAGACAAGCGGATGTGCGTAAAACCATATTAAAATGCGTTAGAAAGCATGGAGCAAGCCAAACTCGCATTTCTTCAGTTGCAACCGCCGTATTAAGAAATAACATTCTACGGTCCAATTGTAACTAAAATAGTCAAGAAACTTGACCCTTCTGTTTGCATAAGATATAGCAAATAATTTATAGGAACTTTTTTTGAAATATATCTATTCTTTTTAATGCGTAGTACTCAGAAAACAGTTGGAGACAAGCGGATGTGCGTAAAACCATATCAAAATGCGTTAGAAAGCATGGAGCAAGCCAAACTCGCATTTCTTCAGTTGCAACCGCCGTATTAAGAAATAACATTCTACGGTCCAATCTGAAAGCATTATTCGTGTTTTCATCTGGAAATTAGTTAATCAGCATATAGCAGTTTATAAAAAGTTTAAAAAGTAATATTTATTTTTTTGAGTAAATTGTAACTAAAATAGTCAAGAAACTTGACCCTTCTGTTTGCATAAGATATAGCAAATAATTTATAGGAACTTTTTTTGAAATATATCTATTCTTTTTAATGCGTAGTACTCAGAAAACAGTTGAAGACAAGGGGATGTGCGTAAAAACATATCAAAATGCGTTAGAAAGCATGGAGCAAGCCAAACTCGCATTTCTTCAGTTGCAACCGCCTTATTAAGAAATAACATTCTACGGTCCAATCTGAAAGCATTATTCGTGTTTTCATCTGGAAATTAGTTAATCAGCATATAGCAGTTTATAAAAAGTTTAAAAATAAATATTTATTTTTTTGAGTAAATTGTAACTAAAATAGTCAAGAAACTTGACCCTTCTGTTTGCATAAGATATAGCAAATAATTTATTACAACTTTTTTTGAAATATATCGATTCTTTTTAATGCGTAGTACTCAGAAAACAGTTGGAGACAAGCGGATGTGCGTAAAACCATATCAAAATGCGTTAGAAAGCATGGAGCAAGCCAAACTCGCATTTCTTCAGTTGCAACCGCCGTATATTGTGAAATAACATTCTACGGTCCAATCTGAAAGCATTATTCGTGTTTTCATCTGGAAATTAGTTAATCAGCATATAGCAGTTTATAAAAAGTTTAAAAAATAATATTTATTTTTTTGAGTAAATTGTAACTAAAATAGTCAAGAAACTTGACCTTTCTGTTTGCATAAGATATAGCAAATAATTTATAGGAACTTTTTTTGAAATATATCTATTCTTTTTAATGCGTAGTACTCAGAAAACAGTTGGAGACAAGCGGATGTGCGTAAAACCATATCAAAATGCGTTAGAAAGCATGGAGCAAGCCAAACTCGCATTTCTTCAGTTGCAACCGCCGTATTAAGAAATAACATTCTACGGTCCAATCTGAAAGCATTATTCGTGTTTTCATCTGGAAATTAGTTATTCAGCATATAGCAGTTTATAAAAAGTTTAAAAAATAATATTTATTTTTTTGAGTAAATTGTAACTAAAATAGTCAAGAAACTTGACCCTTCTGTTTGCATAAGGTATAGCAAATAATTTATTACAACTTTTTTTGAAATATATCGATTCTTTTTAATGCGTAGTACTCAGAAAACAGTTGGAGACAAGCGGATGTGCGTAAAACCATATTAAAATGCGTTAGAAAGCATGGAGCAAGCCAAACTCGCATTTCTTCAGTTGCAACCGCCGTATTAAGAAATAACATTCTACGGTCCAATTGTAACTAAAATAGTCAAGAAACTTGACCCTTCTGTTTGCATAAGATATAGCAAATAATTTATAGGAACTTTTTTTGAAATATATCTATTCTTTTTAATGCGTAGTACTCAGAAAACAGTAGGAGACAAGCGGATGTGCGTAAAAACATATCAAAATGCGTTAGAAAGCATGGAGCAAGCCAAACTCGCATTTCTTCAGTTGCAACCGCCGTATATTGTGAAATAACATTCTACGGTCCAATCTGAAAGCATTATTCGTGTTTTCATCTGGAAATTAGTTAATCAGCATATAGCAGTTTATAAAAAGTTTAAAAAATAATATTTATTTTTTTGAGTAAATTGTAACTAAAATAGTCAAGAAACTTGACCCTTCTGTTTGCATAAGATATAGCAAATAATTTATTACAACTTTTTTTGAAATATATCGATTTTTTTTAATGCGTAGTACTCAGAAAACAGTTGGAGACAAGCGGATGTGCGTAAAACCATATCAAAATGCGTTAGAAAGCATGGAGCAAGCCAAACTTGCATTTCTTCAGTTGCAACTGCCGTATATTGTGAAATAACATTCTACGGTCCAATCTGAAAGCATTATTCGTGTTTTCATCTGGAAATTAATTAATCAGCATATAGCAGTTTATAAAAAAGTTAAAAAATAATATTTATTTTTTTGAGTAAATTGTAACTAAAATAGTCAAGAAACTTGACCATTCTGTTTGCATAAGATATAGCAAATAATTTATTACAACTTTTTTTGAAATATATCGATTCTTTTTAATGCGTAGTATTCAGAAAACAGTTGGAGACAAGCGGATGTGCGTAAAACCATATCAAAATGCGTTAGAAAGCATGGAGCAAACCTAACTCGCATTTCTTCAGTTGCAACCGCCGTATTAAGAAATAACATTCTACCGTCCAATCTGAAAGCATTATTCGTGTTTTCATCTGGAAATTAGTTAATCAGCATATAGCAGTTTATAAAAAGTTTAAAAATAAATATTTATTTTTTTAAGTAAATTGTAACTAAAATAGTCAAGAAACTTGACCCTTCTGTTTGCATAACATATAGCAAATAATTTATTACAACTTTTTTTGTAATATATATATTCTTTTTAATGCGTAGTACTCAGAAAACAGTTGGAGACAAGCGGATGTGCGTAAAAACATATCAAAATGCGTTAGAAAGCATGGAGCAAGCCAAACTCGCATTTCTTCAGTTGCAACCGCCGTATTAAGAAATAACATTCTACGGTCCAATCTGAAAGCATTATTCGTGTTTTCATCTGGAAATTAGTTAATCAGCATATAGCAGTTTATAAAAAGTTTAAAAAATAATATTTATTTTTTTGAGTAAATTGTAACTAAAATAGTCAAGAAACTTGACCCTTCTGTTTGCATAAGATATAGCAAATAATTTATTACAACTTTTTTTGAAATATATCGATTCTTTTTAATGCGTAGTACTCAGAAAACAGTTGGAGACAAGCGGATGTGCGTAAAACCATATCAAAATGCGTTAGAAAGCCTGGAGCAAGCCAAACTCGCATTTCTTCAGTTGCAACCGCCGTATATTGTGAAATAACATTCTACGGTCCAATCTGAAAGCATTATTCATGTTTTCATCTGGAAATTAGTTAATCAGCATATAGCAGTTTATAAAAAGTTTAAAAAATAATATTTATTTTTTTGAGTAAATTGTAACTAAAATAGTCAAGAAACTTGACCCTTCTGTTTGCATAAGATATAGCAAATAATTTATAGGAACTTTTTTTGAAATATATCTATTCTTTTTAATGCGTAGTACTCAGAAAACAGTTGGAGACAAGCGGATGTGCGTAAAAACATATCAAAATGCGTTAGAAAGCATGGAGCAAGCCAAAGTCGCATTTCTTCAGTTGCAACCGCCGTATTAAGAAATAACATTCTACGGTCAAATCTGAAAGCATTATTCGTATTTTCATCTGGAAATTAGTTAATCAGCATATAGCAGTTTATAAAATGTTTAAAAAATAATTTTTATTTTTTTGAGTAAATTGTAACTAAAATAGTCAAGAAACTTGACCCTTCTGTTTGCATAAGATATAGCAAATAATTTATTACAACTTTTTTTGAAATATATCGATTCTTTTTAATGCGTAGTACCCAGAAAACAGTTGGAGACAAGCGCATGTGCGTAAAAACATATAAAAATGCGTTAGAAAGCATGGAGCAAGCCAAACTCGCATTTCTTCAGTTGCAACCGCTGTATTAAGAAATAACATTCTACGGTCCAATCTGAAAGCATTATTCGTGTTTTCATCTGGAAATTAGTTAATCAGCATATAGCAATTTATAAAAAGTTTAAAAAATAATTTTTATTTTTTTGAGTAAATTGTAACTAAAATAGTCAAGAAACTTGACCCTTCTATTTGCATGAGATATAGCAAATAATTTATTACAACTTTTTTTGAAATATATCGATTCTTTTTAATGCGTAGTACTCAGAAAACAGTTGGAGACAAGCGGATGTGCGTAAAACCATATCAAAATGCTTTAGAAAGCATGGAGCAAGCCAAACTCGCTTTTCTTCAGTTGCAACCGCCGTATATTGTGAAATAACATTCTACGGACCAATCTGAAAGCATTATTCGTGTTTTCATCTGGAAATTAGTTAATCAGCATATAGCAGTTTATAAAAAGTTTAAAAAATAATATTTATTTTTTTGAGTAAATTGTAACTAAAATAGTCAAGAAACTTGACCCTTCTGTTTGCATAAGATATAGCAAATAATTTATAGGAACTTTTTTTGAAATATATCTATTCTTTTTAATGCGTAGTACTCAGAAAACAGTTGGAGACAAGCGGATGTGCGTAAAACCATATCAAAATGCGTTAGAAAGCATGGAGCAAGCCAAACTCGCGGTTCTTCAGTTGCAACCGCCGTATTAAGAAATAACATTCTACGGTCCAATCTGAAAGCATTATTCGTGTTTTCATCTGGAAATTAGTTAATCAGCATATATCAGTTTATAAAAAGTTTAAAAATAAATATTTATTTTTTTGAGTAAATTGTAACTAAAATAGTCAAGAAACTTGACCCTTCTGTTTGCATAACATATAGCAAATAATTTATTACAACTTTTTTTGTAATATATATATTCTTTTTAATGCGTAGTACTCAGAAAACAGTTGGAGACAAGCGGATGTGCGTAAAAACATATCAAAATGCGTTAGAAAGCATGGAGCAAGCCAAACTCGCATTTCTTCAGTTGCATCCGCCGTATTAAGAAATAACATTCTACGGTCCAATCTGAAAGCATTATTCGTGTTTTCATCTGGAAATTAGTTAATCAGCATATAGCAGTTTATAAAAAGTTTAAAAAATAATATTTATTTTTTTGAGTAAATTGTAACTAAAATAGTCAAGAAACTTGACCCTTCTGTTTGCATAAGATATAGCAAATAATTTATTACAACTTTTTTTGAAATATATCGATTCTTTTTAATGCGTAGTACTCAGAAAACAGTTGGAGACAAGCGGATGTGCGTAAAACCATATCAAAATGCGTTAGAAAGCCTGGAGCAAGCCAAACTCGCATTTCTTCAGTTGCAACCGCCGTATATTGTGAAATAACATTCTACGGTCCAATCTGAAAGCATTATTCATGTTTTCATCTGGAAATTAGTTAATCAGCATATAGCAGTTTATAAAAAGTTTAAAAATAAATATTTATTTTTTTGAGTAAATTGTAACTAAAATAGTCAAGAAACTTGACCCTTCTGTTTGCATAAGATATAGCAAATAATTTATTACAACTTTTTTTGAAATATATCTATTCTTTTTAATGCGTAGTACTCAGAAAACAGTTGGAGACAAGCGGATGTGCGTAAAACCATATCAAAATGCGTTAGAAAGCATGGAGCAAGCCAAACTCGCATTTCTTCAGTTGCAACCGCCGTATTAAGAAATAACATTCTACGGTCCAATTGTAACTAAAATAGTCAAGAAACTTGACCCTTCTGTTTGCATAAGATATAGCAAATAATTTATAGGAACTTTTTTTGAAATATATCTATTCTTTTTAATGCGTAGTACTCAGAAAACAGTAGGAGACAAGCGGATGTGCGTAAAAACATATCAAAATGCGTTAGAAAGCATGGAGCAAGCCAAACTCGCATTTCTTCAGTTGCAACCGCCGTATATTGTGAAATAACATTCTACGGTCCAATCTGAAAGCATTATTCGTGTTTTCATCTGGAAATTAGTTAATCAGCATATAGCAGTTTATAAAAAGTTTAAAAAATAATATTTATTTTTTTGAGTAAATTGTAACTAAAATAGTCAAGAAACTTGACCCTTCTGTTTGCATAAGATATAGCAAATAATTTATTACAACTTTTTTTGAAATATATCGATTCTTTTTAATGCGTAGTACTCAGAAAACAGTTGGAGACAAGCGGATGTGCTTAAAACCATATCAAAATGCGTTAGAAAGCATGGAGCAAGCCAAACTTGCATTTCTTCAGTTGCAACTGCCGTATATTGTGAAATAACATTCTACGGTCCAATCTGAAAGCATTATTCGTGTTTTCATCTGGAAATTAATTAATCAGCATATAGCAGTTTATAAAAAAGTTAAAAAATAATATTTATTTTTTTGAGTAAATTGTAACTAAAATAGTCAAGAAACTTGACCATTCTGTTTGCATAAGATATAGCAAATAATTTATTACAACTTTTTTTGAAATATATCGATTCTTTTTAATGCGTAGTATTCAGAAAACAGTTGGAGACAAGCGGATGTGCGTAAAACCATATCAAAATGCGTTAGAAAGCATGGAGCAAACCAAACTCGCATTTCTTCAGTTGCAACCGCCGTATTAAGAAATAACATTCTACCGTCCAATCTGAAAGCATTATTCGTGTTTTCATCTGGAAATTAGTTAATCAGCATATAGCAGTTTATAAAAAGTTTAAAAATAAATATTTATTTTTTTAAGTAAATTGTAACTAAAATAGTCAAGAAACTTGACCCTTCTGTTTGCATAACATATAGCAAATAATTTATTACAACTTTTTTTGTAATATATATATTCTTTTTAATGCGTAGTACTCAGAAAACAGTTGGAGACAAGCGGATGTGCGTAAAAACATATCAAAATGCGTTAGAAAGCATGGAGCAAGCCAAACTCGCATTTCTTCAGTTGCAACCGCCGTATTAAGAAATAACATTCTACGGTCCAATCTGAAAGCATTATTCGTGTTTTCATCTGGAAATTAGTTAATCAGCATATAGCAGTTTATAAAAAGTTTAAAAAATAATATTTATTTTTTTGAGTAAATTGTAACTAAAATAGTCAAGAAACTTGACCCTTCTGTTTGCATAAGATATAGCAAATAATTTATTACAACTTTTTTTGAAATATATCGATTCTTTTTAATGCGTAGTACTCAGAAAACAGTTGGAGACAAGCGGATGTGCGTAAAACCATATCAAAATGCTTTAGAAAGCCTGGAGCAAGCCAAACTCGCATTTCTTCAGTTGCAACCGCCGTATATTGTGAAATAACATTCTACGGTCCAATCTGAAAGCATTATTCCTGTTTTCATCTGGAAATTAGTTAATCAGCATATAGCAGTTTATAAAAAGTTTAAAAAATAATATTTATTTTTTTGAGTAAATTGTAACTAAAATAGTCAAGAAACTTGACCCTTCTGTTTGCATAAGATATAGCAAATAATTTATAGGAACTTTTTTTGAAATATATCTATTCTTTTTAATGCGTAGTACTCAGAAAACAGTTGGAGACAAGCGGATGTGCGTAAAAACATATCAAAATGCGTTAGAAAGCATGGAGCAAGCCAAAGTCGCATTTCTTCAGTTGCAACCGCCGTATTAAGAAATAACATTCTACGGTCAAATCTGAAAGCATTATTCGTATTTTCATCTGGAAATTAGTTAATCAGCATATAGCAGTTTATAAAATGTTTAAAAAATAATTTTTATTTTTTTGAGTAAATTGTAACTAAAATAGTCAAGAAACTTGACCCTTCTGTTTGCATAAGATATAGCAAATAATTTATTACAACTTTTTTTGAAATATATCGATTCTTTTTAATGCGTAGTACCCAGAAAACAGTTGGAGACAAGCGCATGTGCGTAAAAACATATAAAAATGCGTTAGAAAGCATGGAGCAAGCCAAACTCGCATTTCTTCAGTTGCAACCGCTGTATTAAGAAATAACATTCTACGGTCCAATCTGAAAGCATTATTCGTGTTTTCATCTGGAAATTAGTTAATCAGCATATAGCAATTTATAAAAAGTTTAAAAAATAATATTTATTTTTTTGAGTAAATTGTAACTAAAATAGTCAAGAAACTTGACCCTTCTATTTGCATGAGATATAGCAAATAATTTATTACAACTTTTTTTGAAATATATCGATTCTTTTTAATGCGTAGTACTCAGAAAACAGTTGGAGACAAGCGGATGTGCGTAAAACCATATCAAAATGCTTTAGAAAGCATGGAGCAAGCCAAACTCGCTTTTCTTCAGTTGCAACCGCCGTATATTGTGAAATAACATTCTACGGTCCAATCTGAAAGCATTATACGTGTTTTCATCTGGAAATTAGTTAATCAGCATATATCAGTTTATAAAAAGTTTAAAAATAAATATTTATTTTTTTGAGTAAATTGTAACTAAAATAGTCAAGAAACTTGACCCTTCTGTTTGCATAAGATATAGCAAATAATTTATAGGAACTTTTTTTGAAATATATCTATTCTTTTTAATGTGTAGTACTCAGAAAACAGTTGGAGACAAGCGGATGTGCGTAAAACCAAATCAAAATGCGTTAGAAAGCATGGAGCAAGCCAAACTCGCATTTCTTCAGTTGCAACCGCCGTATATTGTGAAATAACATTCTACGGTCCAATCTGAAAGCATTATACGTGTTTTCATCTGGAAATTAGTTAATCAGCATATAGCAGTTTATAAAAAGTTTAAAAAATGCTATTTATTTTTTGGAGTAAATTGTAACTAAAATAGTCAAGAAACTTGACCCTTCTGTTTGCATAAGATATAGCAAATAATTTATAGGAACTTTTTTTGAAATATATCTATTCTTTTTAATGCGTAGTACTCAGAAAACAGTTGGAGACAAGCGGATGTGCGTAAAAACATATCAAAATGCGTTAGAAAGCATGGAGCAAGCCAAACTCGCATTTCTTCAGTTGCAACCGCCGTATTAAGAAATAACATTCTACGGTCCAATCTGAAAGCATTATTCGTGTTTTCATCTGGAAATTAGTTAATCAGCATATAGCAGTTTATAAAAAGTTTAAAAAATAATATTTATTTTTTTGAGTAAATTGTAACTAAAATAGTCAAGAAACTTGACCCTTCTGTTTGCATAAGATATAGCAAATAATTTATAGGAACTTTTTTTGAAATATATCTATTCTTTTTAATGCGTAGTACTCAGAAAACAGTTGGAGACAAGCGGATGTGCGTAAAAACATATCAAAATGCGTTAGAAAGCATGGAGCAAGCCAAACTCGCATTTCTTCAGTTGCAACCGCCGTATTAAGAAATAACATTCTACGGTCCAATCTGAAAGCATTATTCGTGTTTTCATCTGGAAATTAGTTAATCAGCATATAGCAGTTTATAAAAAGTTTAAAAAATACTATTTATTTTTTGGAGTAAATTGTAACTAAAATAGTCAAGAAACTTGACCCTTCTGTTTGCATAAGATATAGCAAATAATTTATAGGAACTTTTTTTGAAATATATCTATTCTTTTTAATGCGTAGTACTCAGAAAACAGTTGGAGACAAGCGGATGTGCGTAAAACCATATTAAAATGCGTTAGAAAGCATGGAGCAAGCCAAACTCGCATTTCTTCAGTTGCAACCGCCGTATTTAGAAATAACATTCTACGGTCCAATCTGAAAGCATTATTCGTGTTTTCATCTGGAAATTAGTTAATCAGCATATAGCAGTTTATAAAAAGTTTAAAAAATAATATTTATTTTTTTGAGTAAATTGTAACTAAAATAGTCAAGAAACTTGACCCTTCTGTTTGCATAAGGTATAGCAAATAATTTATTACAACTTTTTTTGAAATATATCGATTCTTTTTAATGCGTAGTACTCAGAAAACAGTTGGAGACAAGCGGATGTGCGTAAAACCATATCAAAATGCGTTAGAAAGCATGGAGCAAGCCAAACTCGCATTTCTTCTGTTGCAACCGCCGTATTAAGAAATAACATTCTACGGTCCAATCTGAAAGCATTATTCGTGTTTTCATCTGGAAATTAGTTAATCAGCATATAGCAGTTTATAAAAAGTTTAAAAAATAATATTTATTTTTTTGAGTAAATTGTAACTAAAATAGTCAAAAAACTTGACCCTTCTGTTTGCATAAGATATAGCAAATAATTTATAGGAACTTTTTTTGAAATATATCTATTCTTTTTAATGTGTAGTACTCAGAAAACAGTTGGAGACAAGCGGATGTGCGTAAAACCAAATCAAAATGCGTTAGAAAGCATGGAGCAAGCCAAACTCGCATTTCTTCAGTTGCAACCGCCGTATATTGTGAAATAACATTCTACGGTCCAATCTGAAAGCATTATTCGTGTTTTCATCTGGAAATTAGTTAATCAGCATATAGCAGTTTATAAAAAGTTTAAAAAATGCTATTTATTTTTTGGAGTAAATTGTAACTAAAATAGTCAAGAAACTTGACCCTTCTGTTTGCATAAGATATAGCAAATAATTTATAGGAACTTTTTTTGAAATATATCTATTCTTTATAATGCGTAGTACTCAGAAAACAGTTGGAGACAAGCGGATGTGCGTAAAAACATATCAAAATGCGTTAGAAAGCATGGAGCAAGCCAAACTCGCATTTCTTCAGTTGCAACCGCCGTATTAAGAAATAACATTCTACGGTCCAATCTGAAAGCATTATTCGTGTTTTCATCTGGAAATTAGTTAATCAGCATATAGCAGTTTATAAAAAGTTTAAAAAATACTATTTATTTTTTGGAGTAAATTGTAACTAAAATAGTCAAGAGACTTGACCCTTCTGTTTGCATAAGATATAGCAAATAATTTATAGGAACTTTTTTTGAAATATATCTATTCTTTTTAATGCGTAGTACTCAGAAAACAGTTGGAGACAAGCGGATGTGCGTAAAACCATATCAAAATGCGTTAGAAAGCATGGAGCAAGCCAAACTCGCATTTCTTCAGTTGCAACCGCCGTATTAAGAAATAACATTCTACGGTCCAATCTGAAAGCATTATTCGTGTTTTCATCTGGAAATTAGTTAATCAGCATATAGCAGTTTATAAAAAGTTTAAAAAATAATATTTATTTTTTTGAGTAAATTGTAACTAAAATAGTCAAGAAACTTGACCCTTCTGTTTGCATAAGGTATAGCAAATAATTTATTACAACTTTTTTTGAAATATATCGATTCTTTTTAATGCGTAGTACTCAGAAAACAGTTGGAGACAAGCGGATGTGCGTAAAAACATATCAAAATGCGTTAGAAAGCATGGAGCAAGCCAAACTCGCATTTCTTCAGTTGCAACCGCCGTATATTGTGAAATAACATTCTACGGTCCAATCTGAAAGCATTATTCGTGTTTTCATCTGGAAATTAGTTAATCAGCATATAGCAGTTTATAAAAAGTTTAAAAAATACTATTTATTTTTTTGAGTAAATTGTAACTAAAATAGTCAAGAAACTTGACCCTTCTGTTTGCATAAGATATAACAAATAATTTATAGGAACTTTTTTTGAAATATATCTATTCTTTTTAATGCGTAGTACTCAGAAAACAGTTGGAGACAAGCGGATGTGCGTAAAAACATATCAAAATGCGTTAGAAAGCATGGAGCACGCCAAACTCGCATTTCTTCAGTTGCAACCGCCGTATTAAGAAATAACATTCTACGGTCCAATCTGAAAGCATTATTCGTGTTTTCATCTGGAAATTAGTTAATCAGCATATAGCAGTTTATAAAAAGTTTAAAAATAAATATTTATTTCTTTGAGTAAATTGTAACTAAAATAGTCAAGAAACTTGACCCTTCTGTTTGCATAAGATATAGCAAATAATTTATTACAACTTTTTTTGAAATATATCGATTCTTTTTAATGCGTAGTACTCAGAAAACAGTTGGAGACAAGCGGATGTGCGTAAAACCATATCAAAATGCGTTAGAAAGCATGGAGCAAGCCAAACTCGCATTTCTTCAGTTGCAACCGCCGTATTAAGAAATAACATTCTACGGTCCAATCTGAAAGCATTATTCGTGTTTTCATCTGGAAATTAGTTAATCAGCATATAGCAGTTTATAAAAAGTTTAAAAAATACTATTTATTTTTTGGAGTAAATTGTAACTAAAATAGTCAAGAAACTTGAGCCTTCTGTTTGCATAAGATATAGCAAATAATTTATAGGAACTTTTTTTGAAATATATCTATTCTTTTTAATGCGTAGTACTCAGAAAACAGTTGGAGACAAGCGGATGTGCGTAAAACCATATCAAAATGCGTTAGAAAGCATGGAGCAAGCCAAACTCGCATTTCTTCAGTTGCAACCGCCGTATTAAGAAATAACATTCTACGGTCCAATCTGAAAGCATTATTCGTGTTTTCATCTGGAAATTAGTTAATCAGCATATAGCAGTTTATAAAAAGTTTAAAAAATAATATTTATTTTTTTGAGTAAATTGTAACTAAAATAGTCAAGAAACTTGACCCTTCTGTTTGCATAAGGTATAGCAAATAATTTATTACAACTTTTTTTGAAATATATCGATTCTTTTTAATGCGTAGTACTCAGAAAACAGTTGGAGACAAGCGGATGTGCGTAAAACCATATCAAAATGCGTTAGAAAGCATGGAGCAAGCCAAACTCGCATTTCTTCAGTTGCAACCGCCGTATATTGTGAAATAACATTCTACGGTCCAATCTGAAAGCATTATTCGTGTTTTCATCTGGAAATTAGTTAATCAGCATATAGCAGTTTATAAAAAGTTTAAAAAATAATATTTATTTTTTTGAGTAAATTGTAACTAAAATAGTCAAGAAACTTGACCCTTCTGTTTGCATAAGGTATAGCAAATAATTTATTACAACTTTTTTTGAAATATATCGATTCTTTTTAATGCGTAGTACTCAGAAATCAGTTGGAGACAAGCGGATGTGCGTAAAACCATATCAAAATGCGTTAGAAAGCATAGAGCAAGCCAAACTCGCATTTCTTCAGTTGCAACCGCCGTATATTGTGAAATAACATTCTACGGTCCAATCTGAAAGCATTATTCGTGTTTTCATCTGGAAATTAGTTAATCAGCATATAGCAGTTTATAAAAAGTTTAAAAAATACTATTTATTTTTTTGAGTAAATTGTAACTAAAATAGTCAAGAAACTTGACCCTTCTGTTTGCATAAGATATAGCAAACAATTTATAGGAACTTTTTTTGAAATATATCTATTCTTTTTAATGCGTAGTACTCAGAAAACAGTTGGAGACAAGCGGATGTGCGTAAAAACATTTCAAAATGCGTTAGAAAGCATGGAGCAAGCCAAACTCGCATTTCTTCAGTTGCAACCGCCTTATTAAGAAATAACATTCTACGGTCCAATCTGAAAGCATTATTCGTGTTTTCATCTGGAAATTAGTTAATCAGCATATAGCAGTTTATAAAAAGTTTAAAAATAAATATTTATTTTTTTGAGTAAATTGTAACTAAAATAGTCAAGAAACTTGACCCTTCTGTTTGCATAAGATATAGCAAATAATTTATTACAACTTTTTTTGAAATATATCGATTCTTTTTAATGCGTAGTACTCAGAAAACAGTTGGAGACAAGCGGATGTGCGTAAAACCATATCAAAATGCGTTAGAAAGCATGGAGCAAGCCAAACTCGCATTTCTTCAGTTGCAACCGCCGTATTAAGAAATAACATTCTACGGTCCAATCTGAAAGCATTATTCGTGTTTTCATCTGGAAATTAGTTAATCAGCATATAGCAGTTTAGAAAAAGTTTAAAAAATAATATTTATTTTTTTGAGTAAATTGTAACTAAAATAGTCAAGAAACTTGACCCTTCTGTTTGCATAAGGTATAGCAAATAATTTATTACAACTTTTTTTGAAATATATCGATTCTTTTTAATGCGTAGTACTCAGAAAACAGTTGGAGACAAGCGGATGTGCGTAAAACCATATCAAAATGCGTTAGAAAGCATAGAGCAAGCCAAACTCGCATTTCTTCAGTTGCAACCGCCGTATATTGTGAAATAACATTCTACGGTCCAATCTGAAAGCATTATTCGTGTTTTCATCTGGAAATTAATTAATCAGCATATAGCAGTTTATAAAAAAGTTAAAAAATAATATTTATTTTTTTGAGTAAATTGTAACTAAAATAGTCAAGAAACTTGACCCTTCTGTTTGCATAAGATATAGCAAATAATTTATTACAACTTTTTTTGAAATATATCTATTCTTTTTAATGCGTAGTACTCAGAAAACAGTTGGAGACAATCGGATGTGCGTAAAACCATATTAAAATGCGTTAGAAAGCATGGAGCAAGCCAAACTCGCATTTCTTCAGTTGCAACCGCCGTATTAAGAAATAACATTCTACGGTCCAATTGTAACTAAAATAGTCAAGAAACTTGACCCTTCTGTTTGCATAAGATATAGCAAATAATTTATAGGAACTTTTTTTGAAATATATCTATTCTTTTTAATGCGTAGTACTCAGAAAACAGTAGGAGACAAGCGGATGTGCGTAAAAACATATCAAAATGCGTTAGAAAGCATGGAGCAAGCCAAACTCGCATTTCTTCAGTTGCAACCGCCGTATATTGTGAAATAACATTCTACGGTCCAATCTGAAAGCATTATTCGTGTTTTCGTCTGGAAATTAGTTAATCAGCATATAGCAGTTTATAAAAAGTTTAAAAAATAATATTTATTTTTTTGAGTAAATTGTAACTAAAATAGTCAAGAAACTTGACCCTTCTGTTTGCATAAGATATAGCAAATACTTTATTACAACTTTTTTTGAAATATATCGATTCTTTTTAATGCGTAGTACTCAGAAAACAGTTGGAGACAAGCGGATGTGCGTAAAACCATATCAAAATGCGTTAGAAAGCATGGAGCAAGCCAAACTTGCATTTCTTCAGTTGCAACCGCCGTATATTGTGAAATAACATTCTACGGTCCAATCTGAAAGCATTATTCGTGTTTTCATCTGGAAATTAATTAATCAGCATATAGCAGTTTATAAAAAAGTTAAAAAATAATATTTATTTTTTTGAGTAAATTGTAACTAAAATAGTCAAGAAACTTGACCATTCTGTTTGCATAAGATATAGCAAATAATTTATTACAACTTTTTTTGAAATATATCGATTCTTTTTAATGCGTAGTATTCAGAAAACAGTAGGAGACAAGCGGATGTGCGTAAAACCATATCAAAATGCGTTAGAAAGCATGGAGCAAACCAAACTCGCATTTCTTCAGTTGCAACCGCCGTATTAAGAAATAACATTCTACCGTCCAATCTGAAAGCATTATTCGTGTTTTCATCTGGAAATTAGTTAATCAGCATATAGCAGTTTATAAAAAGTTTAAAAATAAATATTTATTTTTTTGAGTAAATTGTAACTAAAATAGTCAAGAAACTTGACCCTTCTGTTTGCATAAGATATAGCAAATAATTTATTACAACTTTTTTTGAAATATATCGATTCTTTTTAATGCGTAGTACTCAGAAAACAGTTGGAGACAAGCGGATGTGCGTAAAACCATATCAAAATGCGTTAGAAAGCCTGGAGCAAGCCAAACTCGCATTTCTTCAGTTGCAACCGCCGTATATTGTGAAATAACATTCTACGGTCCAATCCGAAAGCATTATTCGTGTTTTCATCTGGAAATTAGTTAATCAGCATATAGCATTTTATAAAAAGTTTAAAAAATAATATTTATTTTTTTGAGTAAATTGTAACTAAAATAGTCAAGAAACTTGACCCTTCTGTTTGCATAAGAAATAGCAAATAATTTATAGGAACTTTTTTTGAAATATATCGATTCTTTATAATGCGTAGTACTCAGAAAACAGTTGGAGACAAGCGGATGTGCGTAAAACCATATCAAAATGCGTTAGAAAGCATGGAGCAAGCCAAACTCGCATTTCTTCAGTTGCAACCGTCGTATATTGTGAAATAACATTATACGGTCCAATCTGAAAGCATTATTCGTGTTTTCATCTGAAAATTAGTTAATCAGCATATAGCAGTTTATAAAAAGTTTAAAAAATAATATTTATTTTTTTGAGTAAATTGTAACTAAAATAGTCAAGAAACTTGACCCTTCTGTTTGCATAAGATATAGCAAATAATTTATTACAACTTTTTTTGAAATATATCGATTCTTTTTAATGCGTAGTACTCAGAAAACAGTTGGAAACAAGCGGATGTGCGTAAAACCATATCAAAATGCGTTAGAAAGCATGGAGCAAGCCAAACTCGCATTTCTTCAGTTGCAACCGCCGTATATTGTGAAATAACATTATACGGTCCAATCTGAAAGCATTATTCGTGTTTTCATCTGGAAATTAGTTAATCAGCATATAGCAGTTTATAAAAAGTTTAAAAAATAATATTTATTTTTTTGAGTAAATTGTAACTAAAATAGTCAAGAAACTTGACCCTTCTGTTTGCATAAGATATAGCAAATAATTTATTACAACTTTTTTTGAAATATATCGATTCTTTTTAATGCGTAGTACTCAGAAAACAGTTGGAGACAAGCGGATGTGCGTAAAACCATATCAAAATGCGTTAGAAAGCATGGAGCAAGCCAAACTCGCATTTCTTCAGTTGCAACCGCCGTATTAAGAAATAACATTCTACGGTCCAATCTGAAAGCATTATTCGTGTTTTCATCTGGAAATTAGTTAATCAGCATATAGCAGTTTATAAAAAGTTTAAAAAATAATATTTATTTTTTTGAGTAAATTGTAACTAAAATAGTCAAGAAACTTGACCCTTCTGTTTGCATAAGAAATAGCAAACAGTTTATAGGAACTTTTTTTGAAATATATGGATCCTTTTTAATGCTTAGTACTCAGAAAACAGTTGGAGACAAGCGGATGTGCGTAAAACCATATCAAAATGCGTTAGAAAGCATGGAGCAAGCCAAACTCGCATTTCTTCAGTTGCAACCGCCGTATTAAGAAATAACATTCTACGGTCCAATCTGAAAGCATTATTCGTGTTTTCATCTGGAAATTAGTTAATCAGCATACAGCAATTTATAAAAAGTTTAAAAAATAATATTTATTTTTTTGAGTAAATTGTAACTAAAATAGTCAAGAAACTTGACCCTTCTGTTTGCATAAGATATAGCAAATAATTTATTACAACTTTTTTTGAAATATATCGTTTCTTTTTAATGCGTAGTACTCAGAAAACAGTTGGAGACAAGCGGATGTGCGTAAAACCATATCAAAATGCGTTAGAAAGCATGGAGCAAGCCAAACTCGCATTTCTTCAGTTGCAACCGCCGTATTAAGAAATCACATTCTACGGTCCAATCTGAAAGTATTATTCGTGTTTTCATCTGGAAATTAGTTAATCAGCATATAGCAATTTATAAAAAGTTTAAAAAATAATATTTATTTTTTTGAGTAAATTGTAACTAAAATAGTCAAGAAACTTGACCCTTCTGTTTGCATAAGATATAGCAAATAATTTATAGGAACTTTTTTGAAATATATCTATTCTTTTTAATGCGTAGTACTTAGAAAACAGTTGGAGACAAGCGGATGTGCGTAAAAACATATCAAAATGCGTTAGAAAGCATGGAGCAAGCCAAACTCGCATTTCTTCAGTTGCAACCGCCGTATATTTTGAAATAACATTCTACGGTCCAATCTGAAAGCATTATTCGTGTTTTCATCTGGAAATTAGTTAATCAGCATATAGCAGTTTATAAAAAGTTTAAAAAATAATATTTATTTATTGAGTAAATTGTAACTAAAATAGTCAAGAAACTTGACCCTTCTGTTTGCATAAGAAATAGCAAATAATTTATAGGAACTTTTTTTGAAATATATGGATCCTTTTTAATGCGTAGTACTCAGAAAACAGTTGGTGACTAGCGGATGTGCGTAAAACCATATCAAAATGCGTTAGAAAGCATGGAGCAAGCCAAACTCGCATTACTTCAGTTGCAACCGCCGTATTAAGAAATAACATTCTACGGTCCAATCTGAAAGCATTATTCGTGTTTTCATCTGGAAATTAGTTATTCAGCATCTAGCAATTTATAAAAAGTTTAAAAAATAATATTTATTTTTTTGAGTAAATTGTAACTAAAATAGTCAAGAAACTTGACCCTTCTGTTTGCATAAGAAATAGCAAATAATTTATAGGAACTTTTTTTTAAATATATGGATCCTTTTTAATGCGTAGTACTCAGAAAACAGTTGGAGACTAGCGGATGTGCGTAAAACCATATCAAAATGCGTTAGAAAGCATGGAGCAAGCCAAACTCGCATTTCTTCAGTGGCATCCGCCGTATTAAGAAATAACATTCTACGGTCCAATCTGAAAGAATTATTCGTGTTTTCATCTGGAAATTAGTTATTCAGCATATAGCAATTTATAAAAAGTTTAAAAAATAATATTTATTTTTTTGAGTAAATTGTAACTAAAATAGTCAAAAAACTTGACCCTTCTGTTTGCATAAGATATAGCAAGTAATTTATTACAACTTTTTTTGAAATATATCGATTCTTTTTAATGCGTAGTACTCAGAAAACAGTTGGAGACAAGCGGATGTGCGTAAAACCATATCAAAATGCGTTAGAAAGCATGGAACAAGCCAAACTCGCATTTCTTCAGTTGCAACCGCCGTATATTGTGAAATAACATTCTACGGTCCAATCTGAAAGCATTATTCGTGTTTTCATCTGGAAATTAGTTAATCAGCATATAGCAGTTTATAAAAAGTTTAAAAAATAATATTTATTTTTTTGAGTAAATTGTAACTAAAATAGTCAAGAAACTTGACCCTTCTGTTTGCATAAGAAATAGCAAATAGTTTATAGGAACTTTTTTTGAAATATATGGATCCTTTTTAATGCTTAGTACTCAGAAAACAGTTGGAGACAAGCGGATGTGCGTAAAACCATATCAAAATGCGTTAGAAAGCATGGAGCAAGCCAAACTCGCATTTCTTCAGTTTCAACCGCCGTATTAAGAAATAACATTCTACGGTCCAATCTGAAAGCATTATTCGTGTTTTCATCTGGAAATTAGTTAATCAGCATACAGCAATTTATAAAAAGTTTAAAAAATAATATTTATTTTTTTGAGTAAATTGTAACTAAAATAGTCAAAAAACTTGACCCTTCTGTTTGCATAAGATATAGCAAATAATTTATTACAACTTTTTTTGAAATATATCGATTCTTTTTAATGCGTAGTACTCAGAAAACAGTTGGAGACAAGCGGATGTGCGTAAAACCATATCAAAATGCGTTAGAAAGCATGGAGCAAGCCAAACTCGCATTTCTTCAGTTGCAACCGCCGTATATTGTGAAATAACATTCTACGGTCCAATCTGAAAGCATTATTCGTGTTTTCATCTGGAAATTAGTTAATCAGCATATAGCAGTTTATAAAAAGTTTAAAAAATAATATTTATTTTTTTGAGTAAATTGTAACTAAAATAGTCAAGAAACTTGACCCTTCTGTTTGCATAAGATATAGCAAATAATTTATAGGAACTTTTTTTGAAATATATCTATTCTTTTTAATGCGTAGTACTCAGAAAACAGTTGGAGACAAGCGGATGTGCGTAAAAACATATCAAAATGCATTATAAAGCATGGAGCAAGCCAAACTCGCATTTCTTCAGTTCCAACCGCCGTATTAAGAAATAACATTCTACGGTCCAATCTGAAAGCATTATTCGTGTTTTCATCTGGAAATTAGTTAATCAGCATATAGCAATTTATAAAAAGTTTAAAAAATAATATTTATTTTTTTGAGTAAATTGTAACTAAAATAGTCAAGAAACTTGACCCTTCTGTTTGCATAAGATATAGCAAATAATTTATTACAACTTTTTTTGAAATATATCGATTCTTTTTAATGCGTAGTACTCAGAAAACAGTTGGAGACAAGCGGATGTGCGTAAAACCATATCAAAATGCGTTAGAAAGCATGGAGCAAGCCAAACTCGCATTTCTTCAGTTGCAACCGCCGTATATTGTGAAATAACATTCTACGGTCCAATCTGAAAGCATTATTCGTGTTTTCATCTGGAAATTAGTTAATCAGCATATAGCAGTTTATAAAAAGTTTAAAAAATAATATTTATTTTTTTGAGTAAATTGTAACTAAAATAGTCAAGAAACTTGACCCTTCTGTTTGCATAAGAAATAGAAAATAATTTATAGGAACTTTTTTTGAAATATATGGAACCTTTTTAATGCGTAGTACTCAGAAAACAGTTGGAGACAAGCGGATGTGCGCAAAAACATATCAAAATTCCGTTAGAAAACATGGAGCAAGCCAAACTCGCATTTCTTCAGTTGCAACCGCCGTATTAAGAAATAACATTCTACGGTCCAATCTGAAAGCATTATTCGTGTTTTCATCTGGAAATTAGTTAATCAGCACATAGCAATTTATAAAAAGTTTAAAAAATAATATTTATTTTTTTGAGTAAATTGTAACTAAAATAGTCAAAAAACTTGACCCTTCTGTTTGCATAAGATATAGCAAATAATTTATTACAACTTTTTTTGAAATATATCGATTCTTTTTAATGCGTAGTACTCAGAAAACAGTTGGAGACAAGCGGATGTGCGTAAAACCATATCAAAATGCGTTAGAAAGCATGGAGCAAGCCAACCTCGCATTTCTTCAATTGCAACCGCCGTATTAAGAAATAACATTCTACGGTCCAATCTGAAAGCATTATTCGTGTTTTCATCTGGAAATTAGTTAATCAGCATATAGCAGTTTATAAAAAGTTTCAAAAATATTATTTATTTTTTTGAGTAAATTGTAACTAAAATAGTCAAGAAACTTGACCCTTCTGTTTGCATAAGATATAGCAAATAATTTATAGGAACTTTTTTTAAAATATATGGATCCTTTTTAATGCGTAGTACTCAGAAAACAGTTGGAGACAAGCGGATGTGCGTAAAAACATATCAAAATGCGTTAAAAAGCATGGAGCAAGCCAAACTCGCATTTCTTCAGTTGCAACCGCCGTATTAAGAAATAACATTCTACGGTCGAATCTGAAAGCATTATTCGTGTTTTCATCTGGAAAATAGTTAATCAGCATATAGCAGTTTATAAAAGTTTAAAAAATAATATTTATTTTTTTGAGTAAATTGTAACTAAAATAGTCAAGAAACTTGACCCTTCTGTTTGCATAAGATATTGCAAATAATTTATTACAACTTTTTTTGAAATATATCGATTCTTTTTAATGCGTAGTACTCAGAAAACAGTTGGAGACAAGCCGATGTGCGTAAAACCATATCAAAATGCGTTAGAAAGCATGAAGCAAGCCAAACTCGCATTTCTTCAGTTGCAACCGCCGTATATTGTGAAATAACATTCAACGTAAAATCTGAAAGCATTATTCGTGTTTTCATCTGGAAATTAGTTAATCAGCATATAGGAGTTTATAAAAAGTTTAAAAAATAATATTTATTTTTTTGAGTAAATTGTAACTAAAATATTCAAGAAACTTGATCCTTCTGTTTGCATAAGATATAGCAAATAATTTATAGGAACTTTTTTTGAAATATATCGATTCTTTTTAATGCGTAGTACTCAGAAAACAGTTGGAAACAAGCGGATGTGCGTAAAAACATATCTAAATGCGTTAGAAAGCATGGAGCAAGCCAAACTCGCATTTCTTCAGTTGCAACCGCCGTATTAAGAAATAACATTCTATGGTCCAATCTGAAAGCATTATTCGTGTTTTCATCTGGAAATTAGTTAATCAGCATATAGTAGTTTTTTAAAAAATTTAAAAAATAATATTTATTTTTTTGAGTAAATTGTAACTAAAATAGTCAAGAAACTTGACCCTTCTGTTTGCATAAGATATAGCAAATAATTTATTACAACTTTTTTTGAAATATATCGATTCTTTTTAATGCGTAGTACTCAGAAAACAGTTGGACACAAGCGGATGTGCGTAAAACCGTATCAAAATGCGTTAGAAAGCATGGAGCAAGCCAAACTCGCATTTCTTCAGTTGCAACCGCCGTATATTGTGAAATAACATTCTACGGTCCAATCTGAAAGCATTATACGTGTTTTCATCTGGAAATTAGTTAAGCAGCATATAGCAGTTTATAAAAAGTTTAAAAAATAATATTTATTTTTTTGAGTAAATTGTAACTAAAATAGTCAAGAAACTTGACCCTTCTGTTTGCATTAGAAATAGCAAATAATTTATAGGAACTTTTTTTGAAATATATGGATCCTTTTTAATGCGTAGTACTCAGAAAACAGTTGGAGACAAGCGGATGTGCGTAAAATCATATCAAAATGCCTTAGAAAGCATGGAGCAAGCCAAACTCGCATTTCTTCAGTTGCAACCCCCGTATTAAGAAATAACATTCTACGGTCCAATCTGAAAGCATTATTCGTGTTTTCATCTGGAAATTAGTTAATCAGCATATAGCAGTTTAGAAAAAGTTTAAAAAATAATATTTATTTTTTTGAGTAAATTGTAACTAAAATAGTCAAGAAACTTGACCCTTCTGCTTGCATAAGATATAGCAAATAATTTATTACAACTTTTTTTGATATATATCGATTCTTTTTAATGCGTAGTACTCAGAAAACAGTTGGAGACAAGCGGATGTGCGTAAAACCATATCAAAATGCGTTAGAAAGCATGGAGCAAGCCAACCTCGCATTTCTTCAATTGCAACCGCCGTATATTGTAAAATAACATTCTACGGTCCAATCTGAAAGCATTATTCGAGTTTTCATCTGGAAATTAGTTAATCAGCATATAGCAGTTTATAAAAAGTTTAAAACATAATATTTATTTTTTTGAGTAAATTGTAACTAAAATAGTCAAGAAACTTGACCCTTCTGTTTGCATAAGATATAGCAAATAATTTATTACAACTTTTTTTGATATATATCGATTTTTTTTAATGCGTAGTACTCAGAAAACAGTTGGAGACAAGCGGATGTGCGTAAAACCATATCAAAATGCGTTAGAAAGCATGGAGCAAGCCAACCTCGCATTTCTTCAATTGCAACCGCCGTATATTGTAAAATAACATTCTACGGTCCAATCTGAAAGCATTATTCGTGTTTTCATCTGGAAATTAGTTAATCAGCATATAGCAGTTTATAAAAAGTTTAAAAAATAATATTTATTTTTTTGAGTAAATTGTAACTAAAATAGTCAAGAAACTTGACCCTTCTGTTTGCATAAGATATAGCAAATAATTTATTACAACTTTTTTTGAAATATATCGATTCTTTTTAATGCGTAGTACTCAGAAAACAGTTGGAGACAAGCGGATGTGCGTAAAACCATATCAAAATCCGTTAGAAAGCATGGAGCAAGCCAACCTCGCATTTCTTCAATTGCAACCGCCGTATATTGTAAAATAACATTCTACGGTCCAATCTGAAAGCATTATTCGAGTTTTCATCTGGAAATTACTTAATCAGCATATAGCAGTTTAGAAAAAGTTTAAAAAATAATCTTTATTTTTTTGAGTAAATTGTAACTAAAATAGTCAAGAAACTTGACCCTTCTGTTTGCATAAGATATAGCAAATAATTTATTACAACTTTTTTTGAAATATATCGATTCTTTTTAATGCGTAGTACTCAGAAAACAGTTGGAGACAAGCGGATGTGCGTAAAACCATATCAAAATGCGTTAGAAAGCATGGAGCAAGCCAACCTCGCATTTCTTCAATTGCAACCGCCGTATATTGTAAAATAACATTCTACGGTCCAATCTGAAAGCATTATTCGTGTTTTCATCTGGAAATTACTTAATCAGCATATAGCAGTTTAGAAAAAGTTTAAAAAATAATTTTTATTTTTTTGAGTAAATTGTAACTAAAATAGTCAAGAAACTTGACCCTTCTGTTTGCATAAGATATAGCAAATAATTTATTACAACTTTCTTTGAAATATATCGATTCTTTTTAATGCGTAGTACTCAGAAAACAGTTGGAGACAAGCGGATGTGCGTAAAACCATATCAAAATGCGTTAGAAAGCATGGAGCAAGCCAACCTCGCATTTCTTCAATTGCAACCGCCGTATATTGTAAAATAACATTCTACGGTCCAATCTGAAAGCATTATTCGTGTATTCATCTGGAAATTAGTTAATCAGCATATAGCAGTTTAGAAAAAGTTTAAAAAATAATATTTATTTTTTTGAGTAAATTGTAACTAAAATAGTCAAGAAACTTGACCCTTCTGTTTGCATAAGATATAGCAAATAATTTATTACAACTTTTTTTGAAATATATCGATTCTTTTTAATGCGTAGTACTCAGAAAACAGTTGGAGACAAGCGGATGTGCGTAAAACCATATCAAAATGCGTTAGAAAGCATGGAGCAAGCCAACCTCGCATTTCTTCAATTGCAACCGCCGTATATTGTAAAATAACATTCTACGGTCCAATCTGAAAGCATTATTCGTGTTTTCATCTGGAAATTAGTTAATCAGCATATAGCAGTTTAGAAAAAGTTTAAAAAATAATATTTATTTTTTTGAGTAAATTGTAACTAAAATAGTCAAGAAACTTGACCCTTCTGTTTGCATAAGATATAGCAAATAATTTATTACAACTTTTTTTGATATATATATCGATTCTTTTTAATGCGTAGTACTCAGAAAACAGTTGGAGACAAGCGGATGTGCGTAAAACCATATCAAAATGCGTTAGAAAGCATGGAGCAAGCCAACCTCGCATTTCTTCAATTGCAACCGCCGTATATTGTAAAATAACATTCTACGGTCCAATCTGAAAGCATTATGCGAGTTTTCATCTGGAAATTTGTTAATCAGCATATAGCAGTTTATAAAAAGTTTAAAAAATAATATTTATTTTTTTGAGTAAATTGTAACTAAAATAGTCAAGAAACTTGACCCTTCTGTTTGCATAAGATATAGCAAATAATTTATTACAACTTTTTTGGATATATATCGATTCTTTTTAATGCGTAGTACTCAGAAAACAGTTGGAGACAAGCGGATGTGCGTAAAACCATATCAAAATGCGTTAGAAAGCATGGAGCAAGCCAACCTCGCATTTCTTCAATTGCAACCGCCGTATATTGTAAAATAACATTCTACGGTCCAATCTGAAAGCATTATTCGTGTTTTCATCTGGAAATTAGTTAATCAGCATATAGCAGTTTATAAAAAGTATAAAAAATAATATTTATTTTTTTGAGTAAATTGTAACTAAAATAGTCAAGAAACTTGACCCTTCTGTTTGCATAAGATATAGCAAATAATTTATTACAACTTTTTTTGAAATATATCGATTCTTTTTAATGCGTAGTACTCAGAAAACAGTTGGAGACAAGCGGATGTGCGTGAAACCATATCAAAATGCGTTAGAAAGCATGGAGCAAGCCAATCTCGCATTTCTTCAATTGCAACCGCCGTATATTGTAAAATAACATTCTACGGTCCAATCTGAAAGCATTATTCGTGTTTTCTTCTGGAAATTAGTTAATCAGCATATAGCAGTTTATAAAAAGTTTAAAAAATAATATTTATTTTTTTGAGTAAATTGTAACTAAAATAGTCAAGAAACTTGACCCTTCTGTTTGCATAACATATAGCAAATAATTTATTACAACTTTTTTTGAAATATATCGATTCTTTTTAATGCGTAGTACTCAGAAAACAGTTGGAGACAAGCGGATGTGCGTAAAACCATATCAAAATGCGTTAGAAAGCATGGAGCAAGCCAACCTCGCATTTCTTCAATTGCAACCGCCGTATATTGTAAAATAACATTCTACGGTCCAATCTGAAAGCATTATTCGTGTTTTCTTCTGGAAATTAGTTAATCAGCATATAGCAGTTTATAAAAAGTTTAAAAAATAATATTTATTTTTTTGAGTAAATTGTAACTAAAATAGTCAAGAAACTTGACCCTTCTGTTTGCATAAGTTATAGCAAATAATTTATTACAACTTTTTTTGAAATATATCGATTCTTTTTAATCCGTAGTACTCAGAAAACAGTTGGAGACAAGCGGATGTGCGTAAAACCATATCAAAATGCGTTAGAAAGCATGGAGCAAGCCAACCTCGCATTTCTTCAATTGCAACCGCCGTATATTGTAAAATAACATTCTACGGTCCAATCTGAAAGCATTATTCGTGTTTTCATATGGAAATTAGTTAATCAGCATATAGCAGTTTATAAAAAGTTTAAAAATAATATTTATTTTTTTGAGTAAATTGTAACTAAAATAGTCAAGAAACTTGACCCTTCTGTTTGCATAAGATATAGCAAATAATTTATTACAACTTTTATTGAAATATATCGATTCTTTTTAATGCGTAGTACTCAGAAAACAGTTGGAGACAAGCGGATGTGCGTAAAACCATATCAAAATGCGTTAGAAAGCATGGAGCAAGCCAACCTCGCATTTCTTCAATTGCAACCGCCGTATATTGTAAAATAACATTCTACGGTCCAATCTGAAAGCATTATTCGTGTTTTCGTCTGGAAATTACTTAATCAGCATATAGCAGTTTAGAAAAAGTTTAAAAAATAATTTTTATTTTTTTGAGTAAATTGTAACTAAAATAGTCAAGAAACTTGACCCTTCTGTTTGCATAAGATATAGCAAATAATTTATTACAACTTTTTTTGAAATATATCGATTCTTTTTAATGCGTAGTACTCAGAAAACAGTTGGAGACAAGCGGATGTGCGTAAAACCATATCAAAATGCGTTAGAAAGCATGGAGCAAGCCAACCTCGCATTTCTTCAATTGCAACCGCCGTATATTGTAAAATAACATTCTACGGTCCCATCTGAAAGCATTATTCGTGTTTTCATCTGGAAATTAGTTAATCAGCATATAGCAGTTTATAAAAAGTTTAAAAAATAATATTTATTTTTTTGAGTAAATTGTAACTAAAATAGTCAAGAAACTTGACCCTTCTGTTTGCATAAGATATAGCAAATAATTTATTACAACTTTTTTTGAAATATGTCGATTCTTTTTAATGCGTAGTACTCAGAAAACAGTTGGAGACAAGCGGATGTGCGTAAAACCATATCAAAATGCGTTAGAAAGCATGGAGCAAGCCAACCTCGCATTTCTTCAATTGCAACCGCCGTATATTGTAAAATAACATTCTACGGTCCAATCTGAAAGCATTATTCGTGTTTTCTTCTGGAAATTACTTAATCAGCATATAGCAGTTTATAAAAAGTTTAAAAAATAATATTTATTTTTTTGAGTAAATTGTAACTAAAATAGTCAAGAAACTTGACCCTTCTGTTTGCATAAGTTATAGCAAATAATTTATTACAACTTTTTTTGAAATATATCGATTCTTTTTAATGCGTAGTACTCAGAAAACAGTTGGAGACAAGCGGATGTGCGTAAAACCATATCAAAATGCGTTAGAAAGCATGGAGCAAGCCAACCTCGCATTTCTTCAATTGCAACCGCCGTATATTGTAAAATAACATTCTACGGTCCAATCTGAAAGCACTATTCGTGTTTTCATCTGGAAATTACTTAATCAGCATATAGCAGTTTATAAAAAGTTTAAAAAATAATATTTATTTTTTTGAGTAAATTGTAACTAAAATAGTCAAGAAACTTGACCCTTCTGTTTGCATAAGATATAGCAAATAATTTATTACAACTTTTTTTGAAATATATCGATTCTTTTTAATGCGTAGTACTCAGAAAACAGTTGGAGACAAGCGGATGTGCGTAAAACCATATCAAAATGCGTTAGAAAGCATGGAGCAAGCCAACCTCGCATTTCTTCAATTGCAACCGCCGTATATTGTAAAATAACATTCTACGGTCCAATCTGAAAGCATTATTCGTGTTTTCTTCTGGAAATTACTTAATCAGCATATAGCAGTTTATAAAAAGTTTAAAAAATAATATTTATTTTTTTGAGTAAATTGTAACTAAAATAGTCAAGAAACTTGACCCTTCTGTTTGCATAAGATATAGCAAATAATTTATTACAACTTTTTTTGAAATATATCGATTCTTTTTAATGCGTAGTACTCAGAAAACAGTTGGAGACAAGCGGATGTGCGTAAAACCATATCAAAATGCGTTAGAAAGCATGGAGCAAGCTAACCTCGCATTTCTTCAATTGCAACCGCCGCACATAGGGGTATTTAACACTAAAAACTGGCCAAAACATTAAAACACTCAAAATGAGTTCAAAATATGCTATGAATTTCAGAAAAAATAGTAAAAAAATTGCATTGATGAATAGGGTGGTTTTGTGGGGGTGGAAATTAAAATAACATAATAAAGTAATAAAACTTTCGATATATTGAGAAATTAACCTACAAATTCATGGAAAAATAATAAAAAAATTATTATTGATGTATTGAGGTTATTTTCGAAGGGTTGAAATCAAATTAATTTTAATTCAGAAAAAATAATATAAAAAATATAAATAAAATAATAAAAAGTTATAATATAAAAATATATATTGTTAAAATTTAGATTCGCTATCCTCGTCGTCATCAACTTTATCTTCATGTTCACATGAATTCGTAGAAGTTCCCTCGTCCTGTTTTAAAAACTCCAAGGCTATAGTAGAAAAAGGTTTTCGATTTTTGGCAATTTTCATTCTACTGCAAACTTAGGTAAACATCAGATGTCAAAAGCAATTGATTCATCACGTCTTCATTGCACTCTCTTCGCCAAAATTATCGCGCAAAATTTTGCCGGTATAGACGAACATATTTATTGCGCGCCTTTGCTGCTTCCTCTGATAACTGCCCGATTGGAAGTAGAGCATGTTCAATGACTAATGCTCCATGTGTCAAAATTTTATGGAGAGTAGGCGTCATTGGGTACCAACTATACAAACTGACATATAGTTCTGCAGTGAATAGATGATTCAACACTACAACCTGTGAACAAATAAAATCTAGTGCTAATATCAAAACTTTCAAAATATCAACAGTTTTTCCTTGCAAACCTCATCATATCTAATGCCTAGTCTACGCGAACATAGTACTTGTCATTAGTACTTGTCATTTAGTATTATTCGGCATAGTGACAAGTAAGAAGTAATCGTTTTACGTACTTGTTACTTGTCATTATGCGGAATTAAACCATGTAAACGCTTTTACTAATACTAAGTACTATTGAGCACATTTACACGTTTAAACTAGGCATAATGGATTTTTAAAAAACGGGCGGAAAGTGGCGGAAGTTTTTTTTTCTAGTAATCTAAGTAGAAGGTTCATAGAATATGCTCACATAAAAATTTCAGCTTAACTCTGTTTAACTCATACAAAAATTCTCATCGTTAACTAAAATATTACACAAAATCGGCAAAAAAATACTCATGTCTTCCAAATGAAATTTATAAGTGAAAATAAGTGACATTTTAGTCAATAATGTATTTAAACCAAGGTACATACCTTTGTCAGAAGAATCCATAGTAGTTTTTTTCATTTTTCACTAAACACAACAGTTTGGCAATGCACAGAACAGCGATGACAAAATTGCAAGCATCGCGAAAACAAGTAATTATTCCAAGAGGTTAATTACGACTGAGGTGAAAAGCGCGTGGCGCGGGTTAGAAGCGTAATTATTCCGTTATCATGTCGATGGAAGGGTACCATTGTCTTGTAATAACAAAGGTAACTCTTAACATGAATTTTGTGATTCGGACCTATGGCCGGTTTTTTATGTAAAATACCCCTATGTGCGCCGTATATTGTAAAATAACATTCTACGGTCCAATCTGAAAGCATTATTCGTGTTTTCTTCTGGAAATTAGTTAATCAGCATATAGCAGTTTATAAAAAGTTTAAAAAATAATATTTATTTTTTTGAGTAAATTGTAACTAAAATAGTCAAGAAACTTGACCCTTCTGTTTGCATAAGATATAGCAAAGAATTTATTACAACTTTTTTTGAAATATATCGATTCTTTTTAATGCGTAGTACTCAGAAAACAGTTGGAGACAAGCGGATGTGCGTAAAACCATATCAAAATGCGTCAGAAAGCATGGAGCAAGCCAATCTCGCATTTCTTCAATTGCAACCGCCGTATATTGTAAAATAACATTCTACGGTCCAATCTGAAAGCATTATTCGTGTTTTCATCTGGAAATTAGTTAATCAGCATATAGCAGTTTATAAAAAGTTTAAAAAATAATATTTATTTTTTTGAGTAAATTGTAACTAAAATAGTCAAGAAACTTGACCCTTCTGTTTGCATAAGATATAGCAAATAATTTATTACAACTTTTTTTGAAATATATCGATTCTTTTTAATGCGTAGTACTCAGAAAACAGTTGGAGACAAGCGGATGTGCGTAAAACCATATCAAAATGCGTTAGAAAGCATGGAGCAAGCCAACCTCGCATTTCTTCAATTGCAACCGCCGTATATTGTAAAATAACATTCTACGGTCCAATCTGAAAGCATTATTCGTGTTTTCATCTGGAAATTAGTTAATCAGCATATAGCAGTTTATAAAAAATTTAAAAAATAATATTTATTTTTTTGAGTAAATTGTAACTAAAATAGTCAAGAAACTTGACCCTTCTGTTTGCATAAGATATAGCAAATAATTTATTACAACTTTTTTTGAAATATATCGATTCTTTTTAATGCGTAGTACTCAGAAAACAGTTGGAGACAAGCGGATGTGCGTAAAACCATATCAAAATGCGTTAGAAAGCATGGAGCAAGCCAACCTCGCATTTCTTCAATTGCAACCGCCGTATTTTGTAAAATAACATTCTACGGTCCAATCTGAAAGCATTATTCGTGTTTTCATCTGAAAATTCGTTAATCAGCATATAGCAGTTTAGAAAAAGTTTAAAAAATAATATTTATTTTTTTGAGTAAATTGTAACTAAAATAGTCAAGAAACTTGACCCTTCTGTTTGCATAAGATATAGCAAATAATTTATTACAACTTTTTTTGAAATATATCGATTCTTTTTAATGCGTAGTACTCAGAAAACAGATGGAGACAAGCGGATGTGCGTAAAACCATATCAAAATGCGTTAGAAAGCATGGAGCAAGCCAACCTCGCATTTCTTCAATTGCAACCGCCGTATATTGTAAAATAACATTCTACGGTCCAATCTGAAAGCATTATTCGTGTTTTCTTCTGGAAATTAGTTAATCAGCATATATAGCAGTTTAGAAATAGTTTAAAAAATAATTTTTATTTTTTTGAGTAAATTGTAACTAAAATAGTCAAGAAACTTGACCCTTCTGTTTGCATAAGATATAGCAAATAATTTATTACAACTTTTTTTGAAATATATCGATTCTTTTTAATGCGTAGTACTCAGAAAACAGTTGGAGACAAGCGGATGTGCGTAAAACCATATCAAAATGCGTTAGAAAGCATGGAGCAAGCCAATCTCGCATTTCTTCAATTGCAACCGCCGTATATTGTAAAATAACATTCTACGGTCCAATCTGAAAGCATTATTCGTGTTTTCATCTGGCAATTAGTTAATCAGCATATAGCAGTTTATAAAAAGTTTAAAAAATAATATTTATTTTTTTGAGTAAATTGTAACTAAAATAGTCAAGAAACTTGACCCTTCTGTTTGCATAAGTTATAGCAAATAATTTATTACAACTTTTTTTGAAATATATCGATTCTTTTTAATGCGTAGTACTCAGAAAACAGTTGGAGACAAGCGGATGTGCGTAAAACCATATCAAAATGCGTTAGAAAGCATGGAGCAAGCCAACCTCGCAAATCTTCAATTGCAACCGCCGTATATTGTAAAATAACATACTACGGTCCAATCTGAAAGCATTATTCGTGTTTTCATCTGGAAATTAGTTAATCAGCATATAGCAGTTTAGAAAAAGTTTAAAAAATAATATTTATTTTTTTGAGTAAATTGTAACTAAAATTGTCAAGAAACTTGACCCTTCTGTTTGCATAAGATATAGCAAATAATTTATTACAACTTTTTTTGAAATATATCGATTCTTTTTAATGCGTAGTACTCAGAAAACAGTTGGAGACAAGCGGATGTGCGTAAAACCATATCTAAATGCGTTAGAAAGTATGGAGCAAGCCAACCTCGCATTTCTTCAATTGCAACCGCCGTATATTGTAAAATAACATTCTACGGTCCAATCTGAAAGCATTATTCGTGTTTTCATCTGGAAATTAGTTAATCAGCATATAGCAGTTTATAAAAAGTTTAAAAAATAATTTTTATTTTTTTGAGTAAATTGTAACTAAAATAGTCAAGAAACTTGACCCTTCTGTTTGCATAAGATATAGCAAATAATTTATTACAACTTTTTTTGAAATATATCGATTCTTTTTAATGCGTAGTACTCAGAAAACAGTTGGAGACAAGCGGATGTGCGTAAAACCATATCAAAATGCGTTAGAAAGCATGGAGCAAGCCAACCTCGCATTTCTTCAATTGCAACCGCCGTATATTGTAATATAACATTCTACGGTCCAATCTGAAAGCATTATTCGTGTTTTTATCTGGAAATTAGTTAATCAGCATATAGCAGTTTATCAAAAGTTTAAAAGATAATATTTATTTTTTTGAGTAAATTGTAACTAAAATAGTCAAGAAACTTGACCCTTCTGTTTGCATAAGATATAGCAAATAATTTATTACAACTTTTTATGAAATATATCGATTCTTTTTAATGCGTAGTACTCAGAAAACAGTTGGAGACAAGCGGATGTGCGTAAAACCATATCAAAATGCGTTAGAAAGCATGGAGCAAGCCAACCTAGCATTTCTTCAATTGCAACCGCCGTATATTGTAAAATAACATTCTACGGTCCAATCTGAAAGCATTATTCGTGTTTTCATCTGGAAATTAGTTAATCAGCATATAGCAGTTTAGAAAAAGTTTAAAAAATAATATTTATTTTTTTGAGTAAATTGTAACTAAAATAGTCAAGAAACTTGACCCTTCTGTTTGCATAAGATATAGCAAATAATTTATTACAACTTTTTTTGAAATATATCGATTCTTTTTAATGCGTAGTACTCAGAAAACAGTTGGAGACAAGCGGATGTGCGTAAAACCATATCAAAATGCGTTAGAAAGCATGGAGCAAGCCAACCTCGCATTTCTTCAATTGCAACCGCCGTATATTGTAAAATAACATTCTACGGTCCAATCTGAAAGCATTATTCGTGTTTTCTTCTGGAAATTACTTAATCAGCATATAGCAGTTTATAAAAAGTTTAAAAAATAATATTTATTTTTTTGAGTAAATTGTAACTAAAATAGTCAAGAAACTTGACCCTTCTGTTTGCATAAGATATAGCAAATAATTTATTACAACTTTTTTTGAAATATATCGATTCTTTTTAATTCGTAGTACTCAGAAAACAGTTGGAGACAAGCGGATGTGCGTAAAACCATATCAAAATGCGTCAGAAAGCATGGAGCAAGCCAATCTCGCATTTCTTCAATTGCAACCGCCGTATATTGTAAAATAACATTCTACGGTCCAATCTGAAAGCATTATTCGTGTTTTCATCTGGAAATTAGTTAATCAGCATATAGCAGTTTATAAAAAGTTTAAAAAATAATATTTATTTTTTTGAGTAAATTGTAACTAAAATAGTCAAGAAACTTGACCCTTCTGTTTGCATAAGTTATAGCAAATAATTTATTACAACTTTTTTTGAAATATATCGATTCTTTTTAATGCGTAGTACTCAGAAAACAGTTGGAGACAAGCGGATGTGCGTAAAACCATATCAAAATGCGTTAGAAAGCATGGAGCAAGCCAACCTCGCATTTCTTCAATTGCAACCGCCGTATATTGTAAAATAACATTCTACGGTCCAATCTGAAAGCATTATTCGTGTTTTCATCTGGAAATTAGTTAATCAGCATATAGCAGTTTAGAAAAAGTTTAAAAAATAATATTTATTTTTTTGAATAAATTGTAACTAAAATAGTCAAGAAACTTGACCCTTCTGTTTGCATAAGTTATAGCAAATAATTTATTACAACTTTTTTTGAAATATATCGATTCTTTTTAATGCGTAGTACTCAGAAAACAGTTGGAGACAAGCGGATGTGCGTAAAACCATATCAAAATGCGTTAGAAAGCATGGAGTAAGCCAACCTCGCATTTCTTCAATTGCAACCGCCGTATATTGTAAAATAACATTCTACGGTCCAATCTGAAAGCATTATTCGTGTTTTCTTCTGGAAATTAGTTAATCAGCATATAGCAGTTTAGAAATAGTTTAAAAAATAATTTTTATTTTTTTGAGTAAATTATAACTAAAATAGTCAAGAAACTTGACCCTTCTGTTTGCATAAGATATAGCAAATAATTTATTACAACTTTTTTTGAAATATATCGATTCTTTTTAATGCGTAGTACTCAGAAAACAGTTGGAGACAAGCGGATGTGCGTAAAACCATATCAAAATGCGTTAGAAAGCATGGAGCAAGCCAACCTCGCATTTCTTCAATTGCAACCGCCGTATATTGTAAAATAACATTCTACGGTCCAATCTGAAAGCATTATTCGTGTTTTCTTCTGGAAATTACTTAATCAGCATATAGCAGTTTATAAAAAGTTTAAAAAATAATATTTATTTTTTTGAGTAAATTGTAACTAAAATAGTCAAGAAACTTGACCCTTCTGTTTGCATAAGATATAGCAAATAATTTATTACAACTTTTTTTGAAATATATCGATTCTTTTTAATTCGTGGTACTCAGAAAACAGTTGGAAACAAGCGGATGTGCGTAAAACCATATCAAAATGCGTTAGAAAGCATGGAGCAAGCCAATCTCGCATTTCTTCAATTGCAACCGCCGTATATTGTAAAATAACATTCTACGGTCCAATCTGAAAGCATTATTCGTGTTTTCATCTGGAAATTAGTTCATCAGCATATAGCAGTTTATAAAAAGTTTAAAAAATAATATTTATTTTTTTGAGTAAATTGTAACTAAAATAGTCAAGAAACTTGACCCTTCTGTTTGCATAAGATATAGCAAATAATTTATTACAACTTTTTTTGATATATATCGATTCTTTTTAATGCGTAGTACTCAGAAAACAGTTGGAGACAAGCGGATGTGCGTAAAACCATATCAAAATGCGTTAGAAAGCATGGAGCAAGCCAACCTCGCATTTCTTCAATTGCAACCGCCGTATATTGTAAAATAACATTCTACGGTCCAATCTGAAAGCATTATTCGTGTTTTCTTCTGGAAATTAGTTAATCAGCATATAGCAGTTTATAAATAGTTTAAAAAATAATTTTTATTTTTTTGAGTAAATTGTAACTAAAATAGTCAAGAAACTTGACCCTTCTGTTTGCATTAGATATAGCAAATAATTTATTACAACTTTTTTTGAAATATATCGATTCTTTTTAATGCGTAGTACTCAGAAAACAGTTGGAGACAAGCGGATGTGCGTAAAACCATATCAAAATGCGTTAGAAAGCATGGAGCAAGCCAACCTCGCATTTCTTCAATTGCAACCGCCGTATATTGTAAAATAACATTCTACGGTCCAATCTGAAAGCATTATTCGTGTTTTCTTCTGGAAATTAGTTAATCAGCATATAGCAGTTTAGAAATAGTTTAAAAAATAATTTTTATTTTTTTGAGTAAATTGTAACTAAAATAGTCAAGAAACTTGACCCTTCTGTTTGCATAAGATATAGCAAATAATTTATTACAACTTTTTTTGAAATATATCGATTCTTTTTAATGCGTAGTACTCAGAAAACAGTTGGAGACAAGCGGATGTGCGTAAAACCATATCAAAATGCGTTAGAAAGCATGGAGCAAGCCAACCTCGCATTTCTTCAATTGCAACCGCCGTATATTGTAAAATAACATTCTACGGTCCAATCTGAAAGCATTATTCGTGTTTTCTTCTGAAAATTAGTTAATCAGCATATAGCAGTTTAGAAATAGTTTAAAAAATAATTTTTATTTTTTTGAGTAAATTGTAACTAAAATAGTCAAGAAACTTGACCCTTCTGTTTGCATAAGATATAGCAAATAATTTATTACAACTTTTTTTGAAATATATCGATTCTTTTTAATGCGTAGTACTCAGAAAACAGTTGGAGACAAGCGGATGTGCGTAAAACCATATCAAAATGCGTTAGAAAGCATGGAGCAAGCCAATCTCGCAATTCTTCAATTGCAACCGCCGTATATTGTAAAATAACATTCTACGGTCCAATCTGAAAGCATTATTCGTGTTTTCATCTGGAAATTAGTTAATCAGCATATAGCAGTTTATAAAAAGTTTAAAAAATAATATTTATTTTTTTGAGTAAATTGTAACTAAAATAGTCAAGAAACTTGACCCTTCTGTTTGCATAAGTTATAGCAAATAATTTATTACAACTTTTTTTGAAATATATCGATTCTTTTTAATGCGTAGTACTCAGAAAACAGTTGGAGACAAGCGGATGTGCGTAAAACCATATCAAAATGCGTTAGAAAGCATGGAGCAAGCCAACCTCGCATTTCTTCAATTGCAACCGCCGTATATTGTAAAATATAATTCTACGGTCCAATCTGAAAGCATTATTCGTGTTTTCATCTGGAAATTAGTTAATCAGCATATAGCAGTTTAGAAAAAGTTTAAAAAATAATATTTATTTTTTTGAGTAAATTGTAACTAAAATAGTCAAGAAACTTGACCCTTCTGTTTGCATAAGATATAGCAAATAATTTATTACAACTTTTTTTGAAATATATCGATTCTTTTTAATGCGTAGTACTCAGAAAACAGTTGGAGACAAGCGGATGTGCGTAAAACCATATCAAAATGCGTTAGAAAGCATGGAGCAAGCCAATCTCGCATTTCTTCAATTGCAACCGCCGTATATTGTAAAATAACATTCTACGGTCCAATCTGAAAGCATTATTCGTGTTTTAATCTGGAAATTAGTTAATCAGCATATAGCAGTTTATAAAAAGTTTAAAAAATAATATTTATTTTTTTGAATAAATTGTAACTAAAATAGTCAAGCAACTTGACCCTTCTGTTTGCATAAGTTATAGCAAATAATTTATTACAACTTTTTTTGAAATATATCGATTCTTTTTAATGCGTAGTACTCAGAAAACAGTTGGAGACAAGCGGATGTGCGTAAAACCATATCAAAATGCGTTAGAAAGCATGGAGCAAGCCAACCTCGCATTTCTTCAATTGCAACCGCCGTATATTGTAAAATAACATTCTACGGTCCAATCTGAAAGCATTATTCGTGTTTTCTTCTGGAAATTAGTTAATCAGCATATAGCAGTTTATAAAAAGTTTAAAAAATAATATTTATTTTTTTGAGTAAATTGTAACTAAAATAGTCAAGAAACTTGACCCTTCTGTTTGCATAAGATATAGCAAATAATTTATTACAACTTTTTTTGAAATATATCGATTCTTTTTAATGCGTAGTACTCAGAAAACAGATGGAGACAAGCGGATGTGCGTAAAACCATATCAAAATGCGTTAGAAAGCATGGAGCAAGCCAACCTCGCATTTCTTCAATTGCAACCGCCGTATATTGTAAAATAACATTCTACGGTCCAATCTGAAAGCATTATTCGTGTTTTCATCTGGAAATTAGTTAATCAGCATATAGCAGTTTATAAAAAGTTTAAAAAAGATATTTATTTTTTTGAGTAAATTGTAACTAAAATAGTCAAGAAACTTGACCCTTCTGTTTGCATAAGTTATAGCAAATAATTTATTACAACTTTTTTTGAAATATATCGATTCTTTTTAATGCGTAGTACTCAGAAAACAGTTGGAGACAAGCGGATGTGCGTAAAACCATATCAAAATGCGTTAGAAAGCATGGAGCAAGCCAACCTCGCATTTCTTCAATTGCAACCGCCGTATATTGTAAAATAACATTCTACGGTCCAATCTGAAAGCATTATTCGTGTTTTCATCTGGAAATTAGTTAATCAGCATATAGCAGTTTAGAAAAAGTTTAAAAAATAATATTTATTTTTTTGAATAAATTGTAACTAAAATAGTCAAGAAACTTGACCCTTCTGTTTGCATAAGTTATAGCAAATAATTTATTACAACTTTTTTTGAAATATATCGATTCTTTTTCATGCGTAGTACTCAGAAAACAGTTGGAGACAAGCGGATGTGCGTAAAACCATATCAAAATGCGTTAGAAAGCATGGAGTAAGCCAACCTCGCATTTCTTCAATTGCAACCGCCGTATATTGTAAAATAACATTCTACGGTCCAATCTGAAAGCATTATTCGTGTTTTCTTCTGGAAATTTGTTAATCAGCATATAGCAGTTTAGAAATAGTTTAAAAAATAATTTTTATTTTTTTGAGTAAATTGTAACTAAAATAGTCAAGAAACTTGACCCTTCTGTTTGCATAAGATATAGCAAATAATTTATTACAACTTTTTTTGAAATATATCGATTTTTTTTAATGCGTAGTACTCAGAAAACAGTTGGAGACAAGCGGATGTGCGTAAAACCATATCAAAATGCGTTAGAAAGCATGGAGCAAGCCAACCTCGCATTTCTTCAATTGCAACCGCCGTATATTGTAAAATAACATTCTACGGTCCAATCTGAAAGCATTATTCGTGTTTTCTTCTGGAAATTACTTAATCAGCATATAGCAGTTTATAAAAAGTTTAAAAAATAATATTTATTTTTTTGAGTAAATTGTAACTAAAATAGTCAAGAAACTTGACCCTTCTGTTTGCATAAGATATAGCAAATAATTTATTACAACTTTTTTTGAAATATATCGATTCTTTTTAATTCGTGGTACTCAGAAAACAGTTGGAAACAAGCGGATGTGCGTAAAACCATATCAAAATGCGTTAGAAAGCATGGAGCAAGCCAATCTCGCATTTCTTCAATTGCAACCGCCGTATATTGTAAAATAACATTCTACGGTCCAATCTGAAAGCATTATTCGTGTTTTCATCTGGAAATTAGTTAATCACCATATAGCAGTTTATAAAAAGTTTAAAAAATAATATTTATTTTTTTGAGTAAATTGTAACTAAAATAGTCAAGAAACTTGACCCTTCTGTTTGCATAAGATATAGCAAATAATTTATTACAACTTTTTTTGATATATATCGATTCTTTTTAATGCGTAGTACTCAGAAAACAGTTGGAGACAAGCGGATGTGCGTAAAACCATATCAAAATGCGTTAGAAAGCATGGAGCAAGCCAACCTCGCATTTCTTCAATTGCAACCGCCGTATATTGTAAAATAACATTCTACGGTCCAATCTGAAAGCATTATTCGTGTTTTCTTCTGGAAATTAGTTAATCAGCATATAGCAGTTTAGAAATAGTTTAAAAAATAATTTTTATTTTTTTGAGTAAATTGTAACTAAAATAGTCAAGAAACTTGACCCTTCTGTTTGCATTAGATATAGCAAATAATTTATTACAACTTTTTTTGAAATATATCGATTCTTTTTAATGCGTAGTACTCAGAAAACAGTTGGAGACAAGCGGATGTGCGTAAAACCATATCAAAATGCGTTAGAAAGCATGGAGCAAGCCAACCTCGCATTTCTTCAATTGCAACCGCCGTATATTGTAAAATAACATTCTACGGTCCAATCTGAAAGCATTATTCGTGTTTTCTTCTGGAAATTAGTTAAACAGCATATAGCAGTTTATAAAAAGATTAAAAAATAATATTTATTTTTTTGAGTAAATTGTAACTAAAATAGTCAAGAAACTTGACCCTTCTGTTTGCATAAGATATAGCAAATAATTTATTACAACTTTTTTTGAAATATATCGATTCTTTTTAATGCGTAGTACTCAGAAAACAGATGGAGACAAGCGGATGTGCGTAAAACCATATCAAAATGCGTTAGAAAGCATGGAGCAAGCCAACCTTGCATTTCTTCAATTGCAACCGCCGTATATTGTAAAATAACATTCTACGGTCCAATCTGAAAGCATTATTCGTGTTTTCATCTGGAAATTAGTTAATCAGCATATAGCAGTTTATAAAAAGTTTAAAAAAGATATTTATTTTTTTGAGTAAATTGTAACTAAAATAGTCAAGAAACTTGACCCTTCTGTTTGCATAAGTTATAGCAAATAATTTATTACAACTTTTTTTGAAATATATCGATTCTTTTTAATGCGTAGTACTCAGAAAACAGTTGGAGACAAGCGGATGTGCGTAAAACCATATCAAAATGCGTTAGAAAGCATGGAGCAAGCCAACCTCGCATTTCTTCAATTGCAACCGCCGTATATTGTAAAATAACATTCTACGGTCCAATCTGAAAGCATTATTCGTGTTTTCATCTGGAAATTAGTTAATCAGCATATAGCAGTTTAGAAAAAGTTTAAAAAATAAAAATTATTTTTTTGAGTAAATTGTAACTAAAATAGTCAAGAAACTTGACCCTTCTGTTTGCATAAGATATAGCAAATAATTTATTACAACTTTTTTTGAAATATATCGATTCTTTTTAATGCGTAGTACTCAGAAAACAGTTGGAGACAAGGGGATGTGCGTAAAACCATATCAAAATGCGTTAGAAAGCATGGAGCAAGCCAACCTCGCATTTCTTCAATTGCAACCGCCGTATATTGTAAAATAACATTCTACGGTCCAATCTGAAAGCATTATTCGTGTTTTCTTCTGGAAATTAGTTAATCAGCATATAGCAGTTTAGAAATAGTTTAAAAAATAATTTTTATTTTTTTAAGTAAATTGTAACTAAAATAGTCAAGAAACTTGACCCTTCTGTTTGCATAAGTTATAGCAAATAATTTATTACAACTTTTTTTGAAATATATCGATTCTTTTTAATGCGTAGTACTCAGAAAACAGTTGGAGACAAGCGGATGTGCGTAAAACCATATCAAAATGCGTTAGAAAGCATGGAGCAAGCCAATCTCGCATTTCTTCAATTGCAACCGCCGTATATTGTAAAATAACATTCTACGGTCCAATCTGAAAGCATTATTCGTGTTTTCATCTGGAAATTAGTTAATCAGCATATAGCAGTTTATAAAAAGTTTAAAAAATAATATTTATTTTTTTGAGTAAATTGTAACTAAAATAGTCAAGAAACTTGACCCTTCTGTTTGCATAAGTTATAGCAAATAATTTATTACAACTTTTTTTGAAATATATCGATTCTTTTTAATGCGTAGTACTCAGAAAACAGTTGGAGACAAGCGGATGTGCGTAAAACCATATCAAAATGCGTTAGAAAGCATGGAGCAAGCCAACCTCGCATTTCTTCAATTGCAACCGCCGTATATTGTAAAATATCATTCTACGGTCCAATCTGAAAGCATTATTCGTGTTTTCATCTGGAAATTAGTTAATCAGCATATAGCAGTTTAGAAAAAGTTTAAAAAATAATATTTATTTTTTTGAGTAAATTGTAACTAAAATAGTCAAGAAACTTGACCCTTCTGTTTGCATAAGATATAGCAAATAATTTATTACAACTTTTTTTGAAATATATCGATTCTTTTTAATGCGTAGTACTCAGAAAACAGTTGGAGACAAGCGGATGTGCGTAAAACCATATCAAAATGCGTTAGAAAGCATGGAGCAAGCCAATCTCGCATTTCTTCAATTGCAACCGCCGTATATTGTAAAATAACATTCTACGGTCCAATCTGAAAGCATTATTCGTGTTTTAATCTGGAAATTAGTTAATCAGCATATAGCAGTTTATAAAAAGTTTAAAAAATAATATTTATTTTTTTGAATAAATTGTAACTAAAATAGTCAAGCAACTTGACCCTTCTGTTTGCATAAGTTATAGCAAATAATTTATTACAACTTTTTTTGAAATATATCGATTCTTTTTAATGCGTAGTACTCAGAAAACAGTTGGAGACAAGCGGATGTGCGTAAAACCATATCAAAATGCGTTAGAAAGCATGGAGCAAGCCAACCTCGCATTTCTTCAATTGCAACCGCCGTATATTGTAAAATAACATTCTACGGTCCAATCTGAAAGCATTATTCGTGTTTTCTTCTGGAAATTAGTTAATCAGCATATAGCAGTTTATAAAAAGTTTAAAAAATAATATTTATTTTTTTGAGTAAATTGTAACTAAAATAGTCAAGAAACTTGACCCTTCTGTTTGCATAAGATATAGCAAATAATTTATTACAACTTTTTTTGAAATATATCGATTCTTTTTAATGCGTAGTACTCAGAAAACAGATGGAGACAAGCGGATGTGCGTAAAACCATATCAAAATGCGTTAGAAAGCATGGAGCAAGCCAACCTCGCATTTCTTCAATTGCAACCGCCGTATATTGTAAAATAACATTCTACGGTCCAATCTGAAAGCATTATTCGTGTTTTCATCTGGAAATTAGTTAATCAGCATATAGCAGTTTATAAAAAGTTTAAAAAAGATATTTATTTTTTTGAGTAAATTGTAACTAAAATAGTCAAGAAACTTGACCCTTCTGTTTGCATAAGTTATAGCAAATAATTTATTACAACTTTTTTTGAAATATATCGATTCTTTTTAATGCGTAGTACTCAGAAAACAGTTGGAGACAAGCGGATGTGCGTAAAACCATATCAAAATGCGTTAGAAAGCATGGAGCAAGCCAACCTCGCATTTCTTCAATTGCAACCGCCGTATATTGTAAAATAACATTCTACGGTCCAATCTGAAAGCATTATTCGTGTTTTCATCTGGAAATTAGTTAATCAGCATATAGCAGTTTAGAAAAAGTTTAAAAAATAATATTTATTTTTTTGAATAAATTGTAACTAAAATAGTCAAGAAACTTGACCCTTCTGTTTGCATAAGTTATAGCAAATAATTTATTACAACTTTTTTTGAAATATATCGATTCTTTTTCATGCGTAGTACTCAGAAAACAGTTGGAGACAAGCGGATGTGCGTAAAACCATATCAAAATGCGTTAGAAAGCATGGAGTAAGCCAACCTCGCATTTCTTCAATTGCAACCGCCGTATATTGTAAAATAACATTCTACGGTCCAATCTGAAAGCATTATTCGTGTTTTCTTCTGGAAATTTGTTAATCAGCATATAGCAGTTTAGAAATAGTTTAAAAAATAATTTTTATTTTTTTGAGTAAATTGTAACTAAAATAGTCAAGAAACTTGACCCTTCTGTTTGCATAAGATATAGCAAATAATTTATTACAACTTTTTTTGAAATATATCGATTTTTTTTAATGCGTAGTACTCAGAAAACAGTTGGAGACAAGCGGATGTGCGTAAAACCATATCAAAATGCGTTAGAAAGCATGGAGCAAGCCAACCTCGCATTTCTTCAATTGCAACCGCCGTATATTGTAAAATAACATTCTACGGTCCAATCTGAAAGCATTATTCGTGTTTTCTTCTGGAAATTACTTAATCAGCATATAGCAGTTTATAAAAAGTTTAAAAAATAATATTTATTTTTTTGAGTAAATTGTAACTAAAATAGTCAAGAAACTTGACCCTTCTGTTTGCATAAGATATAGCAAATAATTTATTACAACTTTTTTTGAAATATATCGATTCTTTTTAATTCGTGGTACTCAGAAAACAGTTGGAAACAAGCGGATGTGCGTAAAACCATATCAAAATGCGTTAGAAAGCATGGAGCAAGCCAATCTCGCATTTCTTCAATTGCAACCGCCGTATATTGTAAAATAACATTCTACGGTCCAATCTGAAAGCATTATTCGTGTTTTCATCTGGAAATTAGTTAATCACCATATAGCAGTTTATAAAAAGTTTAAAAAATAATATTTATTTTTTTGAGTAAATTGTAACTAAAATAGTCAAGAAACTTGACCCTTCTGTTTGCATAAGATATAGCAAATAATTTATTACAACTTTTTTTGATATATATCGATTCTTTTTAATGCGTAGTACTCAGAAAACAGTTGGAGACAAGCGGATGTGCGTAAAACCATATCAAAATGCGTTAGAAAGCATGGAGCAAGCCAACCTCGCATTTCTTCAATTGCAACCGCCGTATATTGTAAAATAACATTCTACGGTCCAATCTGAAAGCATTATTCGTGTTTTCTTCTGGAAATTAGTTAATCAGCATATAGCAGTTTAGAAATAGTTTAAAAAATAATTTTTATTTTTTTGAGTAAATTGTAACTAAAATAGTCAAGAAACTTGACCCTTCTGTTTGCATTAGATATAGCAAATAATTTATTACAACTTTTTTTGAAATATATCGATTCTTTTTAATGCGTAGTACTCAGAAAACAGTTGGAGACAAGCGGATGTGCGTAAAACCATATCAAAATGCGTTAGAAAGCATGGAGCAAGCCAACCTCGCATTTCTTCAATTGCAACCGCCGTATATTGTAAAATAACATTCTACGGTCCAATCTGAAAGCATTATTCGTGTTTTCTTCTGGAAATTAGTTAAACAGCATATAGCAGTTTATAAAAAGATTAAAAAATAATATTTATTTTTTTGAGTAAATTGTAACTAAAATAGTCAAGAAACTTGACCCTTCTGTTTGCATAAGATATAGCAAATAATTTATTACAACTTTTTTTGAAATATATCGATTCTTTTTAATGCGTAGTACTCAGAAAACAGATGGAGACAAGCGGATGTGCGTAAAACCATATCAAAATGCGTTAGAAAGCATGGAGCAAGCCAACCTTGCATTTCTTCAATTGCAACCGCCGTATATTGTAAAATAACAATCTACGGTCCAATCTGAAAGCATTATTCGTGTTTTCATCTGGAAATTAGTTAATCAGCATATAGCAGTTTATAAAAAGTTTAAAAAAGATATTTATTTTTTTGAGTAAATTGTAACTAAAATAGTCAAGAAACTTGACCCTTCTGTTTGCATAAGTTATAGCAAATAATTTATTACAACTTTTTTTGAAATATATCGATTCTTTTTAATGCGTAGTACTCAGAAAACAGTTGGAGACAAGCGGATGTGCGTAAAACCATATCAAAATGCGTTAGAAAGCATGGAGCAAGCCAACCTCGCATTTCTTCAATTGCAACCGCCGTATATTGTAAAATAACATTCTACGGTCCAATCTGAAAGCATTATTCGTGTTTTCATCTGGAAATTAGTTAATCAGCATATAGCAGTTTAGAAAAAGTTTAAAAAATAAAAATTATTTTTTTGAGTAAATTGTAACTAAAATAGTCAAGAAACTTGACCCTTCTGTTTGCATAAGATATAGCAAATAATTTATTACAACTTTTTTTGAAATATATCGATTCTTTTTAATGCGTAGTACTCAGAAAACAGTTGGAGACAAGGGGATGTGCGTAAAACCATATCAAAATGCGTTAGAAAGCATGGAGCAAGCCAACCTCGCATTTCTTCAATTGCAACCGCCGTATATTGTAAAATAACATTCTACGGTCCAATCTGAAAGCATTATTCGTGTTTTCTTCTGGAAATTAGTTAATCAGCATATAGCAGTTTAGAAATAGTTTAAAAAATAATTTTTATTTTTTTAAGTAAATTGTAACTAAAATAGTCAAGAAACTTGACCCTTCTGTTTGCATAAGTTATAGCAAATAATTTATTACAACTTTTTTTGAAATATATCGATTCTTTTTAATGCGTAGTACTCAGAAAACAGTTGGAGACAAGCGGATGTGCGTAAAACCATATCAAAATGCGTTAGAAAGCATGGAGCAAGCCAATCTCGCATTTCTTCAATTGCAACCGCCGTATATTGTAAAATAACATTCTACGGTCCAATCTGAAAGCATTATTCGTGTTTTCATCTGGAAATTAGTTAATCAGCATATAGCAGTTTATAAAAAGTTTAAAAAATAATATTTATTTTTTTGAGTAAATTGTAACTAAAATAGTCAAGAAACTTGACCCTTCTGTTTGCATAAGTTATAGCAAATAATTTATTACAACTTTTTTTGAAATATATCGATTCTTTTTAATGCGTAGTACTCAGAAAACAGTTGGAGACAAGCGGATGTGCGTAAAACCATATCAAAATGCGTTAGAAAGCATGGAGCAAGCCAACCTCGCATTTCTTCAATTGCAACCGCCGTATATTGCAAAATAACATTCTACGGTCCAATCTGAAAGCATTATTCGTGTTTTCATCTGGAAATTAGTTAATCAGCATATAGCAGTTTAGAAAAAGTTTAAAAAATAATATTTATTTTTTTGAGTAAATTGTAACTAAAATAGTCAAGAAACTTGACCCTTCTGTTTGCATAAGATATAGCAAATAATTTATTACAACTTTTTTTGAAATATATCGATTCTTTTTAATGCGTAGTACTCAGAAAACAGTTGGAGACAAGCGGATGTGCGTAAAACTATATCAAAACGCGTTAGAAAGCATGGAGCAAGCCAATCTCGCATTTCTTCAATTGCAACCGCCGTATATTGTAAAATAACATTCTACGGTCCAATCTGAAAGCATTATTCGTGTTTTCATCTGGAAATTAGTTAATCAGCATATAGCAGTTTATAAAAAGTTTAAAAAATAATATTTATTTTTTTGAGTAAATTGTAACTAAAATAGACAAGAAACTTGACCCTTCTGTTTGCATAAGTTATAGCAAATAATTTATTACAACTTTTTTTGAAATATATCGATTCTTTTTAATGCGTAGTACTCAGAAAACAGTTGGAGACAAGCGGATGTGCGTAAAACCATATCAAAATGCGTTAGAAAGCATGGAGCAAGCCAACCTCGCATTACTTCAATTGCAACCGCCGTATATTGTAAAATAACATTCTACGGTCCAATCTGAAAGCATTATTCGTGTTTTCTTCTGGAAATTAGTTAATCAGCATATAGCAGTTTATAAAAAGTTTAAAAAATAATATTTATTTTTTTGAGTAAATTGTAACTAAAATAGTCAAGAAACTTGACCCTTCTGTTTGCATAAGATATAGCAAATAATTTATTACAACTTTTTTTGAAATATATCGATTCTTTTTAATTCGTAGTACTCAGAAAACAGTTGGAGACAAGCGGATGTGCGTAAAACCATATCAAAATGCGTTAGAAAGCATGGAGCAAGCCAATCTCGCATTTCTTCAATTGCAACCGCCGTATATTGTAAAATAACATTCTACCGTCCAATCTGAAAGCATTATTCGTGTTTTCATCTGGAAATTAGTTAATCAGCATATAGCAGTTTATAAAAAGTTTAAAAAATAATATTTATTTTTTTGAGTAAATTGTAACTAAAATAGTCAAGAAACTTGACCCTTCTGTTTGCATAAGATATAGCAAATAATTTATTACAACTTTTTTTGATATATATCGATTCTTTTTAAAGCGTAGTACTCAGAAAACAGTTGGATACAAGCGGATGTGCGTAAAACCATATCAAAATGCGTTAGAAAGCATGGAGCAAGCCAACCTCGCATTTCTTAAATTGCAACCGCCGTATATTGTAAAATAACATTCTACGGTCCAATCTGAAAGCATTATTCGTGTTTTCATCTGGAAATTAGTTAATCAGCATATAGCAGTTTATAAAAAGTATAAAAAATAATATTTATTTTTTTGAGTAAATTGTAACTAAAATAGTCAAGAAACTTGACCCTTCTGTTTGCATAAGATATAGCAAATAATTTATTTCAACTTTTTTTGAAATATATCGATTCTTTTTAATGCGTAGTACTCAGAAAACAGTTGGAGACAAGCGGATGTGCGTAAAACCATATCAAAATGCGTTAGAAAGCATGGAGCAAGCCAACCTCGCATTTCTTCAATTGCAACCGCCGTATATTGTAAAATAACATTCTACGGTCCAATCTGAAAGCATTATTCGTGTTTTCTTCTGGAAATTAGTTAATCAGCATATAGCAGTTTAGAAATAGTTTAAAAAATAATTTTTATTTTCTTGAGTAAATTATAACTAAAATAGTCAAGAAACTTGACCCTTCTGTTTGCATAAGATATAGCAAATAATTTATTACAACTTTTTTTGAAATATATCGATTCTTTTTAATGCGTAGTACTCAGAAAACAGTTGGAGACAAGCGGATGTGCGTAAAACCATATCAAAATGCGTTAGAAAGCATGGAGCAAGCCAATCTCGCATTTCTTCAATTGCAACCGCCGTATATTGTAAAATAACATACTACGGTCCAATCTGAAAGCATTATTCGTGTTTTCATCTGGAAATTAGTTAATCAGCATATAGCAGTTTATAAAAAGTTTAAAAAATAATATTTATTTTTTTGAGTAAATTGTAACTAAAATAGTCAAGAAACTTGACCCTTCTGTTTGCATAAGTTATAGCAAATAATTTATTACAACTTTTTTTGAAATATATCGATTCTTTTTAATGCGTAGTACTCAGAAAACAGTTGGAGACAAGCGGATGTGCGTAAAACCATATCAAAATGCGTTAGAAAGCATGGAGCAAGCCAACCTCGCATTTCTTCAATTGCAACCGCCGTATATTGTAAAATAACATTCACCGGTCCAATCTGAAAGCATTATTCGTGTTTTCATCTGGAAATTAGTTAATCAGCATATAGCAGTTTAGAAAAAGTTTAAAAAATAATATTTATTTTTTTGAGTAAATTGTAACTAAAATAGTCAAGAAACTTGACCCTTCTGTTTGCATAAGATATAGCAAATAATTTATTACAACTTTTTTTGAAATATATCGATTCTTTTTAATGCGTAGTACTCAGAAAACAGTTGGAGACAAGCGGATGTGCGTAAAACCATATCAAAATGCGTTAGAAAGCATGGAGCAAGCCAACCTCGCATTTCTTCAATTGCAACCGCCGTATATTGTAAAATAACATTCTACGGTCCAATCTGAAAGCATTATTCGTGTTTTCTTCTGGAAATTAGTTAATCAGCATATAGCAGTTTATAAAAAGTTTAAAAAATAATATTTATTTTTTTGAGTAAATTGTAACTAAAATAGTCAAGAAACTTGACCCTTCTGTTTGCATTAGATATAGCAAATAATTTATTACAACTTTTTTTGAAATATATCGATTCTTTTTAATGCGTGGTACTCAGAAAACAGTTGGAGACAAGCGGATGTGCGTAAAACCATATCAAAATGCGTTAGAAAGCATGGAGCAAGCCAATCTCGTATTTCTTCAATTGCAACCGCCGTATATTGTAAAATAACATTCTACGGTCCAATCTGAAAGCATTATTCGTGTTTTCATCTGGAAATTAGTTAATCAGCATATAGCAGTTTATAAAAAGTTTAAAAAATAATATTTATTTTTTGAGTAAATTGTAACTAAAATAGTCAAGAAACTTGACCCTTCTGTTTGCATAAGATATAGCAAATAATTTATTACAACTTTTTTTGAAATATATCGATTCTTTTTAATGCGTAGTACTTAGAAAACAGTTGGAGAAAAGCGGATGTGCGTAAAACCATATCAAAATGCGTTAGAAAGCATGGAGCAAGCCAACCTCGCATTTCTTCAATTGCAACCGCCGTATATTGTAAAATAACATTCTACGGTCCAATCTGAAAGCATTATTCGTGTTTTCATCTGGAAATTAGTTAATCAGCATATCGCAGTTTAGAAAAAGTTTAAAAAATAATTTTTATTTTTTTGAGTAAATTGTAACTAAAATAGTCAAGAAACTTGACCCTTCTGTTTGCATAAGATATAGCAAATAATTTATTACAACTTTTTTTGAAATATATCGATTCTTTTTAATTCGTAGTACTTAGAAAACAGTTGGAGAAAAGCGGATGTGCGTAAAACCATATCAAAATGCGTTAGAAAGCATGGAGCAAGCCAACCTCGCATTTCTTCAATTGCAACCGCCGTATATTGTAAAATAACATTCTACGGTCCAATCTGAAAGCATTATTCGTGTTTTCATCTGGAAATTAGTTAATCAGCATATCGCAGTTTAGAAAAAGTTTAAAAAATAATTTTTATTTTTTTGAGTAAATTGTAACTAAAATAGTCAAGAAACTTGACCCTTCTGTTTGCATAAGATATAGCAAATAATTTATTACAACTTTTTTTGATATATATCGATTCTTTTTAATGCGTAGTACTCAGAAAACAGTTGGAGACAAGCGGATGTGCGTATAACCATATCAAAATGCGTTAGAAAGCATGGAGCAAGCCAACCTCGCATTTCTTCAATTGCAACCGCCGTATATTGTAAAATAACATTCTACGGTCCAATCTGAAAGCATTATTCGTGTTTTCATCTGGAAATTAGTTAATCAGCATATAGCAGTTTAGAAAAAGTCTAAAAAATAATTTTTATTTTTTTGAGTAAATTGTAACTAAAATAGTCAAGAAACTTGACCCTTCTGTTTGCATAAGATATAGCAAATAATTTATTACAACTTTTTTTGAAATATATCGATTCTTTTTAATGCGTAGTACTCAGAAAACAGTTGGAGACAAGCGGATGTGCGTAAAACCATATCAAAATGCGTTAGAAAGCATGGAGCAAGCCAATCTCGCATTTCTTCAATTGCAACCGCCGTATATTGTAAAATAACATTCTACGGTCCAATCTGAAAGCATTATTCGTGTTTTCATCTGGAAATTAGTTAATCAGCATATAGCAGTTTAGAAAAAGTTTAAAAAATAATTTTTATTTTTTTGAGTAAATTGTAACTAAAATAGTCAAGAAACTTGCCCCTTCTGTTTGCATAAGATATAGCAAATAATTTATTTCAACTTTTTTTGAAATATATCGATTCTTTCTAATGCGTAGTACTCAGAAAACAGTTGGAGACAAGCGGATGTGCGTAATACCATATCAAAATGCGTTAGAAAGCATGGAGCAAGCCAACCTCGCATTTCTTCAATTGCAACCGCCGTATATTGTAAAATAACATTCTACGGTTCAATCTGAAAGCATTATTCGTGTTTTCATCTCGAAATTAGTTAATCAGCATATAGCAGTTTATAAAAGGTTTAAAAAATAATTTTTATTTTTTTGAGTAAATTGTAACTAAAATAGTCAAGAAACTTGACCCTTCTGTTTGCATAAGATATAGCAAATAATTTTTTATTACAACTTTTTTTGAAATATATCGATTCTTTTTAATGCGTAGTACTCAGAAAACAGTTGGAGACAAGCGGATGTGCGTAAAACCATATCAAAATGCGTTAGAAAGCATGGAGCAAGCCAATCTCGCATTTCTTCAATTGCAACCGCCGTATATTGTAAAATAACATTCTACGGTCCAATCTGAAAGCATTATTCGTGTTTTCATCTGGAAATTAGTTAATCAGCATATAGCAGTTTATAAAAAGTTTAAAAAATAATATTTATTTTTTGAGTAAATTGTAACTAAAATAGTCAAGAAACTTGACCCTTCTGTTTGCATAAGATATAGCAAATAATTTATTAGAACTTTTTTTGAAATATATCGATTTTTTTTAATGCGTAGTACTCAGAAAACAGTTGGAGAAAAGCGGATGTGCGTAAAACCATATCAAAATGCGTTAGAAAGCATGGAGCAAGCCAATCTCGCATTTCTTCAATTGCAACCGCCGTATATTGTAAAATAACATTCTACGGTCCAATCTGAAAGCATTATTCGTGTTTTCATCTGGAAATTAGTTAATCAGCATATAGCAGTTTATAAAAAGTTTAAAAAATAATATTTATTTTTTGAGTAAATTGTAACTAAAATAGTCAAGAAACTTGACCCTTCTGTTTGCATAAGATATAGCAAATAATTTATTAAAACTTTTTTTGAAATATATCGATTTTTTTTAATGCGTAGTACTCAGAAAACAGTTGGAGACAAGCGGATGTGCGTAAAACCATATCAAAATGCGTTAGAAAGCATGGAGCAAGCCAATCTCGCATTTCTTCAATTGCAACCGCCGTATATTGCAAAATAACATTCTACGGTCCAATCTGAAAGCATTATTCGTGTTTTCTTCTGGAAATTAGTTAATCAGCATATAGCAGTTTATAAAAAGTTTAAAAAATAATATTTATTTTTTGAGTAAATTGTAACTAAAATAGTCAAGAAACTTGACCCTTCTGTTTGCATAAGATATAGCAAATAATTTATTACAACTTTTTTTGAAATATATCGATTCTTTTTAATGCGTAGTACTCAGAAAACAGTTAGAGACAAGCGGATGTGCGTAAAACCATATCAAAATGCGTTAGAAAGCATGGAGCAAGCCAATCTCGTATTTCTTCAATTGAAACCGCCGTATATTGTAAAATAACATTCTACGGTCCAATCTGAAAGCATTATTCGTGTTTTCATCTGGAAATTAGTTAATCAGCATATAGCAGTTTAGAAAAAGTTTAAAAAATAATTTTTATTTTTTTGAGTAAATTGTAACTAAAATAGTCAAGAAACTTGACCCTTCTGTTTGCATAAGATATAGCAAATAATTTATTACAACTTTTTTTGAAATATTACGATTCTTTCTAATGCGTAGTACTCAGTAAACAGTTGGAGACAAGCGGATGTGCGTAATACCATATCAAAATGCGTTAGAAAGCATGGAGCAAGCAACCTCGCATTTCTTCAATTGCAACCGCCGTATATTGTAAAATAACATTCTACGGTCCAATCTGAAAGCATTATTCGTGTTTTCATCTGGAAATTAGTTAATCAGCATATAGCAGTTTATAAAAGGTTTAAAAAATAATATTTATTTTTTTGAGTAAATTGTAACTAAAATAGTCAAGAAACTTGACCCTTCTGTTTGCATAACATATAGCAAATAATTTATTACAACTTTTTTTGAAATATATCGATTCTTTTTAATGCGTGGTACTCAGAAAACAGTTGGAGACAAGCGGATGTGCGTAAAACCATATCAAAATGCGTTAGAAAGCATGGAGCAAGCCAATCTCGTATTTCTTCAATTGCAACCGCCGTATATTGTAAAATAACATTCTACGGTCCAATCTGAAAGCATTATTCGTGTTTTCATCTGGAAATTAGTTAATCAGCATATAGCAGTTTATAAAAAGTTTAAAAAATAATATTTATTTTTTGAGTAAATTGTAACTAAAATAGTCAAGAAACTTGACCCTTCTGTTTGCATAAGATATAGCAAATAATTTATTACAACTTTTTTTGAAATATATCGATTCTTTTTAATGCGTAGTACTTAGAAAACAGTTGGAGAAAAGCGGATGTGCGTAAAACCATATCAAAATGCGTTAGAAAGCATGGAGCAAGCCAACCTCGCATTTCTTCAATTGCAACCGCCGTATATTGTACAAGAACATTCTACGGTCCAATCTGAAAGCATTATTCGTGTTTTCATCTGGAAATTAGTTAATCAGCATATAGCAGTTTATAAAAAGTTTAAAAAATAATATTTATTTTTTAGAGTAAATTGTAACTAAAATAGTCAAGAAACTTGACCCTTCTGTTTGCATAAGATATACCAAATAATTTATTACAACTTTTTTTGAAATATATCGATTCTTTTTAATGCGTAGTACTCAGAAAACAGTTGGAGACAAGCGGATGTGCGTAAAACCATATCAAAATGCGTTAGAAAGCATGGAACAAGCCAACCTCGCATTTCTTCAATTGCAACCGCCGTATATTGTAAAATAACATTCTACGGTCCAATCTGAAAGCATTATTCGTGTTTTCATCTGGAAATTAGTTAATCAGCATATAGCAGTTTAGAAAAAGTTTAAAAAATAATTTTTATTTTTTTGAGTAAATTGTAACTAAAATAGTCAAGAAACTTGACCCTTCTGTTTGCATAAGATATAGCAAATAATTTATTACAACTTTTTTTGAAATATATCGATTCTTTTTAATGCGTAGTACTCAGAAAACAGTTGGAGACAAGCGGATGTGCGTAAAACCATTTCAAAATGCGTTAGAAAGCATGGAGCAAGCCAATCTCGCATTTCTTCAATTGCAACCGCCGTATATTGTAAAATAACATTCTACGGTCCAATCTGAAAGCATTATTCGTGTTTTCATCTGGAAATTAGTTGATCAGCATATAGCAGTTTAGAAAAAGTTTAAAAAATAATTTTTATTTTTTTGAGTAAATTGTAACTAAAATAGTCAAGAAACTTGACCCTTCTGTTTGCATAAGATATAGCAAATAATTTATTACAACTTTTTTTGAAATATATCGATTCTTTTTAATGCGTAGTACTCAGAAAACAGTTGGAGACAAGCGGATGTGCGTAAAACCATTTCAAAATGCGTTAGAAAGCATGGAGCAAGCCAATCTCGCATTTCTTCAATTGCAACCGCCGTATATTGTAAAATAACATTCTACGGTCCAATCTGAAAGCATTATTCGTGTTTTCATCTGGAAATTAGTTAATCAGCATATAGCAGTTTAGAAAAAGTTTAAAAAATAATATTTATTTTTTGAGTAAATTGTAACTAAAATAGTCAAGAAACTTGACCCTTCTGTTTGCATAAGATATAGCAAATAATTTATTAGAACTTTTTTTGAAATATATCGATTTTTTTTAATGCGTAGTACTCAGAAAACAGTTGGAGAAAAGCGGATGTGCGTAAAACCATATCAAAATGCGTTAGAAAGCATGGAGCAAGCCAATCTCGCATTTCTTCAATTGCAACCGCCGTATATTGTAAAATAACATTCTACGGTCCAATCTGAAAGCATTATTCGTGTTTTCATCTGGAAATTAGTTAATCAGCATATAGCAGTTTATAAAAAGTTTAAAAAATAATATTTATTTTTTGAGTAAATTGTAACTAAAATAGTCAAGAAACTTGACCCTTCTGTTTGCATAAGATATAGCAAATAATTTATTACAACTTTTTTTGAAATATATCGATTCTTTTTAATGCGTAGTACTCAGAAAACAGTTGGAGACAAGCGGATGTGCGTAAAACCATTTCAAAATGCGTTAGAAAGCATGGAGCAAGCCAATCTCGCATTTCTTCAATTGCAACCGCCGTATATTGTAAAATAACATTCTACGGTCCAATCTGAAAGCATTATTCGTGTTTTCATCTGGAAATTAGTTAATCAGCATATAGCAGTTTAGAAAAAGTTTAAAAAATAATTTTTATTTTTTTGAGTAAATTGTAACTAAAATAGTCAAAAAACTTGACCCTTCTGTTTGCATAAGATATAGCAAATAATTTATTACAACTTTTTTTGAAATATATCGATTCTTTTTAATGCGTAGTACTCAGAAAGCAGTTGGAGACAAGCGGATGTGCGTAAAACCATTTCAAAATGCGTTAGAAAGCATGGAGCAAGCCAATCTCGCATTTCTTCAATTGCAACCGCCGTATATTGTAAAATAACATTCTACGGTCCAATCTGAAAGCATTATTCGTGTTTTCATCTGGAAATTAGTTAATCAGCATATAGCAGTTTAGAAAAAGTTTAAAAAATAATTTTTATTTTTTTGAGTAAATTGTAACTAAAATAGTCAAGAAACTTGACCCTTCTGTTTGCATAAGATATAGCAAATAATTTATTACAACTTTTTTTGAAATATATCGATTCTTTCTAATGCGTAGTACTCAGAAAACAGTTGGAGACAAGCTGATGTGCGTAATACCATATCAAAATGCGTTAGAAAGCATGGAGCAAGCCAACCTCGCATTTCTTCAATTGCAACCGCCGTATATTGTAAAATAACATTCTACGGTCCAATCTGAAAGCATTAATCGTGTTTTCATCTGGAAATTAGTTAATCAGCATATAGCAGTTTAGAAAAAGTTTAAAAAATAATTTTTATTTTTTTGAGTAAATTGTAACTAAAATAGTCAAGAAACTTGACCCTTCTGTTTGCATAAGATATAGCAAATAATTTATTACAACTTTTTTTGAAATATATCGATTCTTTTTAATGCGTAGTACTCAGAAAACAGTTGGAGACAAGCGGATGTGCGTAAAACCATTTCAAAATGCGTTAGAAAGCATGGAGCAAGCCAATCTCGCATTTCTTCAATTGCAACCGCCGTATATTGTAAAATAACATTCAACGGTCCAATCTGAAAGCATTATTCGTGTTTTCATATGGAAATTAGTTAATCAGCATATAGCAGTTTAGAAAAAGTTTAAAAAATAAATTTTATTTTTTTGAGTAAATTGTAACTAAAATAGTCAAGAAACTTGACCCTTCTGTTTGCATAAGATATAGCAAATAATTTATTACAACTTTTTTTGAAATATATCGATTCTTTTTAATGCGTAGTACTCAGAAAACAGTTGGAGACAAGCGGATGTGCGTAAAACCATTTTGAAATGCGTTAGAAAGCATGGAGCAAGCCAATCTCGCATTTCTTCAATTGCAACCGCCGTATATTGTAAAATAACATTCTACGGTCCAATCTGAAAGCATTATTCGTGTTTTCATCTGGAAATTAGTTAATCAGCATATAGCAGTTTAGAAAAAGTTTAAAAAATAATTTTTATTTTTTTGAGTAAATTGTAACTAAAATAGTCAAGAAACTTGACCCTTCTGTTTGTATAAGATATAGCAAATAATTTATTACAACTTTTTTTGAAATATATCGATTCTTTTTAATGCGTAGTACTCAGAAAACAGTTGGAGACAAGCGGATGTGCGTAAAACCATATCAAAATGCGTTAGAAAGCATGGAGCAAGCCAACCTCGCATTTCTTCAATTGCAACCGCCGTATATTGTAAAATAACATTCTACGGTCCAATCTGAAAGCATTATTCGTGTTTTCATCTGGAAATTAGTTAATCAGCATATAGCAGTTTAGAAAAAGTTTAAATAATAATTTTTATTTTTTTGAGTAAATTGTAACTAAAATAGTCAAGAAACTTGACCCTTCTGTTTGCATAAGATATAGCAAATAATTTATTACAACTTTTTTTGAAATATATCGATTCTTTTTAATGCGTAGTACTCAGAAAACAGTTGGAGACAAGCGGATGTGCGTAAAACCATTTCAAAATGCGTTAGAAAGCATGGAGCAAGCCAATCTCGCATTTCTTCAATTGCAACCGCCGTATATTGTAAAATAACATTCTACGGTCCAATCTGAAAGCATTATTCGTGTTTTCATCTGGAAATTAGTTAATCAGCATATAGCAGTTTAGAAAAAGTTTAAAAAATAATTTTTATTTTTTTGAGTAAATTGTAACTAAAATAGTCAAAAAACTTGACCCTTCTGTTTGCATAAGATATAGCAAATAATTTATTACAACTTTTTTTGAAATATATCGATTCTTTTTAATGCGTAGTACTCAGAAAGCAGTTGGAGACAAGCGGATGTGCGTAAAACCATTTCAAAATGCGTTAGAAAGCATGGAGCAAGCCAATCTCGCATTTCTTCAATTGCAACCGCCGTATATTGTAAAATAACATTCTACGGTCCAATCTGAAAGCATTATTCGTGTTTTCATCTGGAAATTAGTTAATCAGCATATAGCAGTTTAGAAAAAGTTTAAAAAATAATTTTTATTTTTTTGAGTAAATTGTAACTAAAATAGTCAAGAAACTTGACCCTTCTGTTTGCATAAGATATAGCAAATAATTTATTACAACTTTTTTTGAAATATATCGATTCTTTCTAATGCGTAGTACTCAGAAAACAGTTGGAGACAAGCTGATGTGCGTAATACCATATCAAAATGCTTTAGAAAGCATGGAGCAAGCCAACCTCGCATTTCTTCAATTGCAACCGCCGTATATTGTAAAATAACATTCTACGGTCCAATCTGAAAGCATTATTCGTGTTTTCATCTGGAAATTAGTTAATCAGCATATAGCAGTTTAGAAAAAGTTTAAAAAATAATTTTTATTTTTTTGAGTAAATTGTAACTAAAATAGTCAAGAAACTTGACCCTTCTGTTTGCATAAGATATAGCAAATAATTTATTACAACTTTTTTTGAAATATATCGATTCTTTTTAATGCGTAGTACTCAGAAAACAGTTGGAGACAAGCGGATGTGCGTAAAACCATTTCAAAATGCGTTAGAAAGCATGGAGCAAGCCAATCTCGCATTTCTTCAATTGCAACCGCCGTATATTGTAAAATAACATTCAACGGTCCAATCTGAAAGCATTATTCGTGTTTTCATATGGAAATTAGTTAATCAGCATATAGCAGTTTAGAAAAAGTTTAAAAAATAAATTTTATTTTTTTGAGTAAATTGTAACTAAAATAGTCAAGAAACTTGACCCTTCTGTTTGCATAAGATATAGCAAATAATTTATTACAACTTTTTTTGAAATATATCGATTCTTTTTAATGCGTAGTACTCAGAAAACAGTTGGAGACAAGCGGATGTGCGTAAAACCATTTTGAAATGCGTTAGAAAGCATGGAGCAAGCCAATCTCGCATTTCTTCAATTGCAACCGCCGTATATTGTAAAATAACATTCTACGGTCCAATCTGAAAGCATTATTCGTGTTTTCATCTGGAAATTAGTTAATCAGCATATAGCAGTTTAGAAAAAGTTTAAAAAATAATTTTTATTTTTTTGAGTAAATTGTAACTAAAATAGTCAAGAAACTTGACCCTTCTGTTTGCATAAGATATAGCAAATAATTTATTACAACTTTTTTTGAAATATATCGATTCTTTTTAATGCGTAGTACTCAGAAAACAGTTGGAGACAAGCGGATGTGCGTAAAACCATATCAAAATGCGTTAGAAAGCATGGAGCAAGCCAACCTCGCATTTCTTCAATTGCAACCGCCGTATATTGTAAAATAACATTCTACGGTCCAATCTGAAAGCATTATTCGTGTTTTCATCTGGAAATTAGTTAATCAGCATATAGCAGTTTAGAAAAACTTTAAATAATAATTTTTATTTTTTTGAGTAAATTGTAACTAAAATAGTCAAGAAACTTGACCCTTCTGTTTGCATAAGATATAGCAAATAATTTATTACAACTTTTTTTGAAATATATCGATTCTTTTTAATGCGTAGTACTCAGAAAACAGTTGGAGACAAGCGGATGTGCGTAAAACCATTTCAAAATGCGTTAGAAAGCATGGAGCAAGCCAACCTCGCATTTCTTCAATTGCAACCGCCGTATATTGTAAAATAACATTCTACGGTCCAATCTGAAAGCATTATTCGTGTTTTCATCTGGAAATTAGTTAATCAGCATATAGCAGTTTAGAAAAAGTTTACAAAATAAATTTTATTTTTTTGAGTAAATTGTAACTAAAATAGTCAAGAAACTTGACCCTTCTGTTTGCATAAGATATAGCAAATAATTTATTACAACTTTTTTTGAAATATATCGATTCTTTTTAATGCGTAGTACTCAGAAAACAGTTGGAGACAAGCGGATGTGCGTAAAACCATATCAAAATGCGTTAGAAAGCATGGAGCAAGCCAACCTCGCATTTCTTCAATTGCAACCGCCGTATATTGTAAAATAACATTCTACGGTCCAATCTGAAAGCATTATTCGTGTTTTCATCTGGAAATTAGTTAATCAGCATATAGCAGTTTAGAAAAAGTTTAAAAAATAATTTTTATTTTTTTGAGTAAATTGTAACTAAAATAGTCAAGAAACTTGACCCTTCTGTTTGCATAAGATATAGCAAATAATTTATTACAACTTTTTTTGAAGTATATCGATTCTTTTTAATGCGTAGTACTCAGAAAACAGTTGGAGACAAGCGGATGTGCGTAAAACCATATCAAAATGCGTTAGAAAGCATGGAGCAAGCCAATCTCGCATTTCTTCAATTGCAACCGCCGTATATTGTAAAATAACATTCTACGGTCCAATCTGAAAGCATTATTCGTGTTTTCATCTGGAAATTAGTTAATCAGCATATAGCAGTTTAGAAAAAGTTTAAAAAATAAATTTTATTTTTATGAGTAAATTGTAACTAAAATAGTCAAGAAACTTGACCCTTCTGTTTGCATAAGATATAGCAAATAATTTATTACAACTTTTTTTGAAATATCTCGATTCTTTTTAATGCGTAGTACTCAGAAAACAGTTGGAGACAAGCGGATGTGCGTAAAACCATTTCAAAATGCGTTAGAAAGCATGGAGCAAGCCAATCTCGCATTTCTTCAATTGCAACCGCCGTATATTGTAAAATAACATTCTACGGTCCAATCTGAAAGCATTATTCGTGTTTTCATCTGGAAATTAGTTAATCAGCATATAGCAGTTTAGAAAAAGTTTAAAAAATAATTTTTATTTTTTTGAGTAAATTGTAACTAAAATAGTCAAGAAACTTGACCTTTCTGTTTGCATAAGATATAGCAAATAATTTATTACAACTTTTTTTGAAATATATCGATTCTTTTTAATGCGTAGTACTCAGAAAACAGTTGGAGACAAGCGGATGTGCGTAAAACCATATCAAAATGCGTTAGAAAGCATGGAGCAAGCCAATCTCGCATTTCTTCAATTGCAACCGCCGTATATTGTAAAATAACATTCTACGGTCCAATCTGAAAGCATTATTCGTGTTTTCATCTGGAAATTAGTTAATCAGCATATAGCAGTTTAGAAAAAGTTTAAAAAATAATTTTTATTATTTTGAGTAAATTGTAACTAAAATAGTCAAGAAACTTGACCCTTCTGTTTGCATAAGATATAGCAAATAATTTATTACAACTTTTTTTGAAATATATCGATTCTTTTTAATGCGTAGTACTCAGAAAACAGTTGGAGACAAGCGGATGTGCGTAAAACAATTTCAAAATGCGTTAGAAAGCATGGAGCAAGCCAATCTCGCATTTCTTCAATTGCAACCGCCGTATATTGTAAAATAACATTCTACGGTCCAATCTGAAAGCATTATTCGTGTTTTTATCTGGAAATTAGTTAATCAGCATATAGCAGTTTATAAAAGGTTTAAAAAATAATTTTTATTTTTTTGAGTAAATTGTAACTAAAATAGTCAAGAAACTTGACCCTTCTGTTTGCATAAGATATAGCAAATAATTTATTACAACTTTTTTTGAAATATATCGATTCTTTTTAATGCGTAGTACTCAGAAAACAGTTGGAGACAAGCGGATGTGCGTAAAACCATATCAAAATGCGTTAAAAAGCATGGAGCAAGCCAATCTCGCATTTCTTCAATTGCAATCGCCGTATATTGTAAAATAACATTCTACGGTCCAATCTGAAAGCATTATTCGTGTTTTCATCTGGAAATTAGTTAATCAGCATATAGCAGTTTAGAAAAAGTTTAAAAAATAATTTTTATTTTTTTGAGTAAATTGTAACTAAAATAGTCAAAAAACTTGACCCTTCTGTTTGCATAAGATATAGCAAATAATTTATTACAACTTTTTTTGAAATATATCGATTCTTTTTAATGCGTAGTACTCAGAAAACAGTTGGAAACAAGCGGATGTGCGTAAAACCATATCAAAATGCGTTAGAAAGCATGGAGCAAGCCAACCTCGCATTTCTTCAATTGCAACCGCCGTATATTGTAAAATAACATTCTACGGTCCAATCTGAAAGCATTATTCGTGTTTTCATCTGGAAATTAGTTAATCATCATATAGCAGTTTAGAAAAAGTTTACAAAATAATTTTTATTTTTTTGAGTAAATTGTAACTAAAATAGTCAAGAAACTTGACCCTTCTGTTTGCATAAGATATAGCAAATAATTTATTACAACTTTTTTTGAAATATATCGATTCTTTTTAATGCGTAGTACTCAGAAAACAGTTGGAGACAAGCGGATGTGCGTAAAACCATATCAAAATGCGTTAGAAAGCATGGAGCAAGCCAATCTCGCATTTCTTCAATTGCAACCGCCGTATATTGTAAAATAACATTCTACGGTCCAATCTGAAAGCATTATTCGTGTTTTCATCTGGAAATTAGTTAATCAGCATATAGCAGTTTAGAAAAAGTTTAAAAAATAATTTTTATTTTTTTGAGTAAATTGTAACTAAAATAGTCAAGAAACTTGACCCTTCTGTTTGCATAAGATATAGCAAATAATTTATTACAACTTTTTTTGAAATATATCGATTCTTTTTAATGCGTAGTACTCAGAAAACAGTTGGAGACAAGCGGATGTGCGTAAAACCATATCAAAATGCGTTAGAAAGCATGGAGCAAGCCAATCTCGCATTTCTTCAATTGCAACCGCCGTATATTGTAAAATAACATTCTACGGTCCAATCTGAAAGCATTATTCGTGTTTTCATCTGGAAATTAGTTAATCAGCATATAGCAGTTTAGAAAAAGTTTAAAAAATAATTTTTATTTTTTTGAGTAAATTGTAACTAAAATAGTCAAGAAACTTGACCCTTCTGTTTGCATAAGATATAGCAAATAATTTATTACAACTTTTTTTGAAATATATCGATTCTTTTTAATGCGTAGTACTCAGAAAACAGTTGGAGACAAGCGGATGTGCGTAAAACCATATCAAAATGCGTTAGAAAGCATGGAGCAAGCCAACCTCGCATTTCTTCAATTGCAACCGCCGTATATTGTAAAATAACATTCTACGGTCCAATCTGAAAGCATTATTCGTGTTTTCATCTGGAAATTAGTTAATCAGCATATAGCAGTTTAGAAAAAGTTTAAAAAATAATTTTTATTTTTTTGAGTAAATTGTAACTAAAATAGTCAAGAAACTTGACCCTTCTGTTTGCATAAGATATAGCAAATAATTTATTACAACTTTTTTTGAAATATATCGATTCTTTCTAATGCGTAGTACTCAGAAAACAGTTGGAGACAAGCGGATGTGCGTAAAACCATATCAAAATGCGTTAGAAAGCATGGAGCAAGCCAACCTCGCATTTCTTCAATTGCAACCGCCGTATATTGTAAAATAACATTCTACGGTCCAATCTGAAAGCATTATTCGTGTTTTCATCTGGAAATTAGTTAATCAGCATATAGCAGTTTAGAAAAAGTTTAAAAAATAATTTTTATTTTTTTGAGTAAATTGTAACTAAAATAGTCAAGAAACTTGACCCTTCTGTTTGCATAAGATATAGCAAATAATTTATTACAACTTTTTTTGAAATATATCGATTCTTTTTAATGCGTAGTACTCAGAAAACAGTTGGAGACAAGCGGATGTGCGTAAAACCATTTCAAAATGCGTTAGAAAGCATGGAGCAAGCCAATCTCGCATTTCTTCAATTGCAACCGCCGTATATTGTAAAATAACATTCTACGGTCCAATCTGAAAGCATTATTCGTGTTTTCATCTGGAAATTAGTTAATCAGCATATAGCAGTTTAGAAAAAGTTTAAAAAATAATTTTTATTTTTTTGAGTAAATTGTAACTAAAATAGTCAAGAAACTTGACCCTTCTGTTTGCATAAGATATAGCAAATAATTTATTACAACTTTTTTTGAAATATATCGATTCTTTTTAATGCGTAGTACTCAGAAAACAGTTGGAGACAAGCGGATGTGCGTAAAACCATATCAAAATGCGTTAGAAAGCATGGAGCAAGCCAATCTCGCATTTCTTCAATTGCAACCGCCGTATATTGTAAAATAACATTCTACGGTCCAATCTGAAAGCATTATTCGTGTTTTCATCTGGAAATTAGTTAATCAGCATATAGCAGTTTAGAAAAAGTTTAAAAAATAATTTTTATTTTTTTGAGTAAATTGTAACTAAAATAGTCAAGAAACTTGACCCTTCTGTTTGCATAAGATATAGCAAATAATTTATTACAACTTTTTTTGAAATATATCGATTCTTTTTAATGCGTAGTACTCAGAAAACAGTTGGAGACAAGCGGATGTGCGTAAAACCATATCAAAATGCGTTAGAAAGCATGGAGCAAGCCAACCTCGCATTTCTTCAATTGCAACCGCCGTATATTGTAAAATAACATTCTACGGTCCAATCTGAAAGCATTATTCGTGTTTTCATCTGGAAATTAGTTAATCAGCATATAGCAGTTTAGAAAAAGTTTAAAAAATAATTTTTATTTTTTTGAGTAAATTGTAACTAAAATAGTCAAGAAACTTGACCCTTCTGTTTGCATAAGATATAGCAAATAATTTATTACAACTTTTTTTGAAATATATCGATTCTTTTTAATGCGTAGTACTCAGAAAACAGTTGGAGACAAGCGGATGTGCGTAAAACCATATCAAAATGCGTTAGAAAGCATGGAGCAAGCCAATCTCGCATTTCTTCAATTGCAACCGCCGTATATTGTAAAATAACATTCTACGGTCCAATCTGAAAGCATTATTCGTGTTTTCATCTGGAAATTAGTTAATCAGCATATAGCAGTTTAGAAAAAGTTTAAAAAATAATTTTTATTTTTTTGAGTAAATTGTAACTAAAATAGTCAAGAAACTTGACCCTTCTGTTTGCATAAGATATAGCAAATAATTTATTACAACTTTTTTTGAAATATATCGATTCTTTTTAATGCGTAGTACTCAGAAAACAGTTGGAGACAAGCGGATGTGCGTAAAACCATATCAAAATGCGTTAGAAAGCATGGAGCAAGCCAATCTCGCATTTCTTCAATTGCAACCGCCGTATATTGTAAAATAACATTCTACGGTCCAATCTGAAAGCATTATTCGTGTTTTCATCTGGAAATTAATTAATCAGCATATAGCAGTTTAGAAAAAGTTTAAAAAATAATTTTTATTTTTTTGAGTAAATTGTAACTAAAATAGTCAAGAAACTTGACCCTTCTGTTTGCATAAGATATAGCAAATAATTTATTACAACTTTTTTTGAAATATATCGATTCTTTTTAATGCGTAGTACTCAGAAAACAGTTGGAGACAAGCGGATGTGCGTAAAACCATATCAAAATGCGTTAGAAAACATGGAGCAAGCCAACCTCGCATTTCTTCAATTGCAACCGCCGTATATTGTAAAATATCATTCTACGGTCCAATCTGAAAGCATTATTCGTGTTTTCATCTGGAAATTAGTTAATCAGCATATAGCAGTTTAGAAAAAGTTTAAAAAATAATTTTTATTTTTTTGAGTAAATTGTAACTAAAATAGTCAAGAAACTTGACCCTTCTGTTTGCATAAGATATAGCAAATAATTTATTACAACTTTTTTTGAAATATATCGATTCTTTCTAATGCGTAGTACTCAGAAAACAGTTGGAGACAAGCGGATGTGCGTAAAACCATATCAAAATGCGTTAGAAAGCATGGAGCAAGCCAACCTCGCATTTCTTCAATTGCAACCGCCGTATATTGTAAAATAACATTCTACGGTCCAATCTGAAAGCATTATTCGTGTTTTCTTCTGGAAATTAGTTAATCAGCATATAGCAGTTTATAAAAAGTTTAAAAAATAATATTTATTCTTTTGAGTAAATTGTAACTAAAATAGTCAAGAAACTTGACCCTTCTGTTTGCATAAGATATAGCAAATAATTTATTACAACTTTTTTTTGAAATATATCGATTCTTTTTAATGCGTAGTACTCAGAAAACAGTTGGAGACAAGCGGATGTGCGTAAAACCATATCAAAATGCGTTAGAAAACATGGAGCAAGCCAACCTCGCATTTCTTCAATTGCAACCGCCGTATATTGTAAAATAACATTCTACGGTCCAATCTGAAAGCATTATTCGTGTTTTCATCTGGAAATTAGTTAATCAGCATCTAGCAGTTTAGAAAAAGTTTAAAAAATAATTTTTATTTTTTTGAGTAAATTGTAACTAAAATAGTCAAGAAACTTGACCCTTCTGTTTGCATAAGATATAGCAAATAATTTATTACAACTTTTTTTGATATATATCGATTCTTTTTAATGCGTAGTACTCAGAAAACAGTTGGAGACAAGCGGATGTGCGTAAAACCATATCAAAATGCGTTAGAAAGCATGGAGCAAGCCAACCTCGCATTTCTTCAATTGCAACCGCCGTATATTGTAAAATAACATTCTACGATACAATCTGAAAGCATTATTCGTGTTTTCATCTGGAAATTAGTTAATCAGCATATAGCAGTTTAGAAAAAGTTTAAAAAATAATTTTTATTTTTTTGAGTAAATTGTAACTAAAATAGTCAAGAAACTTGACCCTTCTGTTTGCATAAGATATAGCAAATAATTTATTACAACTTTTTTTGAAATATATCGATTCTTTTTAATGCGTAGTACTCAGAAAACAGTTGGAGACAAGCGGATGTGCGTAATACCATATCAAAATGCGTTAGAAAGCATGGAGCAAGCCAACCTCGCATTTCTTCAATTGCAACCGCCGTATATTGTAAAATAACATTCTACGGTCCAATCTGAAAGCATTATTCGTGTTTTCATTTGGAAATTAGTTAATCAGCATATAGCAGTTTAGAAAAAGTTTAAAAAATAATTTTTATTTTTTTGAGTAAATTGTAACTAAAATAGTCAAGAAACTTGACCCTTCTGTTTGCATAAGATATAGCAAATAATTTATTACAACTTTTTTTGAAATATATCGATTCTTTTTAATGCGTAGTACTCAGAAAACAGTTGGAGACAAGCGGATGTGCGTAAAACCATATCAAAAAGCGTTGGAAAGCATGGAGCAAGCCAACCTCGCATTTCTTCAATTGCTACCGCCGTATATTGTAAAATAACATTCTACGGTCCAATCTGAAAGCTCTATTCGTGTTTTCATCTGGAAATTAGTTAATCAGCATATAGCAGTTTATAAAAGGTTTAAAAAATAATATTTATTTTTTTGAGTAAATTGTAACTAAAGCAGTCAAGAAACTTGACCCTTCTGTTTGCATAAGATATAGCAAATAATTTATTACAACTTTTTTTGAAATATATCGATTCTTTTTAATGCGTAGTACTCAGAAAACAGTTGGAGAAAAGCGGATGTGCGTAAAACCATATCAAAATGCGTTAGAAAGCATGGAGCAAGCCAACCTCGCATTTCTTCAATTGCAACCGCCGTATATTGTAAAATAACATTCTACGGTCCAATCTGAAAGCATTATTCGTGTTTTCATCTGGAAATTAGTTAATCAGCATATAGCAGTTTAGAAAAAGTTTAAAAAATAATTTTTGTTTTTTTGAGTAAATTGTAACTAAAATAGTCAAGAAACTTGACCCTTCTGTTTGCATAAGATATAGCAAATAATTTATTACAACTTTTTTTGAAATATATCGATTCTTTTTAATGCGTAGTACTCAGAAAACAGTTGGAAACAAGCGGATGTGCGTAAAACCATATCAAAATGCGTTAGAAAGCATGGAGCAAGCCAATCTCGCATTTCTTCAATTGCAACCGCCGTATATTGTAAAATAACATTCTACGGTCCAATCTGAAAGCATTATTCGTGTTTTCATCTGGAAATTAATTAATCAGCATATAGCAGTTTAGAAAAAGTTTAAAAAATAATTTTTATTTTTTTGAGTAAATTGTAACTAAAATAGTCAAGAAACTTGACCCTTCTGTTTGCATAAGATATAGCAAATAATTTATTACAACTTTTTTTGAAATATATCGATTCTTTTTAATGCGTAGTACTCAGAAAACAGTTGGAGACAAGCGGATGTGCGTAAAACCATATCAAAATGCGTTAGAAAACATGGAGCAAGCCAACCTCGCATTTCTTCAATTGCAACCGCCGTATATTGTAAAATAACATTCTACGGTCCAATCTGAAAGCATTATTCGTGTTTTCATCTGGAAATTAGTTAATCAGCATATAGCAGTTTAGAAAAAGTTTAAAAAATAATTTTTATTTTTTTGAGTAAATTGTAACTAAAATAGTCAAGAAACTTGACCCTTCTGTTTGCATAAGATATAGCAAATAATTTATTACAACTTTTTTTGAAATATATCGATTCTTTCTAATGCGTAGTACTCAGAAAACAGTTGGAGACAAGCGGATGTGCGTAATACCATATCAAAATACGTTAGAAAGCATGGAGCAAGCCAACCTCGCATTTCTTCAATTGCAACCGCCGTATATTGTAAAATAACATTCTACGGTCCAATCTGAAAGCATTATTCGTGTTTTCATCTGGAAATTAGTTAATCAGCATATAGCAGTTTAGAAAAAGTTTAAAAAATAATTTTTATTTTTTGAGTAAATTGTAACTAAAATAGTCAAGAAACTTGACCCTTCTGTTTGCATAAGATATAGCAAATAATTTATTACAACTTTTTTTGAAATATAACGATTCTTTTTAATGCGTAGTACTCAGAAAACAGTTGGAGACAAGCGGATGTGCGTAAAACCATATCAAAATGCGTTAGAAAGCATGGAGCAAGCCAACCTCGCATTTCTTCAATTGCAACCGCCGTATATTGTAAAATAACATTCTACGGTCCAATCTGAAAGCATTATTCGTGTTTTCATCTGGAAATTAGTTAATCAGCATATAGCAGTTTATAAAAGGTTTAAAAAATAATATTTATTTTTTTGAGTAAATTGTAACTAAAACAGTCAAGAAACTTGACCCTTCTGTTTGCATAAGATATAGCAAATAATTTATTACAACTTTTTTTGAAATATATCGATTCTTTTTAATGCGTAGTACTCAGAAAACAGTTGGAGACAAGCGGATGTGCGTAAAACCATATCAAAATGCGTTAGAAAGCATGGAGCAAGCCAACCTCGCATTTCTTCAATTGCAACCGCCGTATATTGTAAAATAACATTCTACGGTCCAATCTGACAGCATTATTCGTGTTTTCATCTGGAAATTAGTTAATCAGCATATAGCAGTTTAGAAAAAGTTTAAAAAATAAATTTTATTTTTTTGAGTAAATTGTAACTAAAATAGTCAAGAAACTTGACCCTTCTGTTTGCATAAGATATAGCAAATAATTTATTACAACTTTTTTTGAAATATAACGATTCTTTTTAATGCGTAGTACTCAGAAAACAGTTGGAGACAAGCGGATGTGCGTAAAACCATATCAAAATGCGTTAGAAAGCATGGAGCAAGCCAACCTCGCATTTCTTCAATTGCAACCGCCGTATATTGTAAAATAACATTCTACGGTCCAATCTGAAAGCATTATTCGTGTTTTCTTCTGGAAATTAGTTAATCAGCATATAGCAGTTTATAAAAAGTTTAAAAAATAATTTTTATTTTTTTGAGTAAATTGTAACTAAAATAGTCAAGAAGCTTGACCCTTCTGTTTGCATAAGATATAGCAAATAATTTATTACAACTTTTTTTAAAATATATTGATTCTTTTTAATGCGTAGTACTCAGAAAACAGTTGGAGACAAGCGGATGTGCGTAAAACCATATCAAAATGCGTTAGAAAGCATGGAGCAAGCCAACCTCGCATTTCTTCAATTGCAACCGCCGTATATTGTAAAATAACATTCTACGGTCCAATCTGAAAGCATTATTCGTGTTTTCATCTGGAAATTAGTTAATCAGCATATAGCAGTTTAGAAAAAGTTTAAAAAATAATTTTTATTTTTTTGAGTAAATTGTAACTAAAATAGTCAAGAAACTTGACCCTTCTGTTTGCATAAGATATAGCAAATAATTTATTACAACTTTTTTTGAAATATATCGATTCTTTTTAATGCGTAGTACTCAGAAAACAGTTGGAGACAAGCGGATGTGCGTAATACTATATCAAAATGCGTTAGAAAGCATGGAGCAAGCCAACCTCGCATTTCTTCAATTGCAATCGCCGTATATTGTAAAATAACATTCTACGGTCCAATCTGAAAGCATTATTCGTGTTTTCATCTGGAAATTAGTTAATCAGCATATAGCAGTTTAGAAAAAGTTTAAAAAATAATTTTTATTTTTTTGAGTAAATTGTAACTAAAATAGTCAAGAAACTTGACCCTTCTGTTTGCATAAGATATAGCAAATAATTTATTACAACTTTTTTTGAAATATAACGATTCTTTTTAATGCGTAGTACTCAGAAAACAGTTGGAGACAAGCGGATGTGCGTAAAACCATATCAAAATGCGTTAGAAAGCATGGAGCAAGCCAACCTCGCATTTCTTCAATTGCAACCGCCGTATATTGTAAAATAACATTCTACGGTCCAATCTGAAAGCATTATTCGTGTTTTCATCTGGAAATTAGTTAATCAGCATATAGCAGTTTATAAAAGGTTTAAAAAATAATATTTATTTTTTTGAGTAAATTGTAACTAAAACAGTCAAGAAACTTGACCCTTCTGTTTGCATAAGATATAGCAAATAATTTATTACAACTTTTTTTGAAATATATCGATTCTTTTTAATGCGTAGTACTCAGAAAACAGTTGGAGACAAGCGGATGTGGGTAAAACCATATCAAAATGCGTTAGAAAGCATGGAGCAAGCCAACCTCGCATTTCTTCAATTGCAACCGCCGTATATTGTAAAATAACATTCTACGGTCCAATCTGAAAGCATTATTCGTGTTTTCATCTGGAAATTAGTTAATCAGCATATAGCAGTTTAGAAAAAGTTTAAAAAATAAATATTATTTTTTTGAGTAAATTGTAACTAAAATAGTCAAGAAACTTGACCCTTCTGTTTGCATAAGATATAGCAAATAATTTATTACAACTTTTTTTGAAATATATCGATTCTTTTTAATGCGTAGTACTCAGAAAACAGTTGGAGACAAGCGGATGTGCGTAAAATCATTTCAAAATGCGTTAGAAAGCATGGAGCAAGCCAATCTCGCATTTCTTCAATTGCAACCGCCGTATATTGTAAAATAACATTCTACGGTCCAATCTGAAAGCATTATTCGTGTTTTCATCTGGAAATTAGTTAATCAGCATATAGCAGTTTAGAAAAAGTTTAAAAAATAATTTTTATTTTTTTGAGTAAATTGTAACTAAAATAGTCAAGAAACTTGACCCTTCTGTTTGCATAAGATATAGCAAATAATTTATTACAACTTTTTTTGAAATATATCGATTCTTTCTAATGCGTAGTACTCAGAAAACAGTTGGAGACAAGCGGATGTGCGTAATACCATATCAAAATGCGTTAGAAAGCATGGAGCAAGCCAACCTCGCATTTCTTCAATTGCAACCGCCGTATATTGTAAAATAACATTCTACGGTCCAATCTGAAAGCATTATTCGTGTTTTCATCTGGAAATTAGTTAATCAGCATATAGCAGTTTAGAAAAAGTTTAAAAAATAATTTTTATTTTTTTGAGTAAATTGTAACTAAAATAGTCAAGAAACTTGACCCTTCTGTTTGCATAAGATATAGCAAATAATTTATTACAACTTTTTTTGATATATATCGATTCTTTTTAATGCGTAGTACTCAGAAAACAGTTGGAGACAAGCGGATGTGCGTAAAACCATATCAAAATGCGTTAGATAGCATGGAGCAAGCCAACCTCGCATTTCTTCAATTGCAACCGCCGTATATTGTAAAATAACATTCTACGGTCCAATCTGAAAGCATTATTCGTGTTTTCATCTGGAAATTAGTTAATCAGCATATAGCAGTTTAGAAAAAGTTTAAAAAATAATTTTTATTTTTTTGAGTAAATTGTAACTAAAATAGTCAAGCAACTTGACCCTTCTGTTTGCATAAGATATAGCAAATAATTTATTACAACTTTTTTTGAAATATATCGATTCTTTTTAATGCGTAGTACTCAGAAAACAGTTGGAGACAAGCGGATGTGCGTAAAACCATATCAAAATGCGTTAGAAAGCATGGAGCAAGCCAACCTCGCATTTCTTCAATTGCAACCGCCGTATATTGTAAAATAACATTCTACGGTCCAATCTGAAAGCATTATTCGTGTTTTCATCTGGAAATTAGTTAATCAGCATATAGCAGTTTAGAAAAAGTTTAAAAAATAATTTTTATTTTTTTGAGTAAATTGTAACTAAAATAGTCAAGAAACTTGACCCTTCTGTTTGCATAAGATATAGCAAATAATTTATTACAACTTTTTTTGAAATATATCGATTCTTTTTAATGCGTAGTACTCAGAAAACAGTTGGAGACAAGCGGATGTGCGTAAAACCATATCAAAATGCGTTAGAAAGCATGGAGCAAGCCAACCTCGCATTTCTTCAATTGCAACCGCCGTATATTGTAAAATAACATTCTACGGTCCAATCTGAAAGCATTATTCGTGTTTTCTTCTGGAAATTAGTGAATCAGCATATAGCAGTTTATAAAAAGTTTAAAAAATAATAATTATTTTTTTGAGTAAATTGTAACTAAAATAGTCAAGAAACTTGACCCTTCTGTTTGCATAAGATATAGCAAATAATTTATTACATTTTTTTTTGAAATATATCGATTCTTTTTAATGCGTAGTACTCAGAAAGCAGTTGGAGACAAGCGGATGTGCGTAAAACCATATCAAAATGCGTTAGAAAGCATGGAGCAAGCCAACCTCGCATTTCTTCAATTGCAACCGCCGTATATTGTAAAATAACATTCTACGGTCCAATCAGAAAGCATTATTCGTGTTTTCTTCTGGAAATTAGTTAATCAGCATATAGCAGTTTATAAAAAGTTTAAAAAATAATATTTATTTTTTTTAGTAAATTGTAACTAAAATAGTCAAGAAACTTGATTCTTCTGTTTGCATAAGATATAGCAAATAATTTATTACAACTTTTTTTGATATATATCGATTCTTTTTAATGCGTAGTACTCAGAAAACAGTTGGAGACAAGCGGATGTGCGTAAAACCATATCAAAATGCGTTAGATAGCATGGAGCAAGCCAACCTCGCATTTCTTCAATTGCAACCGCCGTATATTGTAAAATAACATTCTACGGTCCAATCTGAAAGCAATATTCGTGTTTTCATCTGGAAATTAGTTAATCAGCATATAGCAGTTTAGAAAAAGTTTAAAAAATAATTTTTATTTTTTTGAGTAAATTGTAACTAAAATAGTCAAGAAACTTGACCCTTCTGTTTGCATAAGATATAGCAAATAATTTATTACAACTTTTTTTAAATATATCGATTCTTTTTAATGCGTAGTACTCAGAAAACAGTTGGAGACAAGCGGATGTGCGTAAAACCATATCAAAATGCGTTAGAAAGCATGGAGCAAGCCAACCTCGCATTTCTTCAATTGCAACCGCCGTATATTGTAAAATAACATTCTACGGTCCAATCTGAAAGCATTATTCGTGTTTTCATCTGGAAATTAGTTAATCAGCATATAGCAGTTTAGAAAAAGTTTAAAAAATAATTTTTATTTTTTTGAGTAAATTGTAACTAAAATAGTCAAGAAACTTGACCCTTCTGTTTGCATAAGATATAGCAAATAATTTATTACAACTTTTTTTGAAATATATCGATTCTTTTTAATGCGTAGTACTCAGAAAACAGTTGGAGACAAGCGGATGTGCGTAAAACCATATCAAAATGCGTTAGAAAGCATGGAGCAAGCCAAACTCGCATTTCTTCAATTGCAACCGCCGTATATTGTAAAATAACATTCTACGGTCCAATCTGAAAGCATTATTCGTGTTTTCATCTGGAAATTAGTTAATCAGCATATAGCAGTTTAGAAAAAGTTTAAAAAATAAATTTTATTTTTTTGAGTAAATTGTAACTAAAATAGTCAAGAAACTTGACCCTTCTGTTTGCATAAGATATAGCAAATAATTTATTACAACTTTTTTTGAAATATATCGATTCTTTCTAATGCGTAGTACTCAGAAAACAGTTGGAGACAAGCGGATGTGCGTAATACCATATCAAAATGCGTTAGAAAGCATGGAGCAAGCCAACCTCGCATTTCTTCAATTGCAACCGCCGTATATTGTAAAATAACATTCTACGGTCCAATCTGAAAGCATTATTCGTGTTTTCATCTGGAAATTAGTTAATCAGCATATAGCAGTTTAGAAAAAGTTTAAAAAATTAATTTTTATTTTTTTGAGTAAATTGTAACTAAAATAGTCAAGAAACTTGACCCTTCTGTTTGCATAAGATATAGCAAATAATTTATTACAACTTTTTTTGAAATATATCGATTCTTTTTAATGCGTAGTACTCAGAAAACAGTTGGAGACAAGCGGATGTGCGTAAAACCATTTCAAAATGCGTTAGAAAGCATGGAGCAAGCCATTCTCGCATTTCTTCAATTGCAACCGCCGTATATTGTAAAATAACATTCTACGGTCCAATCTGAAAGCATTATTCGTGTTTTCATCTGGAAATTAGTTAATCAGCATATAGCAGTTTAGAAAAAGTTTAAAAAATAATTTTTATTTTTTTGAGTAAATTGTAACTAAAATAGTCAAGAAACTTGACCCTTCTGTTTGCATAAGATATAGCAAATAATTTATTACAACTTTTTTTGAAATATATCGATTCTTTTTAATGCGTAGTACTCAGAAAACAGTTGGAGACAAGCGGATGTGCGTAAAACCATATCAAAATGCGTTAGAAAGCATGGAGCAAGCCAACCTCGCATTTCTTCAATTGCAACCGCCGTATATTGTAAAATAACATTCTACGGTCCAATCTGAAAGCATTATTCGTGTTTTCATCTGGAAATTAGTTAATCAGCATATAGCAGTTTAGAAAAAGTTTAAAAAATAATTTTTATTTTTTTGAGTAAATTGTAACAAAAAAAGGCAAGAAACTTGACCCTTCTGTTTGCATAAGATATAGCAAATAATTTATTACAACTTTTTTTGAAATATATCGATTCTTTTTAATGCGTAGTACTCAGAAAACAGTTGAAGACAAGCGGATGTGCGTAAATCCATATCAAAATGCGTTAGAAAGCATGGAGCAAGCCAACCTCGCATTTCTTCAATTGCAACCGCCGTATATTGTAAAATAACATTCTACGGTCCAATCTGAAAGCATTATTCGTGTTTTCTTCTGGAAATTAGTTAATCAGCATATAGCAGTTTATAAAAAGTTTAAAAAATAATTTTTATTTTTTTGAAAAAATTGTAACTAAAATAGTCAAGAAACTTGACCCTTCTGTTTGCATAAGATATAGCAAATAATTTATTACAACTTTTTTTGAAATATATCGATTCTTTTTAATGCGTAGTACTCAGAAAACAGTTGGAGACAAGCGGATGTGCGTAAATCCATATCAAAATGCGTTAGAAAGCATGGAGCAAGCCAACCTCGCATTTCTTCAATTGCAACCGCCGTATATTGTAAAATAACATTCTACGGTCCAATCTGAAAGCATTATTCGTGTTTTCTTCTGGAAATTAGTTAATCAGCATATAGCAGTTTATAAAAAGTTTAAAAAATAATATTTATTTTTTTGAGTAAATTGTAACTAAAATAGTCAAGAAACTTGACCCTTCTGTTTGCATAAGATATAGCAAATAATTTATTACATTTTTTTTTGAAATATATCGATTCTTTTTAATGCGTAGTACTCAGAAAGCAGTTGGAGACAAGCGGATGTGCGTAAAACCATATCAAAATGCGTTAGAAAGCATGGAGCAAGCCAACCTCGCATTTCTTCAATTGCAACCGCCGTATATTGTAAAATAACATTCTACGGTCCAATCAGAAAGCATTATTCGTGTTTTCTTCTGGAAATTAGTTAATCAGCATATAGCAGTTTATAAAAAGTTTAAAAAATAATATTTATTTTTTTTAGTAAATTGTAACTAAAATAGTCAAGAAACTTGATTCTTCTGTTTGCATAAGATATAGCAAATAATTTATTACAACTTTTTTTGAAATATATCGATTCTTTTTAATGTGTAGTACTCAGAAAACAGTTGGAGACAAGCGGATGTGCGTAAAACCATATCAAAATGCGTTAGAAAGCATGGAGCAAGCCAACCTCGCATTTCTTCAATTGCAACCGCCGTATATTGTAAAATAACATTCTACGGTCCAATCTGAAAGCATTATTCGTGTTTTCTTCTGGAAATTAGTTAATCAGCATATAGCAGTTTATAAAAAGTTTAAAAAATAATATTTATTTTTTTGAGTAAATTGTAACTAAAATAGTCAAGAAACTTGACCCTTCTGTTTGCATAAGATATAGCAAATAATTTATTACAACTTTTTTTGAAATATATCGATTCTTTTTAATGCGTAGTACTCAGAAAACAGTTGGAGACAAGCGGATGTGCGTAAAACCATATCAAAATGCGTTAGAAAGCATGGAGCAAGCCAACCTCGCATTTCTTCAATTGCAACCGCCGTATATTGTAAAATAACATTCTACTGTCCAATCTGAAAGCATTATTCGTGTTTTCTTCTGGAAATTAGTTAATCAGCATATAGCAGTTTATAAAAAGTTTAAAAAATAATATTTATTTTTTTGAGTAAATTGTAACTAAAATAGTCAAGAAACTTGACCCTTCTGTTTGCATAAGATATAGCAAATAATTTATTACAACTTTTTTTGAAATATATCGATTCTTTTTAATGCGTAGTACTCAGAAAACAGTTGGAGACAAGCGGATGTGCGTAAAACCATTTCAAAATGCGTTAGAAAGCATGGAGCAAGCCAATCTCGCATTTCTTCAATTGCAACCGCCGTATATTGTAAAATAACATTCTACGGTCCAATCTGAAAGCATTATTCGTGTTTTCATCTGGAAATTAGTTAATCAGCATACAGCAGTTTAGAAAAAGTTTAAAAAATAATTTTTATTTTTTTGAGTAAATTGTAACTAAAATAGTCAAGAAACTTGACCCTTCTGTTTGCATAAGATATAGCAAATAATTTATTACAACTTTTTTTGATATATATCGATTCTTTTTAATGCGTAGTACTCAGAAAACAGTTGGAGACAAGCGGATATGCGTAAAACCATATCAAAATGCGTTAGAAAGCATGGAGCAAGCCAACCTCGCATTTCTTCAATTGCAACCGCCGTATATTGTAAAATAACATTCTACGGTCCAATCTGAAAGCATTATTCGTGTTTTCATCTGGAAATTAGTTAATCAGCATATAGCAGTTTAGAAAAAGTTTAAAAAATAATTTTTATTTTTTTGAGTAAATTGTAACTAAAATAGTCAAGAAACTTGACCCTTCTGTTTGCATAAGATATAGCAAATAATTTATTACAACTTTTTTTGAAATATAGCGATTCTCTTTAATGCGTAGTACTCAGAAAACAGTTGGATCCAAGCGGATGTGCGTAAAACCATATCAAAATGCGTTAGAAAGCATGGAGCAAGCCAATCTCGCATTTCTTCAATTGCAACCGCCGTATATTGTAAAATAACATTCTACGGTCCAATCTGAAAGCATTATTCGTGTTTTCATCTGGAAATTAGTTAATCAGCATATAGCAGTTTAGAAAAAGTTTAAAAAATAATTTTTATTTTTTTGAGTAAATTGTAACTAAAATAGTCAAGAAACTTTACCCTTCTGTTTGCATAAGATATAGCAAATAATTTATTACAACTTTTTTTGAAATATATCGATTCTTTCTAATGCGTAGTACTCAGAAAACAGTTGGAGACAAGCGGATGTGCGTAATACCATATCAAAATGCGTTAGAAAGCATGGAGCAAGCCAACCTCGCATTTCTTCAATTGCAACCGCCGTATATTGTAAAATAACATTCTACGGTCCAATCTGAAAGCATTATTCGTGTTTTCATCTGGAAATTAGTTAATCAGCATATAGCAGTTTAGAAAAAGTTTAAAAAATAATTTTTATTTTTTTGAGTAAATTGTAACTAAAATAGTCAAGAAACTTGACCCTTCTGTTTGCATAAGATATAGCAAATAATTTATTACAACTTTTTTTGAAATATATCGATTCTTTTTAATGCGTAGTACTCAGAAAACAGTTGGAGACAAGCGGATGTGCGTAAAACCATTTCAAAATGCGTTAGAAAGCATGGAGCAAGCCAATCTCGCATTTCTTCAATTGCAACCGCCGTATATTGTAAAATAACATTCTACGGTCCAATCTGAAAGCATTATTCGTGTTTTCATCTGGAAATTAGTTAATCAGCATATAGCAGTTTAGAAAAAGTTTAAAAAATAATTTTTATTTTTTTGAGTAAATTGTAACTAAAATAGTCAAGAAACTTGACCCTTCTGTTTGCATAAGATATAGCAAATAATTTATTACAACTTTTTTTGATATATATCGATTCTTTTTAATGCGTAGTACTCAGAAAACAGTTGGAGACAAGCGGATGTGCGTAAAACCATATCAAAATGCGTTAGAAAGCATGGAGCAAGCCAACCTCGCATTTCTTCAATTGCAACCGCCGTATATTGTAAAATAACATTCTACGGTCCAATCTGAAAGCATTATTCGTGTTTTCATCTGGAAATTAGTTAATCAGCATATAGCAGTTTAGAAAAAGTTTAAAAAATAATTTTTATTTTTTTGAGTAAATTGTAACTAAAATAGTCAAGAAACTTGACCCTTCTGTTTGCATAAGATATAGCAAATAATTTATTACAACTTTTTTTGAAATATATCGATTCTTATTAATGCGTAGTACTCAGAAAACAGTTGGAGACAAGCGGATGTGCGTAAAACCATATCAAAATGCGTTAGAAAGCATGGAGCAAGCCAACCTCGCATTTCTTCAATTGCAACCGCCGTATATTGTAAAATAACATTCTACGGTCCAATCTGAAAGCATTATTCGTGTTTTCTTCTGGAAATTAGTTAATCAGCATATAGCAGTTTATAAAAAGTTTAAAAAATAATTTTTATTTTTTTGAGTAAATTGTAACTAAAATAGTCAAGAAACTTGACCCTTCTGTTTGCATAAGATATAGCAAATAATTTATTACACCTTTTTTTGAAATATATCGATTCTTTTTAATGCGTAGTACTGAGAAAACAGTTGGAGACAAGCGGATGTGCGTAAAACCATATCAAAATGCGTTAGAAAGCATGGAGCAAGCCAACCTCGCATTTCTTCAATTGCAACCGCCGTATATTGTAAAATAACATTCTACGGTCCAATCTGAAAGCATTATTCGTGTTTTCATCTGGAAATTAGTTAATCAGCATATAGCAGTTTAGAAAAAGTTTAAAAAATAATTTTTATTTTTTTGAGTAAATTGTAACTAAAATAGTCAAGAAACTTGACCCTTCTGTTTGCATAAGATATAGCAAATAATTTATTACAACTTTTTTAGAAATATATCGATTCTTTTTAAAGCGTAGTACTCAGAAAACAGTTGGAGACAAGCGGATGTGCGTAAAACCATATCAAAATGCGTTAGAAAGCATGGAGCAAGCCAATCTCGCATTTCTTCAATTGTAACCGCCGTATATTGTAAAATAACATTCTACGGTCCAATCTGAAAGCATTATTCGTGTTTTCATCTGGAAATTAGTTAATCAGCATATAGCAGTTTATAAAAAGTTTAAAAAATACTATTTATTTTTTGAGTAAATTGTAACTAAAATAGTCAAGAAACTTGACCCTTCTGTTTGCATAAGATATAGCAAATAATTTATTAGAACTTTTTTTGAAATATATCGATTCTTTTTAATGCGTAGTACTGAGAAAACAGTTGGAGACAAGCGGATGTGCGTAAAACCATATCAAAATGCGTTAGAAAGCATGGAGCAAGCCAACCTCGCATTTCTGCAATTGCAACCGCCGTATATTGTAAAATAACATTCTACGGTCCAATCTGAAAGCATTATTCGTGTTTTCTTCTGGAAATTAGTTAATCAGCATATAGCAGTTTATAAAAAGTTTAAAAAATAATATTTATTTTTTTAGTAAATTGTAACTAAAATAGTCAAGAAACTTGACCCTTCTGTTTGCATAAGATATAGCAAATAATTTATTACAACTTTTTTTGAAATATATCGATTCTTTTTAATGCGTAGTACTTAGAAAACAGTTGGAGAAAAGCGGATGTGCGTAAAACCATATCAAAATGCGTTAGAAAGCATGGAGCAAGCCAACCTCGCATTTCTTCAATTGCAACCGCCGTATATTGTAAAATAACATTCTACGGTCCAATCTGAAAGCATTATTCGTGTTTTCATCTGGAAATTACTTAATCAGCATATAGCAGTTTAGAAAAAGTTTAAAAAATAATTTTTAATTTTTTGAGTAAATTGTAACTAAAATAGTCAAGAAACTTGACCCTTCTGTTTGCATAAGATATAGCAAATAATTTATTACAACTTTTTTTGATATATATCGATTCTTTTTAATGCGTAGTACTCAGAAAACAGTTGGAGACAAGCGGATGTGCGTAAAACCATATCAAAATGCGTTAGAAAGCATGGAGCAAGCCAACCTCGCATTTCTTCAATTGCAACCGCCGTATATTGTAAAATAACATTCTACGGTCAAATCTGAAAGCATTATTCGTGTTTTCATCTGGAAATTAGTTAATCAGCATATAGCAGTTCAGAAAAAGTTTAAAAAATAATTTTTATTTTTTTGAGTAAATTGTAACTAAAATAGTCAAGAAACTTGACCCTTCTGTTTGCATAAGAAATAGCAAATAATTTATTACAACTTTTTTTGAAATATATCGATACTTTTTAATGCGTAGTACTCAGAAAACAGTTGGAGACAAGCGGATGTGCGTAAAACCATATCAAAATGCGTTAGAAAGCATGGAGCAAGCCAATCTCGCATTTCTTCAATTGCAACCGCCGTATATTGTAAAATAACATTCTACGGTCCAATCTGAAAGCATTATTCGTGTTTTTATTTGGAAATTAGTTAATCAGCATATAGCAGTTTAGAAAAAGTTTAAAAAATAATTTTTATTTTTTTGAGTAAATTGTAACTAAAATAGTCAAGAAACTTGACCCTTCTGTTGGCATAAGATATAGCAAATAATTTATTACAACTTTTTTTGAAATATATCGATTCTTTCTAATGCGTAGTACTCAGAAAACAGTTGGAGACAAGCGGATGTGCGTAATACCATATCAAAATGCGTTAGAAAGCATGGAGCAAGCCAACCTCGCATTTCTTCAATTGCAACCGCCGTATATTGTAAAATAACATTCTACGGTCCAATCTGAAAGCATTATTCGTGTTTTCATCTGGAAATTAGTTAATCAGCATATAGCAGTTTAGAAAAAGTTTAAAAAATAATTTTTATTTTTTTGAGTAAATTGTAACTAAAATAGTCAAGAAACTTGACCCTTCTGTTTGCATAAGATATAGCAAATAATTTATTACAACTTTTTTTGAAATATATCGATTCTTTTTAATGCGTAGTACTCAGAAAACAGTTGGAGACAAGCGGATGTGCGTAAAACCATTTCAAAATGCGTTAGAAAGCATGGAGCAAGCCAATCTCGCATTTCTTCAATTGCAACCGCCGTATATTGTAAAATAACATTCTACGGTCCAATCTGAAAGCATTATTCGTGTCTTCATCTGGAAATTAGTTAATCAGCATATAGCAGTTTAGAAAAAGTTTAAAAAATAATTTTTATTTTTTTGAGTAAATTGTAACTAAAATAGTCAAGAAACTTGACCCTTCTGTTTGCATAAGATATAGCAAATAATTTATTACAACTTTTTTTGATATATGTCGATTCTTTTTAATGCGTAGTACTCAGAAAACAGTTGGAGACAAGCGGATGTGCGTAAAACCATATCAAAATGCGTTAGAAAGCATGGAGCAAGCCAACCTCGCATTTCTTCAATTGCAACCGCCGTATATTGTAAAATAACATTCTACGGTCCAATCTGAAAGCATTATTCGTGTTTTCATCTGGAAATTAGTTAATCAGCATATAGCAGTTTAGAAAAAGTTTAAAAAATAATTTTAATTTTTTTGAGTAAATTGTAACTAAAATAGTCAAGAAACTTGACCCTTCTGTTTGCATAAGATATAGCAAATAATTTATTACAACTTTTTTTGAAATATATCGATTCTTATTAATGCGTAGTACTCAGAAAACAGTTGGAGACAAGCGGATGTGCGTAAAACCATATCAAAATGCGTTAGAAAGCATGGAGCAAGCCAACCTCGCATTTCTTCAATTGCAACCGCCGTATATTGTAAAATAACATTCTACGGTCCAATCTGAAAGCATTATTCGTGTTTTCTTCTGGAAATTAGTTAATCAGCATATAGCAGTTTATAAAAAGTTTAAAAAATAATTTTTATTTTTTTGAGTAAATTGTAACTAAAATAGTCAAGAAACTTGACCCTTCTGTTTGCATAAGATATAGCAAATAATTTATTACACCTTTTTTTGAAATATATCGATTCTTTTTAATGCGTAGTACTGAGAAAACAGTTGGAGACAAGCGGATGTGCGTAAAACCATATCAAAATGCGTTAGAAAGCATGGAGCAAGCCAACCTCGCATTTCTTCAATTGCAACCGCCGTATATTGTAAAATAACATTCTACGGTCCAATCTGAAAGCATTATTCGTGTTTTCATCTGGAAATTAGTTAATCAGCATATAGCAGTTTAGAAAAAGTTTAAAAAATAATTTTTATTTTTTTGAGTAAATTGTAACTAAAATAGTCAAGAAACTTGACCCTTCTGTTTGCATAAGATATAGCAAATAATTTATTACAACTTTTTTTGAAATATATTGATTCTTTTTAATGCGTAGTACTCAGAAAACAGTTGGAGACAAGCGGATGTGCGTAAAACCATATCAAAATGCGTTAGAAAGCATGGAGCAAGCCAATCTCGCATTTCTTCAATTGTAACCGCCGTATATTGTAAAATAACATTCTACGGTCCAATCTGAAAGCATTATTCGTGTTTTCATCTGGAAATTAGTTAATCAGCATATAGCAGTTTATAAAAAGTTTAAAAAATACTATTTATTTTTTGAGTAAATTGTAACTAAAATAGTCAAGAAACTTGACCCTTCTGTTTGCATAAGATATAGCAAATAATTCATTAGAACTTTTTTTGAAATATATCGATTCTTTTTAATGCGTAGTACTCAGAAAACAGTTGGAGACAAGCGGATGTGCGTAAAACCATATCAAAATGCGTTAGAAAGCATGGAGCAAGCCAACCTCGCATTTCTGCAATTGCAACCGCCGTATATTGTAAAATAACATTCTACGGTCCAATCTGAAAGCATTATTCGTGTTTTCTTCTGGAAATTAGTTAATCAGCATATAGCAGTTTATAAAAAGTTTAAAAAATAATATTTATTTTTTTAGTAAATTGTAACTAAAATAGTCAAGAAACTTGACCCTTCTGTTTGCATAAGATATAGCAAATAATTTATTACAACTTTTTTTGAAATATATCGATTCTTTTTAATGCGTAGTACTTAGAAAACAGTTGGAGAAAAGCGGATGTGCGTAAAACCATATCAAAATGCGTTAGAAAGCATGGAGCAAGCCAACCTCGCATTTCTTCAATTGCAACCGCCGTATATTGTAAAATAACATTCTACGGTCCAATCTGAAAGCATTATTCGTGTTTTCATCTGGAAATTAGTTAATCAGCATATAGCAGTTTAGAAAAAGTTTAAAAAATAATTTTTATTTTTTTGAGTAAATTGTAACTAAAATAGTCAAGAAACTTGACCCTTCTGTTTGCATAAGATATAGCAAATAATTTATTACAACTTTTTTTGATATATATCGATTCTTTTTAATGCGTAGTACTCAGAAAACAGTTGGAGACAAGCGGATGTGCGTAAAACCATATCAAAATGCGTTAGAAAGCATGGAGCAAGCCAACCTCGCATTTCTTCAATTGCAACCGCCGTATATTGTAAAATAACATTCTACGGTCAAATCTGAAAGCATTATTCGTGTTTTCATCTGGAAATTAGTTAATCAGCATATAGCAGTTCAGAAAAAGTTTAAAAAATAATTTTTATTTTTTTGAGTAAATTGTAACTAAAATAGTCAAGAAACTTGACCCTTCTGTTTGCATAAGAAATAGCAAATAATTTATTACAACTTTTTTTGAAATATATCGATTCTTTTTAATGCGTAGTACTCAGAAAACAGTTGGAGACAAGCGGATGTGCGTAAAACCATATCAAAATGCGTTAGAAAGCATGGAGCAAGCCAATCTCGCATTTCTTCAATTGCAACCGCCGTATATTGTAAAGTAACATTCTACGGTCCAATCTGAAAGCATTATTCGTGTTTTTATTTGGAAATTAGTTAATCAGCATATAGCAGTTTAGAAAAAGTTTAAAAAATAATTTTTATTTTTTTGAGTAAATTGTAACTAAAATAGTCAAGAAACTTGACCCTTCTGTTTGCATAAGATATAGCAAATAATTTATTACAACTTTTTTTGAAATATATCGATTCTTTTTAATGCGTAGTACTCAGAAAACAGTTGGAGACAAGCGGATGTGCGTAAAACCATTTCAAAATGCGTTAGAAAGCATGGAGCAAGCCAATCTCGCATTTCTTCAATTGCAACAGCCGTATATTGTAAAATAACATTCTACGGTCCAATCTGAAAGCATTATTCGTGTTTTCATCTGGAAATTAGTTAATCAGCATATAGCAGTTTAGAAAAAGTTTAAAAAATAATTTTTATTTTTTTGAGTAAATTGTAACTAAAATAGTCAAGAAACTAGACCCTTCTGTTTGCATAAGATATAGCAAATAATTTATTACAACTTTTTTTGATATATATCGATTCTTTTTAATGCGTAGTACTCAGAAAACAGTTGGAGACAAGCGGATGTGCGTAAAACCATATCAAAATGCGTTAGAAAGCATGGAGCAAGCCAACCTCGCATTTCTTCAATTGCAACCGCCGTATATTGTAAAATAACATTCTACGGTCCAATCTGAAAGCATTATTCGTGTTTTCATCTGGAAATTAGTTAATCAGCATATAGCAGTTTAGAAAAAGTTTAAAAAATAATTTTTATTTTTTTGAGTAAATTGTAACTAAAATAGTCAAGAAACTTGACCCTTCTGTTTGCATAAGATATAGCAAATAATTTATTACAACTTTTTTTGATATATATCGATTCTTTTTAATGCGTAGTACTCAGAAAACAGTTGGAGACAAGCGGATGTGCGTAAAACCATATCAAAATGCGTTAGAAAGCATGGAGCAAGCCAACCTCGCATTTCTTCAATTGCAACCGCCGTATATTGTAAAATAACATTCTACGGTCCAATCTGAAAGCATTATTCGTGTTTTCATCTGGAAATTAGTTAATCAGCATATAGCAGTTTAGAAAAAGTTTAAAAAATAATTTTTATTTTTTTGAGTAAATTGTAACTAAAATAGTCAAGAAACTTGACCCTTCTGTTTGCATAAGATATAGCAAATAATTTATTACAACTTTTTTTGATATATATCGATTCTTTTTAATGCGTAGTACTCAGAAAACAGTTGGAGACAAGCGGATGTGCGTAAAACCATATCAAAATGCGTTAGAAAGCATGGAGCAAGCCAACCTCGCATTTCTTCAATTGCAACCGCCGTATATTGTAAAATAACATTCTACGGTCAAATCTGAAAGCATTATTCGTGTTTTCATCTGGAAATTAGTTAATCAGCATATAGCAGTTCAGAAAAAGTTTAAAAAATAATTTTTATTTTTTTGAGTAAATTGTAACTAAAATAGTCAAGAAACTTGACCCTTCTGTTTGCATAAGAAATAGCAAATAATTTATTACAACTTTTTTTGAAATATATCGATTCTTTTTAATGCGTAGTACTCAGAAAACAGTTGGAGACAAGCGGATGTGCGTAAAACCATATCAAAATGCGTTAGAAAGCATGGAGCAAGCCAATCTCGCATTTCTTCAATTGCAACCGCCGTATATTGTAAAATAACATTCTACGGTCCAATCTGAAAGCATTATTCGTGTTTTTATTTGGAAATTAGTTAATCAGCATATAGCAGTTTAGAAAAAGTTTAAAAAATAATTTTTATTTTTTTGAGTAAATTGTAACTAAAATAGTCAAGAAACTTGACCCTTCTGTTTGCATAAGATATAGCAAATAATTTATTACAACTTTTTTTGAAATATATCGATTCTTTCTAATGCGTAGTACTCAGAAAACAGTTGGAGACAAGCGGATGTGCGTAAAACCATATCAAAATGCGTTAGAAAGCATGGAGCAAGCCAATCTCGCATTTCTTCAATTGCAACCGCCGTATATTGTAAAATAACATTCTACGGTCCAATCTGAAAGCATTATTCGTGTTTTCATCTGGAAATTAGTTAATCAGCATATAGCAGTTTAGAAAAAGTTTAAAAAATAATTTTTATTTTTTTGAGTAAATTGTAACTAAAATAGTCAAGAAACTTGACCCTTCTGTTTGCATAAGATATAGCAAATAATTTATTACAACTTTTTTTGATATATATCGATTCTTTTTAATGCGTAGTACTCAGAAAACAGTTGGAGACAAGCGGATGTGCGTAAAACCATATCAAAATGCGTTAGAAAGCATGGAGCAAGCCAACCTCGCATTTCTTCAATTGCAACCGCCGTATATTGTAAAATAACATTCTACGGTCCAATCTGAAAGCATTATTCGTGTTTTCATCTGGAAATTAGTTAATCAGCATATAGCAGTTTAGAAAAAGTTTAAAAAATAATTTTTATTTTTTTGAGTAAATTGTAACTAAAATAGTCAAGAAACTTGACCCTTCTGTTTGCATAAGATATAGCAAATAATTTATTACAACTTTTTTTGATATATATCGATTCTTTTTAATGCGTAGTACTCAGAAAACAGTTGGAGACAAGCGGATGTGCGTAAAACCATATCAAAATGCGTTAGAAAGCATGGAGCAAGCCAACCTCGCATTTCTTCAATTGCAACCGCCGTATATTGTAAAATAACATTCTACGGTCCAATCTGAAAGCATTATTCGTGTTTTCATCTGGAAATTAGTTAATCAGCATATAGCAGTTTATAAAAGGTTTAAAAAATAATATTTATTTTTTTGAGTAAATTGTAACTAAAATAGTCAAGAAACTTGACCCTTCTGTTTGCATAAGATATAGCAAATAATTTATTACAACTTTTTTTGAAATATATCGATTCTTTTTAATGCGTAGTACTCAGAAAACAGTTGGAGACAAGCGGATGTGCGTAAAACCATATCAAAATGCGTTAGAAAGCATGGAGCAAGCCAATCTCGCATTTCTTCAATTGTAACCGCCGTATATTGTAAAATAACATTCTACGGTCCAATCTGAAAGCATTATTCGTGTTTTCATCTGGAAATTAGTTAATCAGCATATAGCAGTTTATAAAAAGTTTAAAAAATACTATTTATTTTTTGAGTAAATTGTAACTAAAATAGTCAAGAAACTTGACCCTTCTGTTTGCATCAGATATAGCAAATAATTTATTAGAACTTTTTTTGAAATATATCGATTCTTTTTAATGCGTAGTACTCGGAAAACCGTTGGAGACAAGCGGATGTGCGTAAAACCATATCAAAATGCGTTAGAAAGCATGGAGCAAGCCAACCTCGCATTTCTGCAATTGCAACCGCCGTATATTGTAAAATAACATTCTACGGTCCAATCTGAAAGCATTATTCGTGTTTTCTTCTGGAAATTAGTTAATCAGCATATAGCAGTTTATAAAAAGTTTAAAAAATAATATTTATTTTTTTAGTAAATTGTAACTAAAATAATCAAGAAACTTGACCCTTCTGTTTGCATAAGATATAGCAAATAATTTATTACAACTTTTTTTGAAATATATCGATTCTTTTTAATGCGTAGTACTTAGAAAACAGTTGGAGAAAAGCGGATGTGCGTAAAACCATATCAAAATGCGTTAGAAAGCATGGAGCAAGCCAACCTCGCATTTCTTCAATTGCAACCGCCGTATATTGTAAAATAACATTCTACGGTCCAATCTGAAAGCATTATTCGTGTTTTCATCTGGAAATTAGTTGATCAGCATATAGCAGTTTAGAAAAAGTTTAAAAAATAATTTTTATTTTTTTGAGTAAATTGTAACTAAAATAGTCAAGAAACTTGACCCTTCTGTTTGCATAAGATATAGCAAATAATTTATTACAACTTTTTTTGATATATATCGATTCTTTTTAATGCGTAGTACTCAGAAAACAGTTGGAGACAAGCGGCTGTGCGTAAAACCATATCAAAATGCGTTAGAAAGCATGGAGCAAGCCAACCTCGCATTTCTTCAATTGCAACCGCCGTATATTGTAAAATAACATTCTACGGTCCAATCTGAAAGCATTATTCGTGTTTTCATCTGGAAATTAGTTAATCAGCATATAGCAGTTTAGAAAAAGTTTAAAAAATAATTTTTATTTTTTTGAGTAAATTGTAACTAAAATAGTCAAGAAACTTGACCCTTCTGTTTGCATAAGAAATAGCAAATAATTTATTACAACTTTTTTTGAAATATATCGATTCTTTTTAATGCGTAGTACTCAGAAAACAGTTGGAGACAAGCGGATGTGCGTAAAACCATATCAAAATGCGTTAGAAAGCATGGAGCAAGCCAATCTCGCATTTCTTCAATTGCAACCGCCGTATATTGTAAAATAACATTCTACGGTCCAATCTGAATACATTATTCGTGTTTTCATCTGGAAATTAGTTAATCAGCATATAGCAGTTTAGAAAAAGTTTAAAAAATAATTTTTATTTTTTTGAGTAAATTGTAACTAAAATAGTCAAGAAACTTGACCCTTCTGTTTGCATAAGATATAGCAAATAATTTATTACAACTTTTTTTGATATATATCGATTCTTTTTAATGCGTAGTACTCAGAAAACAGTTGGAGACAAGCGGATGTGCGTAAAACCATATCAAAATGCGTTAGAAAGCATGGAGCAAGCCAACCTCGCATTTCTTCAATTGCAACCGCCGTATATTGTAAAATAACATTCTACGGTCCAATCTGAAAGCATTATTCGTGTTTTTATTTGGAAATTAGTTAATCAGCATATAGCAGTTTAGAAAAAGTTTAAAAAATAATTTTTATTTTTTTGAGTAAATTGTAACTAAAATAGTCAAGAAACTTGACCCTTCTGTTTGCATAAGATATAGCAAATAATTTATTACAACTTTTTTTGAAATATATCGATTCTTTCTAATGCGTAGTACTCAGAAAACAGTTGGAGACAAGCGGATGTGCGTAAAACCATATCAAAATGCGTTAGAAAGCATGGAGCAAGCCAATCTCGCATTTCTTCAATTGCAACCGCCGTATATTGTAAAATAACATTCTACGGTCCAATCTGAAAGCATTATTCGTGTTTTCATCTGGAAATTAGTTAATCAGCATATAGCAGTTTAGAAAAAGTTTAAAAAATAATTTTTATTTTTTTGAGTAAATTGTAACTAAAATAGTCAAGAAACTTGACCCTTCTGTTTGCATAAGATATAGCAAATAATTTATTACAACTTTTTTTGATATATATCGATTCTTTTTAATGCGTAGTACTCAGAAAACAGTTGGAGACAAGCGGATGTGCGTAAAACCATATCAAAATGCGTTAGAAAGCATGGAGCAAGCCAACCTCGCATTTCTTCAATTGCAACCGCCGTATATTGTAAAATAACATTCTACGGTCCAATCTGAAAGCATTATTCGTGTTTTCATCTGGAAATTAGTTAATCAGCATATAGCAGTTTAGAAAAAGTTTAAAAAATAATTTTTATTTTTTTGAGTAAATTGTAACTAAAATAGTCAAGAAACTTGACCCTTCTGTTTGCATAAGATATAGCAAATAATTTATTACAACTTTTTTTGATATATATCGATTCTTTTTAATGCGTAGTACTCAGAAAACAGTTGGAGACAAGCGGATGTGCGTAAAACCATATCAAAATGCGTTAGAAAGCATGGAGCAAGCCAACCTCGCATTTCTTCAATTGCAACCGCCGTATATTGTAAAATAACATTCTACGGTCCAATCTGAAAGCATTATTCGTGTTTTCATCTGGAAATTAGTTAATCAGCATATAGCAGTTTATAAAAGGTTTAAAAAATAATATTTATTTTTTTGAGTAAATTGTAACTAAAATAGTCAAGAAACTTGACCCTTCTGTTTGCATAAGATATAGCAAATAATTTATTACAACTTTTTTTGAAATATATCGATTCTTTTTAATGCGTAGTACTCAGAAAACAGTTGGAGACAAGCGGATGTGCGTAAAACCATATCAAAATGCGTTAGAAAGCATGGAGCAAGCCAATCTCGCATTTCTTCAATTGTAACCGCCGTATATTGTAAAATAACATTCTACGGTCCAATCTGAAAGCATTATTCGTGTTTTCATCTGGAAATTAGTTAATCAGCATATAGCAGTTTATAAAAAGTTTAAAAAATACTATTTATTTTTTGAGTAAATTGTAACTAAAATAGTCAAGAAACTTGACCCTTCTGTTTGCATAAGATATAGCAAATAATTTATTAGAACTTTTTTTGAAATATATCGATTCTTTTTAATGCGTAGTACTCGGAAAACCGTTGGAGACAAGCGGATGTGCGTAAAACCATATCAAAATGCGTTAGAAAGCATGGAGCAAGCCAACCTCGCATTTCTGCAATTGCAACCGCCGTATATTGTAAAATAACATTCTACGGTCCAATCTGAAAGCATTATTCGTGTTTTCTTCTGGAAATTAGTTAATCAGCATATAGCAGTTTATAAAAAGTTTAAAAAATAATATTTATTTTTTTAGTAAATTGTAACTAAAATAATCAAGAAACTTGACCCTTCTGTTTGCATAAGATATAGCAAATAATTTATTACAACTTTTTTTGAAATATATCGATTCTTTTTAATGCGTAGTACTTAGAAAACAGTTGGAGAAAAGCGGATGTGCGTAAAACCATATCAAAATGCGTTAGAAAGCATGGAGCAAGCCAACCTCGCATTTCTTCAATTGCAACCGCCGTATATTGTAAAATAACATTCTACGGTCCAATCTGAAAGCATTATTCGTGTTTTCATCTGGAAATTAGTTGATCAGCATATAGCAGTTTAGAAAAAGTTTAAAAAATAATTTTTATTTTTTTGAGTAAATTGTAACTAAAATAGTCAAGAAACTTGACCCTTCTGTTTGCATAAGATATAGCAAATAATTTATTACAACTTTTTTTGATATATATCGATTCTTTTTAATGCGTAGTACTCAGAAAACAGTTGGAGACAAGCGGCTGTGCGTAAACCCATATCAAAATGCGTTAGAAAGCATGGAGCAAGCCAACCTCGCATTTCTTCAATTGCAACCGCCGTATATTGTAAAATAACATTCTACGGTCCAATCTGAAAGCATTATTCGTGTTTTCATCTGGAAATTAGTTAATCAGCATATAGCAGTTTAGAAAAAGTTTAAAAAATAATTTTTATTTTTTTGAGTAAATTGTAACTAAAATAGTCAAGAAACTTGACCCTTCTGTTTGCATAAGAAATAGCAAATAATTTATTACAACTTTTTTTGAAATATATCGATTCTTTTTAATGCGTAGTACTCAGAAAACAGTTGGAGACAAGCGGATGTGCGTAAAACCATATCAAAATGCGTTAGAAAGCATGGAGCAAGCCAATCTCGCATTTCTTCAATTGCAACCGCCGTATATTGTAAAATAACATTCTACGGTCCAATCTGAATACATTATTCGTGTTTTCATCTGGAAATTAGTTAATCAGCATATAGCAGTTTAGAAAAAGTTTAAAAAATAATTTTTATTTTTTTGAGTAAATTGTAACTAAAATAGTCAAGAAACTTGACCCTTCTGTTTGCATAAGATATAGCAAATAATTTATTACAACTTTTTTTGATATATATCGATTCTTTTTAATGCGTAGTACTCAGAAAACAGTTGGAGACAAGCGGATGTGCGTAAAACCATATCAAAATGCGTTAGAAAGCATGGAGCAAGCCAACCTCGCATTTCTTCAATTGCAACCGCCGTATATTGTAAAATAACATTCTACGGTCCAATCTGAAAGCATTATTCGTGTTTTCATCTGGAAATTAGTTAATCGGCATATAGCAGTTTAGAAAAAGTTTAAAAAATAATTTTTATTTTTTTGAGTAAATTGTAACTAAAATAGTCAAGAAACTTGACCCTTCTGTTTGCATAAGATATAGCAAATAATTTATTACAACTTTTTTTGATATATATCGATTCTTTTTAATGCGTAGTACTCAGAAAACAGTTGGAGACAAGCGGATGTGCGTAAAACCATATCAAAATGCGTTAGAAAGCATGGAGCAAGCCAACCTCGCATTTCTTCAATTGCAACCGCCGTATATTGTAAAATAACATTCTACGGTCCAATCTGAAAGCATTATTCGTGTTTTCATCTGGAAATTAGTTAAGCAGCATATAGCAGTTTAGAAAAAGTTTAAAAAATAATTTTTATTTTTTTGAGTAAATTGTAACTAAAATAGTCAAGAAACTTGACCCTTCTGTTTGCATAAGATATAGCAAATAATTTATTACAACTTTTTTTGATATATATCGATTCTTTTTAATGCGTAGTACTCAGAAAACAGTTGGAGACAAGCGGATGTGCGTAAAACCATATCAAAATGCGTTAGAAAGCATGGAGCAAGCCAACCTCGCATTTCTTCAATTGCAACCGCCGTATATTGTAAAATAACATTCTACGGTCAAATCTGAAAGCATTATTCGTGTTTTCATCTGGAAATTAGTTAATCAGCATATAGCAGTTCAGAAAAAGTTTAAAAAATAATTTTTATTTTTTTGAGTAAATTGTAACTAAAATAGTCAAGAAACTTGACCCTTCTGTTTGCATAAGAAATAGCAAATAATTTATTACAACTTTTTTTGAAATATATCGATTCTTTTTAATGCGTAGTACTCAGAAAACAGTTGGAGACAAGCGGATGTGCGTAAAACCATATCAAAATGCGTTAGAAAGCATGGAGCAAGCCAATCTCGCATTTCTTCAATTGCAACCGCCGTATATTGTAAAATAACATTCTACGGTCCAATCTGAAAGCATTATTCGTGTTTTTATTTGGAAATTAGTTAATCAGCATATAGCAGTTTAGAAAAAGTTTAAAAAATAATTTTTATTTTTTTGAGTAAATTGTAACTAAAATAGTCAAGAAACTTGACCCTTCTGTTTGCATAAGATATAGCAAATAATTTATTACAACTTTTTTTGAAATATATCGATTCTTTCTAATGCGTAGTACTCAGAAAACAGTTGGAGACAAGCGGATGTGCGTAAAACCATATCAAAATGCGTTAGAAAGCATGGAGCAAGCCAATCTCGCATTTCTTCAATTGCAACCGCCGTATATTGTAAAATAACATTCTACGGTCCAATCTGAAAGCATTATTCGTGTTTTCATCTGGAAATTAGTTAATCAGCATATAGCAGTTTAGAAAAAGTTTAAAAAATAATTTTTATTTTTTTGAGTAAATTGTAACTAAAATAGTCAAGAAACTTGACCCTTCTGTTTGCATAAGATATAGCAAATAATTTATTACAACTTTTTTTGATATATATCGATTCTTTTTAATGCGTAGTACTCAGAAAACAGTTGGAGACAAGCGGATGTGCGTAAAACCATATCAAAATGCGTTAGAAAGCATGGAGCAAGCCAACCTCGCATTTCTTCAATTGCAACCGCCGTATATTGTAAAATAACATTCTACGGTCCAATCTGAAAGCATTATTCGTGTTTTCATCTGGAAATTAGTTAATCAGCATATAGCAGTTTAGAAAAAGTTTAAAAAATAATTTTTATTTTTTTGAGTAAATTGTAACTAAAATAGTCAAGAAACTTGACCCTTCTGTTTGCATAAGATATAGCAAATAATTTATTACAACTTTTTTTGATATATATCGATTCTTTTTAATGCGTAGTACTCAGAAAACAGTTGGAGACAAGCGGATGTGCGTAAAACCATATCAAAATGCGTTAGAAAGCATGGAGCAAGCCAACCTCGCATTTCTTCAATTGCAACCGCCGTATATTGTAAAATAACATTCTACGGTCCAATCTGAAAGCATTATTCGTGTTTTCATCTGGAAATTAGTTAATCAGCATATAGCAGTTTATAAAAGGTTTAAAAAATAATATTTATTTTTTTGAGTAAATTGTAACTAAAATAGTCAAGAAACTTGACCCTTCTGTTTGCATAAGATATAGCAAATAATTTATTACAACTTTTTTTGAAATATATCGATTCTTTTTAATGCGTAGTACTCAGAAAACAGTTGGAGACAAGCGGATGTGCGTAAAACCATATCAAAATGCGTTAGAAAGCATGGAGCAAGCCAATCTCGCATTTCTTCAATTGTAACCGCCGTATATTGTAAAATAACATTCTACGGTCCAATCTGAAAGCATTATTCGTGTTTTCATCTGGAAATTAGTTAATCAGCATATAGCAGTTTATAAAAAGTTTAAAAAATACTATTTATTTTTTGAGTTAATTGTAACTAAAATAGTCAAGAAACTTGACCCTTCTGTTTGCATAAGATATAGCAAATAATTTATTAGAACTTTTTTTGAAATATATCGATTCTTTTTAATGCGTAGTACTCGGAAAACCGTTGGAGACAAGCGGATGTGCGTAAAACCATATCAAAATGCGTTAGAAAGCATGGAGCAAGCCAACCTCGCATTTCTGCAATTGCAACCGCCGTATATTGTAAAATAACATTCTACGGTCCAATCTGAAAGCATTATTCGTGTTTTCTTCTGGAAATTAGTTAATCAGCATATAGCAGTTTATAAAAAGTTTAAAAAATAATATTTATTTTTTTAGTAAATTGTAACTAAAATAATCAAGAAACTTGACCCTTCTGTTTGCATAAGATATAGCAAATAATTTATTACAACTTTTTTTGAAATATATCGATTCTTTTTAATGCGTAGTACTTAGAAAACAGTTGGAGAAAAGCGGATGTGCGTAAAACCATATCAAAATGCGTTAGAAAGCATGGAGCAAGCCAACCTCGCATTTCTTCAATTGCAACCGCCGTATATTGTAAAATAACATTCTACGGTCCAATCTGAAAGCATTATTCGTGTTTTCATCTGGAAATTAGTTAATCAGCATATAGCAGTTTAGAAAAAGTTTAAAAAATAATTTTTATTTTTTTGAGTAAATTGTAACTAAAATAGTCAAGAAACTTGACCCTTCTGTTTGCATAAGATATAGCAAATAATTTATTACAACTTTTTTTGATATATATCGATTCTTTTTAATGCGTAGTACTCAGAAAACAGTTGGAGACAAGCGGCTGTGCGTAAAACCATATCAAAATGCGTTAGAAAGCATGGAGCAAGCCAACCTCGCATTTCTTCAATTGCAACCGCCGTATATTGTAAAATAACATTCTACGGTCCAATCTGAAAGCATTATTCGTGTTTTCATCTGGAAATTAGTTAATCAGCATATAGCAGTTTAGAAAAAGTTTAAAAAATAATTTTTATTTTTTTGAGTAAATTGTAACTAAAATAGTCAAGAAACTTGACCCTTCTGTTTGCATAAGAAATAGCAAATAATTTATTACAACTTTTTTTGAAATATATCGATTCTTTTTAATGCGTAGTACTCAGAAAACAGTTGGAGACAAGCGGATGTGCGTAAAACCATATCAAAATGCGTTAGAAAGCATGGAGCAAGCCAATCTCGCATTTCTTCAATTGCAACCGCCGTATATTGTAAAATAACATTCTACGGTCCAATCTGAATACATTATTCGTGTTTTCATCTGGAAATTAGTTAATCAGCATATAGCAGTTTAGAAAAAGTTTAAAAAATAATTTTTAATTTTTTGAGTAAATTGTAACTAAAATAGTCAAGAAACTTGACCCTTCTGTTTGCATAAGATATAGCAAATAATTTATTACAACTTTTTTTGAAATATATCGATTCTTTTTAATGCGTAGTACTCAGAAAACAGTTGGAGACAAGCGGATGTGCGTAAAACCATTTCAAAATGCGTTAGAAAGCATGGAGCAAGCCAATCTCGCATTTCTTCAATTGCAACCGCCGTATATTGTAAAATAACATTCTACGGTCCAATCTGAAAGCATTATTCGTGTTTTCATCTGGAAATTATTTAATCAGCATATAGCAGTTTAGAAAAAGTTTAAAAAATAATTTTTATTTTTTTGAGTAAATTGTAACTAAAATAGTCAAGAAACTTGACCCTTCTGTTTGCATAAGATATAGCAAATAATTTATTACAACTTTTTTAGAAATATATCGATTCTTTTTAATGCGTAGTACTCAGAAAACAGTTGGAGACAAGCAGATGTGCGTAAAACCATATCAAAATGCGTTAGAAAGCATGGAGCAAGCCAATCTCGCATTTCTTCAATTGTAACCGCCGTATATTGTAAAATAACATTCTACGGTCCAATCTGAAAGCATTATTCGTATTTTCATCTGGAAATTAGTTAATCAGCATATAGCAGTTTATAAAAAGTTTAAAAAATACTATTTATTTTTTGAGTAAATTGTAACTAAAATAGTCAAGAAACTTGACCCTTCTGTTTGCATAAAATATAGCAAATAATTTATTGGAACTTTTTTTGAAATATATCGATTCTTTTTAATGCGTAGTACTCAGAAAACAGTTGGAGACAAGCGGATGTGCGTAAAACCATATCAAAATGCGTTAGAAAGCATGGAGCAAGCCAACCTCGCATTTCTGCAATTGCAACCGCCGTATATTGTAAAATAACATTCTACGGCCAATCTGAAAGCATTATTCGTGTTTTCTTCTGGAAATTAGTTAATCAGCATATAGCAGTTTATAAAAAGTTTAAAAAATAATATTTATTTTTTTAGTAAATTGTAACTAAAATAGTCAAGAAACTTGACCCTTCTGTTTGCATAAGATATAGCAAATAATTTATTACAACTTTTTTTGAAATATATCGATTCTTTTTAATGCGTAGTACTCAGAAAACAGTTGGAGACAAGCGGATGTGCGTAAAACCATATCAAAATGCGTTAGAAAGCATGGAGCAAGCCAATCTCGCATTTCTTCAATTGCAACCGCCGTATATTGTAAAATAACATTCTACGGTCCAATCTGAAAGCATTATACGTGTTTTCATCTGGAAATTAGTTAATCAGCATATAGCAGTTTATAAAAAGATTAAAAAATAATATTTATTTTTTGAGTAAATTGTAACTAAAATAGTCAAGAAACTTGACCCTTCTGTTTGCATAAGATATAGCAAATAATTTATTAGAACTTTTTTTGAAATATATCGATTCTTTTTAATGCGTAGTACTCAGAAAACAGTTGGAGACAAGCGGATGTGCGTAAAACCATATCAAAATGCGTTAGAAAGCATGGAGCAAGCCAATCTCGCATTTCTTCAATTGCAACCGCCGTATATTGTAAAATAACATTCTACGGTCCAATCTGAAAGCATTATACGTGTTTTCATCTGGAAATTAGTTAATCAGCATATAGCAGTTTATAAAAAGATTAAAAAATAATATTTATTTTTTGAGTAAATTGTAACTAAAATAGTCAAGAAACTTGACCCTTCTGTTTGCATAAGATATAGCAAATAATTTATTAGAACTTTTTTTGAAATATATCGATTCTTTTTAATGCGTAGTACTCAGAAAACAGTTGGAGACAAGCGGATGTGCGTAAAACCATATCAAAATGCGTTAGAAAGCATGGAGCAAGCCAACCTCGCATTTCTTCAATTGCAACCGCCGTATATTGTAAAATAACATTCTACGGTCCAATCTGAAAGCATTATTCGTGTTTTCTTCTGGAAATTAGTAAATCAGCATATAGCAGTTTATAAAAAGTTTAAAAAATAATATTTATTTTTTGAGTAAATTGTAACTAAAATAGTCAAGAACCTTGACCCTTCTGTTTGCATAAGATATAGCAAATAATTTATTACAACTTTTTTTGAAATATATTGATTCTTTTTAATGCGTAGTACTCAGAAAACAGTTGGAGACAAGCGGATGTGCGTAAAACTATATCAAAATGCGTTAGAAAGCATGGAGCAAGCCAACCTCGCATTTCTTCAATTGCAACCGCCGTATATTGTAAAATAACATTCTACGGTCCAATCTGAAAGCATTATTCGTGTTTTCATCTGGAAATTAGTTAATCAGCATATAGCAGTTTAGAAAAAGTTTAAAAAATAATATTTATTTTTTTGAGTAAATTGTAACTAAAATAGTCAAGAAACTTGACCCTTCTGTTTGCATAAGATATAGCAAATAATTTATTACAACTTTTTTTGATATATATCGATTCTTTTTAATGCGTAGTACTCAGAAAACAGTTGGAGACAAGCGGATGTGCGTAAAACCATATCAAAATGCGTTAGAAAGCATGGAGCAAGCCAACCTCGCATTTCTTCAATTGCAACCGCCGTATATTGTAAAATAACATTCTACGGTCCAATCTGAAAGCATTATTCGTGTTTTCATCTGGAAATTAGTTAATCAGCATATAGCAGTTTATAAAAAGTTTAAAAAATAATATTTATTTTTTGAGTAAATTGTAACTAAAATAGTCAAGAAACTTGACCCTTCTGTTTGCATAAGATATAGCAAATAATTTATTAGAACTTTTTTTGAAATATATCGATTCTTTTTAATGCGTAGTACTCAGAAAACAGTTGGAGACAAGCGGATGTGCGTAAAACCATATCAAAATGCGTTAGAAAGCATGGAGCAAGCCAACCTCGCATTTCTTCAATTGCAACCGCCGTATATTGTAAAATAACATTCTACGGTCCAATCTGAAAGCATTATTCGTGTTTTCTTCTGGAAATTAGTTAATCAGCATATAGCAGTTTATAAAAAGTTTAAAAAATAATATTTATTTTTTTGAGTAAATTGTAACTAAAATAGTCAAGAAACTTGACCCTTCTGTTTGCATAAGATATAGCAAATAATTTATTACAACTTTTTTTGAAATATATCGATTCTTTTTAATGCGTAGTACTTAGAAAACAGTTGGAGAAAAGCGGATGTGCGTAAAACCATATCAAAATGCGTTAGAAAGCATGGAGCAAGCCAACCTCGCATTTCTTCAATTGCAACCGCCGTATATTGTAAAATAACATTCTACGGTCCAATCTGAAAGCATTATACGTGTTTTCATCTGGAAATTAGTTAATCAGCATATAGCAGTTTATAAAAAGTTTAAAAAATAATATTTATTTTTTTTGTAAATTGTAACTAAAATAGTCAAGAAACTTGACCCTTCTGTTTGCATAAGATATAGCAAATAATTTATTAGAACTTTTTTTGAAATATATCGATTCTTTTTAATGCGTAGTACTCAGAAAACAGTTGGAGACAAGCGGATGTGCGTAAAACCATATCAAAATGCGTTAGAAAGCATGGAGCAAGCCAATCTCGCATTTCTTCAATTGCAACCGCCGTATATTGTAAAATAACATTATACGGTCCAATCTGAAAGCATTATTCGTGTTTTCATCTGGAAATTAGTTAATCAGCATATAGCAGTTTAGAAAAAGTTTAAAAAATAATTTTTATTTTTTTGAGTAAATTGTAACTAAAATAGTCAAGAAACTTGACCCTTCTGTTTGCATAAGATATAGCAAATAATTTATTACAACTTTTTTTGAAATATATCGATTCTTTTTAATGCGTAGTACTCAGAAAACAGTTGGAGACAAGCGGATGTGCGTAAAACCATTTCAAAATGCGTTAGAAAGCATGGAGCAAGCCAATCTCGCATTTCTTCAATTGCACCCGCCGTATATTGTAAAATAACATTCTACGGTCCAATCTGAAAGCATTATTCGTGTTTTCATCTGGAAATTAGTTAATCAGCATATAGCAGTTTAGAAAAAGTTTAAAAAATAATTTTTATTTTTTTGAGTAAATTGTAACTAAAATAGTCAAGAAACTTGACCCTTCTGTTTGCATAAGATATAGCAAATAATTTATTACAACTTTTTTTGATATATATCGATTCTTTTTAATGCGTAGTACTCAGAAAACAGTTGGAGACAAGCGGATGTGCGTAAAACCATATCAAAATGCGTTAGAAAGCATGGAGCAAGCCAACCTCGCATTTCTTCAATTGCAACCGCCGTATATTGTAAAATAACATTCTACGGTCCAATCTGAAAGCATTATTCGTGTTTTCTTCTGGAAATTAGTAAATCAGCATATAGCAGTTTATAAAAAGTTTAAAAAATAATATTTATTTTTTGAGTAAATTGTAACTGAAATAGTCAAGAAACTTGACCCTTCTGTTTGCATAAGATATAGCAAATAATTTATTACAACTTTTTTTGAAATATATTGATTCTTTTTAATGCGTAGTACTCAGAAAACAGTTGGAGACAAGCGGATGTGCGTAAAACTATATCAAAATGCGTTAGAAAGCATGGAGCAAGCCAACCTCGCATTTCTTCAATTGCAACCGCCGTATATTGTAAAATAACATTCTACGGTCCAATCTGAAAGCATTATTCGTGTTTTCATCTGGAAATTAGTTAATCAGCATATAGCAGTTTAGAAAAAGTTTAAAAAATAATATTTATTTTTTTGAGTAAATTGTAACTAAAATAGTCAAGAAACTTGACCCTTCTGTTTGCATAAGATATAGCAAATAATTTATTACAACTTTTTTTGATATATATCGATTCTTTTTAATGCGTAGTACTCAGAAAACAGTTGGAGACAAGCGGATGTGCGTAAAACCATATCAAAATGCGTTAGAAAGCATGGAGCAAGCCAACCTCGCATTTCTTCAATTGCAACCGCCGTATATTGTAAAATAACATTCTACGGTCCAATCTGAAAGCATTATTCGTGTTTTCATCTGGAAATTAGTTAATCAGCATATAGCAGTTTATAAAAAGTTTAAAAAATAATATTTATTTTTTGAGTAAATTGTAACTAAAATAGTCAAGAAACTTGACCCTTCTGTTTGCATAAGATATAGCAAATAATTTATTAGAACTTTTTTTGAAATATATCGATTCTTTTTAATGCGTAGTACTCAGAAAACAGTTGGAGACAAGCGGATGTGCGTAAAACCATATCAAAATGCGTTAGAAAGCATGGAGCAAGCCAACCTCGCATTTCTTCAATTGCAACCGCCGTATATTGTAAAATAACATTCTACGGTCCAATCTGAAAGCATTATTCGTGTTTTCTTCTGGAAATTAGTTAATCAGCATATAGCAGTTTATAAAAAGTTTAAAAAATAATATTTATTTTTTTGAGTAAATTGTAACTAAAATAGTCAAGAAACTTGACCCTTCTGTTTGCATAAGATATAGCAAATAATTTATTACAACTTTTTTTGAAATATATCGATTCTTTTTAATGCGTAGTACTTAGAAAACAGTTGGAGAAAAGCTGATGTGCGTAAAACCATATCAAAATGCGTTAGAAAGCATGGAGCAAGCCAACCTCGCATTTCTTCAATTGCAACCGCCGTATATTGTAAAATAACATTCTACGGTCCAATCTGAAAGCATTATTCGTGTTTTCATCTGGAAATTAGTTAATCAGCATATAGCAGTTTAGAAAAAGTTTAAAAAATAATTTTTATTTTTTTGAGTAAATTGTAACTAAAATAGTCAAGAAACTTGACCCTTCTGTTTGCATAAGATATAGCAAATAATTTATTACAACTTTTTTTGAAATATATCGATTCTTTTTAATGCGTAGTACTCAGAAAACAGTTGGAGACAAGCGGATGTGCGTAAAACCATATCAAAATGCGTTAGAAAGCATGGAGCAAGCCAATCTCGCATTTCTTCAATTGCACCCGCCGTATATTGTAAAATAACATTCTACGGTCCAATCTGAAAGCATTATTCGTGTTTTCATCTGGAAATTAGTTAATCAGCATATAGCAGTTTAGAAAAAGTTTAAAAAATAATTTTTATTTTTTTGAGTAAATTGTAACTAAAATAGTCAAGAAACTTTACCCTTCTGTTTGCATAAGATATAGCAAATAATTTATTACAACTTTTTTTGATATATATCGATTCTTTTTAATGCGTAGTACTCAGAAAACAGTTGGAGACAAGCGGATGTGCGTAAAACCATATCAAAATGCGTTAGAAAGCATGGAGCAAGCCAACCTCGCATTTCTTCAATTGCAACCGCCGTATATTGTAAAATAACATTCTACGGTCCAATCTGAAAGCATTATTCGTGTTTTCTTCTGGAAATTAGTAAATCAGCATATAGCAGTTTATAAAAAGTTTAAAAAATAATATTTATTTTTTGAGTAAATTGTAACTAAAATAGTCAAGAAACTTGACCCTTCTGTTTGCATAAGATATAGCAAATAATTTATTACAACTTTTTTTGAAATATATTGATTCTTTTTAATGCGTAGTACTCAGAAAACAGTTGGAGACAAGCGGATGTGCGTAAAACTATATCAAAATGCGTTAGAAAGCATGGAGCAAGCCAACCTCGCATTTCTTCAATTGCAACCGCCGTATATTGTAAAATAACATTCTACGGTCCAATCTGAAAGCATTATTCGTGTTTTCATCTGGAAATTAGTTAATCAGCATATAGCAGTTTAGAAAAAGTTTAAAAAATAATTTTTATTTTTTTGAGTAAATTGTAACTAAAATAGTCAAGAAACTTGACCCTTCTGTTTGCATAAGATATAGCAATTAATTTATTACAACTTTTTTTGATATATATCGATTCTTTTTAATGCGTAGTACTCAGAAAACAGTTGGAGACAAGCGGATGTGCGTAAAACCATATCAATATGCGTTAGAAAGCATGGAGCAAGCCAACCTCGCATTTCTTCAATTGCAACCGCCGTATATTGTAAAATAACATTCTACGGTCCAATCTGAAAGCATTATTCGTGTTTTCATCTGGAAATTAGTTAATCAGCATATAGCAGTTTAGAAAAAGTTTAAAAAATAATTTTTATTTTTTTGAGTAAATTGTAACTAAAATAGTCAAGAAACTTGACCTTTCTGTTTGCATAAGATATAGCAAATAATTTATTACAACTTTTTTTGAAATATATCGATTCTTTTTAATGCGTAGTACTCAGAAAACAGTTGGAGACAAGCGGATGTGCGTAAAACCATTTCAAAATGCGTTAGAAAGCATGGAGCAAGCCAATCTCGCATTTCTGCAATTGCAACCGCCGTATATTGTAAAATAACATTCTACGGTCCAATCTGAAAGCATTATTCGTGTTTTCTTCTGGAAATTAGTTAATCAGCATATAGCAGTTTAGAAAAAGTTTAAAAAATAATTTTTATTTTTTTGAGTAAATTGTAACTAAAATAGTCAAGAAACTTGACCCTTCTGTTTGCATAAGATATAGCAAATAATTTATTACAACTTTTTTTGATATATATCGATTCTTTTTAATGCGTAGTACTCAGAAAACAGTTGGAGACAAGCGGATGTGCGTAAAACCATATCAAAATGCGTTAGAAAGCATGGAGCAAGCCAACCTCGCATTTCTTCAATTGCAACCGCCGTATATTGTAAAATAACATTCTACGGTCCAATCTGAAAGCATTATTCGTGTTTTCTTCTGGAAATTAGTAAATCAGCATATAGCAGTTTATAAAAAGTTTAAAAAATAATATTTATTTTTTGAGTAAATTGTAACTAAAATAGTCAAGAAACTTGACCCTTCTGTTTGCATAAGATATAGCAAATAATTTATTACAACTTTTTTTGAAATATATTGATTCTTTTTAATGCGTAGTACTCAGAAAACAGTTGGAGACAAGCGGATGTGCGTAAAACTATATCAAAATGCGTTAGAAAGCATGGAGCAAGCCAACCTCGCATTTCTTCAATTGCAACCGCCGTATATTGTAAAATAACATTCTACGGTCCAATCTGAAAGCATTATTCGTGTTTTCATCTGGAAATTAGTTAATCAGCATATAGCAGTTTAGAAAAAGTTTAAAAAATAATATTTATTTTTTTGAGTAAATTGTAACTAAAATAGTCAAGAAACTTGACCCTTCTGTTTGCATAAGATATAGCAAATAATTTATTACAACTTTTTTTGATATATATCGATTCTTTTTAATGCGTAGTACTCAGAAAACAGTTGGAGACAAGCGGATGTGCGTAAAACCATATCAAAATGCGTTAGAAAGCATGGAGCAAGCCAACCTTGCATTTCTTCAATTGCAACCGCCGTATATTGTAAAATAACATTCTACGGTCCAATCTGAAAGCATTATTCGTGTTTTCATCTGGAAATTAGTTAATCAGCATATAGCAGTTTATAAAAAGTTTAAAAAATAATATTTATTTTTTGAGTAAATTGTAACTAAAATAGTCAAGAAACTTGACCCTTCTGTTTGCATAAGATATAGCAAATAATTTATTAGAACTTTTTTTGAAATATATCGATTCTTTTTAATGCGTAGTACTCAGAAAACAGTTGGAGACAAGCGGATGTGCGTAAAACCATACCAAAATGCGTTAGAAAGCATGGAGCAAGCCAACCTCGCATTTCTTCAATTGCAACCGCCGTATATTGTAAAATAACATTCTACGGTCCAATCTGAAAGCATTATTCGTGTTTTCTTCTGGAAATTAGTTAATCAGCATATAGCAGTTTATAAAAAGTTTAAAAAATAATATTTATTTTTTTGAGTAAATTGTAACTAAAATAGTCAAGAAACTTGACCCTTCTGTTTGCATAAGATATAGCAAATAATTTATTACAACTTTTTTTGAAATATATCGATTCTTTTTAATGCGTAGTACTTAGAAAACAGTTGGAGAAAAGCGGATGTGCGTAAAACCATATCAAAATGCGTTAGAAAGCATGGAGCAAGCCAACCTCGCATTTCTTCAATTGCAACCGCCGTATATTGTAAAATAACATTCTACGGTCCAATCTGAAAGCATTATTCGTGTTTTCATCTGGAAATTAGTTAATCAGCATATAGCAGTTTAGAAAAAGTTTAAAAAATAATTTTTATTTTTTTGAGTAAATTGTAACTAAAATAGTCAAGAAACTTGACCCTTCTGTTTGCATAAGATATAGCAAATAATTTATCACAACTTTTTTTGAAATATATCGATTCTTTTTAATGCGTAGTACTCAGAAAACAGTTGGAGACAAGCGGATGTGCGTAAAACCATTTCAAAATGCGTTAGAAAGCATGGAGCAAGCCAATCTCGCATTTCTTCAATTGCAACCGCCGTATATTGTAAAATAACATTCTACGGTCCAATCTGAAAGCATTATTCGTGTTTTCATCTGGAAATTAGTTAATCAGCATATAGCAGTTTAGAAAAAGTTTAAAAAATAATTTTTATTTTTTTGAGTAAATTGTAACTAAAATAGTCAAGAAACTTGACCCTTCTGTTTGCATAAGATATAGCAAATAATTTATCACAACTTTTTTTGAAATATATCGATTCTTTTTAATGCGTAGTACTCAGAAAACAGTTGGAAACAAGCGGATGTGCGTAAAACCATTTCAAAATGCGTTAGAAAGCATGGAGCAAGCCAATCTCGCATTTCTTCAATTGCAACCGCCGTATATTGTAAAATAACATTCTACGGTCCAATCTGAAAGCATTATTCGTGTTTTCATCTGGAAATTAGTTAATCAGCATATAGCAGTTTAGAAAAAGTTTAAAAAATAATTTTTATTTTTTTGAGTAAATTGTAACTAAAATAGTCAAGAAACTTGACCCTTCTGTTTGCATAAGATATAGCAAATAATTTATTACAACTTTTTTTGATATATATCGATTCTTTTTAATGAGTGGTACTCAGAAAACAGTTGGAGACAAGCGGATGTGCGTAAAACCATATCAAAATGCGTTAGAAAGCATGGAGCAAGCCAACCTCGCATTTCTTCAATTGCAACCGCCGTATATTGTAAAATAACATTCTACGGTCCAATCTGAAAGCATTATTCGTGTTTTCATCTGGAAATTAATTAATCAGCATAAAGCAGTTCAGAAAAAGTTTAAAAAATAATTTTTATTTTTTTGAGTAAATTGTAACTAAAATAGTCAAGAAACTTGACCCTTCTGTTTGCATAAGATATAGCAAATAATTTATTACAACTTTTTTTGAAATATATCGATTCTTTTTAATGCGTAGTACTCAGAAAACAGTTGGAGACAAGCGGATGTGCGTAAAACCATTTCAAAATGCGTTAGAAAGCATGGAGCAAGCCAATCTCGCATTTCTTCAATTGCAACCGCCGTATATTGTAAAATAACATTCTACGGTCTAATCTGAAAGCATTATTCGTGTTTTCATCTGGAAATTAGTTAATCAGCATATAGCAGTTTAGAAAAAGTTTAAAAAATAATTTTTATTTTTTTGAGTAAATTGTAACTAAAATAGTCAAGAAACTTGACCCTTCTGTTTGCATAAGATATAGCAAATAATTTATTACAACTTTTTTTGATATATATCGATTCTTTTTAATGAGTAGTACTCAGAAAACAGTTGGAGACAAGCGGATGTGCGTAAAACCATATCAAAATGCGTTAGAAAGCATGGAGCAAGCCAACCTCGCATTTCTTCAATTGCAACCGCCGTATATTGTAAAATAACATTCTACGGTCCAATCTGAAAGCATTATTCGTGTTTTCATCTGGAAATTAGTTAATCAGCATATAGCAGTTTAGAAAAAGTTTAAAAAATAATTTTTTTTTTTTGAGTAAATTGTAACTAAAATAGTCAAGAAACTTGACCCTTCTGTTTGCATAAGATATAGCAAATAATTTATTACAACTTTTTTTGAAATATATCGATTCTTTTTAATGCGTAGTACTCAGAAAACAGTTGGAGACAAGCGTATGTGCGTAAAACCATTTCAAAATGCGTTAGAAAGCATGGAGCAAGCCAATCTCGCATTTCTTCAATTGCAACCGCCGTATATTGTAAAATAGCATTCTACGGTCCAATCTGAAAGCATTATTCGTGTTTTCATCTGGAAATTAGTTAATCAGCATATAGCAGTTTAGAAAAAGTTTAAAAAATAATTTATATTTTTTTGAGTAAATTGTAACTAAAATAGTCAAGAAACTTGACCCTTCTGTTTGCATAAGATATAGCAAATAATTTATTACAACTTTTTTTGATATATATCGATTCTTTTTAATGCGTAGTACTCAGAAAACAGTTGGAGACAAGCGGATGTGCGTAAAACCATATCAAAATGCGTTAGAAAGCATGGAGCAAGCCAATCTCGCATTTCTTCAATTGCAACCGCCGTATATTGTAAAATAACATTCTACGGTCCAATCTGAAAGCATTATTCGTGTTTTCATCTGGAAATTAGTTAATCAGCATATAGCAGTTTAGAAAAAGTTTAAAAAATAATTTTTATTTTTTTGAATAAATTGTAACTAAAATAGTCAAGAAACTTGACCCTTCTGTTTGCATAAGATATAGCAAATAATTTATTACAACTTTTTTTGAAATATATCGATTCTTTTTAATGCGTAGTACTCAGAAAACAGTTGGAGACAAGCGGATGTGCGTAAAACCATTTCAAAATGCGTTAGAAAGCATGGAGCAAGCCAATCTCGCATTTCTTCAATTGCAACCGCCGTATATTGTAAAATAACATTCTACGGTCCAATCTGAAAGCATTATTCGTGTTTTCATCTGGAAATTAGTTAATCAGCATATAGCAGTTTATAAAAGGTTTAAAAAATAATTTTTATTTTTTTGAGTAAATTGTAACTAAAATAGTCAAGAAACTTGACCCTTCTGTTTGCATAAGATATAGCAAATAATTTATTACAACTTTTTTTGAAATATATCGATTCTTTTTAATGCGTAGTACTCAGAAAACAGTTGGAGACAAGCGAATGTGCGTAAAACCATATCAAAATGCGTTAGAAAGCATGGAGCAAGCCAACCTCGCATTTCTTCAATTGCAACCGCCGTATATTGTAAAATAACATTCTACGGTCCAATCTGAAAGCATTATTCGTGTTTTCATCTGGAAATTAGTTAATCAGCATATAGCAGTTTAGAAAAAGTTTAAAAAATAATTTTTATTTTTTTGAGTAAATTGTAACTAAAATAGTCAAGAAACTTGACCCTTCTGTTTGCATAAGATATAGCAAATAATTTATTACAACTTTTTTTGAAATATATCGATTTTTTTTAATGCGTAGTACTCAGAAAACAGTTGGAGACAAGCGGATGTGCGTAAAACCATATCAAAATGCGTTAGAAAGCATGGAGCAAGCCAATCTCGCATTTCTTCAATTGCAACCGCCGTATATTGTAAAATAACATTCTACGGTCCAATCTGAAAGCATTATTCGTGTTTTCATCTGGAAATTAGTTAATCAGCATATAGCAGTTTAGAAAAAGTTTAAAAAATAATTTTTATTTTTTTGAGTAAATTGTAACTAAAATAGTCAAGAAACTTGACCCTTCTGTTTGCATAAGATATAGCAAATAATTTATTACAACTTTTTTTGAAATATATCGATTCTTTTTAATGCGTAGTACTCAGAAAACAGTTGGATACAAGCGGATGTGCGTAAAACCATATCAAAATGCGTTAGAAAGCATGGAGCAAGCCAACCTCGCATTTCTTCAATTGCAACCGCCGTATATTGTAAAATAACATTCTACGGTCCAATCTGAAAGCATTATTCGTGTTTTCATCTGGAAATTAGTTAATCAGCATATAGCAGTTTAGAAAAAGTTTAAAAAATAATTTTTATTTTTTTGAGTAAATTGTAACTAAAATAGTCAAGAAACTTGACCCTTCTGTTTGCATAAGATATAGCAAATAATTTATTACAACTTTTTTTGAAATATATCGATTCTTTTTAATGCGTAGTACTCAGAAAACAGTTGGAGACAAGCGGATGTGCGTAAAATCATTTCAAAATGCGTTAGAAAGCATGGAGCAAGCCAATCTCGCATTTCTTCAATTGCAACCGCCGTATATTGTAAAATAACATTCTACGGTCTAATCTGAAAGCATTATTCGTGTTTTCATCTGGAAATTAGTTAATCAGCATATAGCAGTTTAGAAAAAGTTTAAAAAATAATTTTTATTTTTTTGAGTAAATTGTAACTAAAATAGTCAAGAAACTTGACCCTTCTGTTTGCATAAGATATAGCAAATAATTTATTACAACTTTTTTTGATATATATCGATTCTTTTTAATGAGTAGTACTCAGAAAACAGTTGGAGACAAGCGGATGTGCGTAAAACCATATCAAAATGCGTTAGAAAGCATGGAGCAAGCCAACCTCGCATTTCTTCAATTGCAACCACCGTATATTGTAAAATAACATTCTACGGTCCAATCTGAAAGCATTATTCGTGTTTTCATCTGGAAATTAGTTAATCAGCATATAGCAGTTTAGAAAAAGTTTAAAAAATAATTTTTTTTTTTTGAGTAAATTGTAACTAAAATAGTCAAGAAACTTGACCCTTCTGTTTGCATAAGATATAGCAAATAATTTATTACAACTTTTTTTGAAATATATCGATTCTTTTTAATGCGTAGTACTCAGAAAACAGTTGGAGACAAGCGTATGTGCGTAAAACCATTTCAAAATGCGTTAGAAAGCATGGAGCAAGCCAATCTCGCATTTCTTCAATTGCAACCGCCGTATATTGTAAAATAGCATTCTACGGTCCAATCTGAAAGCATTATTCGTGTTTTCATCTGGAAATTAGTTAATCAGCATATAGCAGTTTAGAAAAAGTTTAAAAAATAATTTTTATTTTTTTGAGTAAATTGTAACTAAAATAGTCAAGAAACTTGACCCTTCTGTTTGCATAAGATATAGCAAATAATTTATTACAACTTTTTTTGATATATATCGATTCTTTTTAATGCGTAGTACTCAGAAAACAGTTGGAGACAAGCGGATGTGCGTAAAACCATATCAAAATGCGTTAGAAAGCATGGAGCAAGCCAACCTCGCATTTCTTCAATTGCAACCGCCGTATATTGTAAAATAACATTCTACGGTCCAATCTGAAAGCATTATTCGTGTTTTCATCTGGAAATTAGTTAATCAGCATATAGCAGTTTAGAAAAAGTTTAAAAAATAATTTTTATTTTTTTGAGTAAATTGTAACTAAAATAGTCAAGAAACTTGACCCTTCTGTTTGCATAAGATATAGCAAATAATTTATTACAACTTTTTTTGAAATATATCGATTCTTTTTAATGCGTAGTACTCAGAAAACAGTTGGAGACAAGCGGATGTGCGTAAAATCATTTCAAAATGCGTTAGAAAGCATGGAGCAAGCCAATCTCGCATTTCTTCAATTGCAACCGCCGTATATTGTAAAATAACATTCTACGGTCTAATCTGAAAGCATTATTCGTGTTTTCATCTGGAAATTAGTTAATCAGCATATAGCAGTTTAGAAAAAGTTTAAAAAATAATTTTTATTTTTTTGAGTAAATTGTAACTAAAATAGTCAAGAAACTTGACCCTTCTGTTTGCATAAGATATAGCAAATAATTTATTACAACTTTTTTTGATATATATCGATTCTTTTTAATGAGTAGTACTCAGAAAACAGTTGGAGACAAGCGGATGTGCGTAAAACCATATCAAAATGCGTTAGAAAGCATGGAGCAAGCCAACCTCGCATTTCTTCAATTGCAACCGCCGTATATTGTAAAATAACATTCTACGGTCCAATCTGAAAGCATTATTCGTGTTTTCATCTGGAAATTAGTTAATCAGCATATAGCAGTTTAGAAAAAGTTTAAAAAATAATTTTTTTTTTTTGAGTAAATTGTAACTAAAATAGTCAAGAAACTTGACCCTTCTGTTTGCATAAGATATAGCAAATAATTTATTACAACTTTTTTTGAAATATATCGATTCTTTTTAATGCGTAGTACTCAGAAAACAGTTGGAGACAAGCGTATGTGCGTAAAACCATTTCAAAATGCGTTAGAAAGCATGGAGCAAGCCAATCTCGCATTTCTTCAATTGCAACCGCCGTATATTGTAAAATAGCATTCTACGGTCCAATCTGAAAGCATTATTCGTGTTTTCATCTGGAAATTAGTTAATCAGCATATAGCAGTTTAGAAAAAGTTTAAAAAATAATTTTTATTTTTTTGAGTAAATTGTAACTAAAATAGTCAAGAAACTTGACCCTTCTGTTTGCATAAGATATAGCAAATAATTTATTACAACTTTTTTTGATATATATCGATTCTTTTTAATGCGTAGTACTCAGAAAACAGTTGGAGACAAGCGGATGTGCGTAAAACCATATCAAAATGCGTTAGAAAGCATGGAGCAAGCCAATCTCGCATTTCTTCAATTGCAACCGCCGTATATTGTAAAATAACATTCTACGGTCCAATCTGAAAGCATTATTCGTGTTTTCATCTGGAAATTAGTTAATCAGCATATAGCAGTTTAGAAAAAGTTTAAAAAATAATTTTTATTTTTTTGAATAAATTGTAACTAAAATAGTCAAGAAACTTGACCCTTCTGTTTGCATAAGATATAGCAAATAATTTATTACAACTTTTTTTGAAATATATCGATTCTTTTTAATGCGTAGTACTCAGAAAACAGTTGGATACAAGCGGATGTGCGTAAAACCATATCAAAATGCGTTAGAAAGCATGGAGCAAGCCAACCTCGCATTTCTTCAATTGCAACCGCCGTATATTGTAAAATAACATTCTACGGTCCAATCTGAAAGCATTATTCGTGTTTTCATCTGGAAATTAGTTAATCAGCATATAGCAGTTTAGAAAAAGTTTAAAAAATAATTTTTATTTTTTTGAGTAAATTGTAACTAAAATAGTCAAGAAACTTGACCCTTCTGTTTGCATAAGATATAGCAAATAATTTATTACAACTTTTTTTGAAATATATCGATTCTTTTTAATGCGTAGTACTCAGAAAACAGTTGGAGACAAGCGGATGTGCGTGAAACCATATCAAAATGCGTTAGAAAGCATGGAGCAAGCCAACTTCGCATTTCTTCAATTGCAACCGCCGTATATTGTAAAATAACATTCTACGGTCCAATCTGAAAGCATTATTCGTGTTTTCATCTGGAAATTAGTTAATCAGCATATAGCAGTTTATAAAAGGTTTAAAAAATAATATTTATTTTTTTGAGTAAATTGTAACTAAAATAGTCAAGAAACTTGACCCTTCTGTTTGCATAAGATATAGCAAATAATTTTTTACAACTTTTTTTGATATATATCGATTCTTTTTAATGCGTAGTACTCAGAAAACAGTTGGAGACAAGCGGATGTGCGTAAAACCATTTCAAAATGCGTTAGAAAGCATGGAGCAAGCCAATCTCGCATTTCTTCAATTGCAACCGCCGTATATTGTAAAATAACATTCTACGGTCCAATCTGAAAGCATTATTCGTGTTTTCATCTGGAAATTAGTTAATCAGCATATAGCAGTTTAGAAAAAGTTTAATAAATAATTTTTATTTTTTTGAGTAAATTGTAACTAAAATAGTCAAGAAACTTGACCCTTCTGTTTGCATAAGATATAGCAAATAATTTATTACAACTTTTTTTGATATATATCGATTCTTTTTAATGCGTAGTACTCAGAAAACAGTTGGAGACAAGCGGATGTGCGTAATACCATATCAAAATGCGTTAGAAAGCATGGAGCAAGCCAACCTCGCATTTCTTCAATTGCAACCGCCGTATATTGTAAAATAACATTCTACGGTCCAATCTGAAAGCATTATTCGTGTTTTCTTCTGGAAATTAGTTAATCAGCATATAGCAGTTTATAAAAAGTTTAAAAAATAATATTTATTTTTTTGAGTAAATTGTAACTAAAATAGTCAAGAAACTTGACCCTTCTGTTTGCATAAGATATAGCAAATAATTTATTACAACTTTTTTTGAAATATATCGATTCTTTTTAATGCGTAGTACTTAGAAAACAGTTGGAGAAAAGCGGATGTGCGTAAAACCATATCAAAATGCGTTAGAAAGCATGGAGCAAGCCAACCTCGCATTTCTTCAATTGCAACCGCCGTATATTGTAAAATAACATTCTACGGTCCAATCTGAAAGCATTATTCGTGTTTTCATCTGGAAATTAGTTAATCAGCATATAGCAGTTTAGAAAAAGTTTAAAAAATAATTTTTATTTTTTTGAGTAAATTGTAACTAAAATAGTCAAGAAACTTGACCCTTCTGTTTACATAAGATATAGCAAATAATTTATTACAACTTTTTTTGATATATATCGATTCTTTTTAATGCGTAGTACTCAGAAAACAGTTGGAGACAAGCGGATGTGCGTAAAACCATATCAAAATGCGTTAGAAAGCATGGAGCAAGCCAACCTCGCATTTCTTCAATTGCAACCGCCGTATATTGTAAAATAACATTCTACGGTCCAATCTGAAAGCATTATTCGTGTTTTCATCTGGAAATTAGTTAATCAGCATATAGCAGTTTAGAAAAAGTTTAAAAAATAATTTTTATTTTTTTGAGTAAATTGTAACTAAAATAGGCAAGAAACTTGACCCTTCTGTTTGCATAAGATATAGCAAATAATTTATTACAACTTTTTTTGAAATATATCGATTCTTTTTAATGCGTAGTACTCAGAAAACAGTTGGAGACAAGCGGATGTGCGTAAAACCATATCAAAATGCGTTAGAAAGCATGGAGCAAGCCAATCTCGCATTTCTTCAATTGCAACCGCCGTATATTGTAAAATAACATTCTACGGTCCAATCTGAAAGCATTATTCGTGTTTTCATCTGGAAATTAGTTAATCAGCATATAGCAGTTTAGAAAAAGTTTAAAAATAATTTTTATTTTTTTGAGTAAATTGTAAGAAAATAGTCAAGAAACTTGACCCTTCTGTTTGCATAAGATATAGCAAATAATTTATTACAACTTTTTTTGATATATATCGATTCTTTTTAATGCGTAGTACTCAGAAAACAGTTGGAGACAAGCGGATGTGCGTAAAACCATTTCAAAATGCGTTAGAAAGCATGGAGCAAGCCAATCTCGCATTTCTTCAATTGCAACCGCCGTATATTGTAAAATAACATTCTACGGTCTAATCTGAAAGCATTATTCGTGTTTTCATCTGGAAATTAGTTAATCAGCATATAGCAGTTTAGAAAAAGTTTAAAAAATAATTTTTATTTTTTTGAGTAAATTGTAACTAAAATAGTCAAGAAACTTGACCCTTCTGTTTACATAAGATATAGCAAATAATTTATTACAACTTTTTTTGATATATATCGATTCTTTTTAATGCGTAGTACTCAGAAAACAGTTGGAGACAAGCGGATGTGCGTAAAACCATATCAAAATGCGTTAGAAAGCATGGAGCAAGCCAACCTCGCATTTCTTCAATTGCAACCGCCGTATATTGTAAAATAACATTCTACGGTCCAATCTGAAAGCATTATTCGTGTTTTCATCTGGAAATTAGTTAATCAGCATATAGCAGTTTAGAAAAAGTTTAAAAAATAATTTTTATTTTTTTGAGTAAATTGTAACTAAAATAGGCAAGAAACTTGACCCTTCTGTTTGCATAAGATATAGCAAATAATTTATTACAACTTTTTTTGAAATATATCGATTCTTTTTAATGCGTAGTACTCAGAAAACAGTTGGAGACAAGCGGATGTGCGTAAAACCATATCAAAATGCGTTAGAAAGCATGGAGCAGGCCAATCTCGCATTTCTTCAATTGCAACCGCCGTATATTGTAAAATAACATTCTACGGTCCAATCTGAAAGCATTATTCGTGTTTTCATCTGGAAATTAGTTAATCAGCATATAGCAGTTTAGAAAAAGTTTAAAAATAATTTTTATTTTTTTGAGTAAATTGTAAGAAAATAGTCAAGAAACTTGACCCTTCTGTTTGCATAAGATATAGCAAATAATTTATTACAACTTTTTTTGATATATATCGATTCTTTTTAATGCGTAGTACTCAGAAAACAGTTGGAGACAAGCGGATGTGCGTAAAACCATTTCAAAATGCGTTAGAAAGCATGGAGCAAGCCAATCTCGCATTTCTTCAATTGCAACCGCCGTATATTGTAAAATAACATTCTACGGTCTAATCTGAAAGCATTATTCGTGTTTTCATCTGGAAATTAGTTAATCAGCATATAGCAGTTTAGAAAAAGTTTAAAAAATAATTTTTATTTTTTTGAGTAAATTGTAACTAAAATAGTCAAGAAACTTGACCCTTCTGTTTGCATAAGATATAGCAAATAATTTATTACAACTTTTTTTGATATATATCGATTCTTTTTAATGAGTAGTACTCAGAAAACAGTTGGAGACAAGCGGATGTGCGTAAAACCATATCAAAATGCGTTAGAAAGCATGGAGCAAGCCAACCTCGCATTTCTTCAATTGCAACCGCCGTATATTGTAAAATAACATTCTACGGTCCAATCTGAAAGCATTATTCGTGTTTTCATCTGGAAATTAGTTAATCAGCATATAGCAGTTTAGAAAAAGTTTAAAAAATAATTTTTTTTTTTTGAGTAAATTGTAACTAAAATAGTCAAGAAACTTGACCCTTCTGTTTGCATAAGATATAGCAAATAATTTATTACAACTTTTTTTGAAATATATCGATTCTTTTTAATGCGTAGTACTCAGAAAACAGTTGGAGACAAGCGTATGTGCGTAAAACCATTTCAAAATGCGTTAGAAAGCATGGAGCAAGCCAATCTCGCATTTCTTCAATTGCAACCGCCGTATATTGTAAAATAGCATTCTACGGTCCAATCTGAAAGCATTATTCGTGTTTTCATCTGGAAATTAGTTAATCAGCATATAGCAGTTTAGAAAAAGTTTAAAAAATAATTTATATTTTTTTGAGTAAATTGTAACTAAAATAGTCAAGAAACTTGACCCTTCTGTTTGCATAAGATATAGCAAATAATTTATTACAACTTTTTTTGATATATATCGATTCTTTTTAATGCGTAGTACTCAGAAAACAGTTGGAGACAAGCGGATGTGCGTAAAACCATATCAAAATGCGTTAGAAAGCATGGAGCAAGCCAATCTCGCATTTCTTCAATTGCAACCGCCGTATATTGTAAAATAACATTCTACGGTCCAATCTGAAAGCATTATTCGTGTTTTCATCTGGAAATTAGTTAATCAGCATATAGCAGTTTAGAAAAAGTTTAAAAAATAATTTTTATTTTTTTGAATAAATTGTAACTAAAATAGTCAAGAAACTTGACCCTTCTGTTTGCATAAGATATAGCAAATAATTTATTACAACTTTTTTTGAAATATATCGATTCTTTTTAATGCGTAGTACTCAGAAAACAGTTGGAGACAAGCGGATGTGCGTAAAACCATTTCAAAATGCGTTAGAAAGCATGGAGCAAGCCAATCTCGCATTTCTTCAATTGCAACCGCCGTATATTGTAAAATAACATTCTACGGTCCAATCTGAAAGCATTATTCGTGTTTTCATCTGGAAATTAGTTAATCAGCATATAGCAGTTTATAAAAGGTTTAAAAAATAATTTTTATTTTTTTGAGTAAATTGTAACTAAAATAGTCAAGAAACTTGACCCTTCTGTTTGCATAAGATATAGCAAATAATTTATTACAACTTTTTTTGAAATATATCGATTCTTTTTAATGCGTAGTACTCAGAAAACAGGTGGAGACAAGCGAATGTGCGTAAAACCATATCAAAATGCGTTAGAAAGCATGGAGCAAGCCAACCTCGCATTTCTTCAATTGCAACCGCCGTATATTGTAAAATAACATTCTACGGTCCAATCTGAAAGCATTATTCGTGTTTTCATCTGGAAATTAGTTAATCAGCATATAGCAGTTTAGAAAAAGTTTAAAAAATAATTTTTATTTTTTTGAGTAAATTGTAACTAAAATAGTCAAGAAACTTGACCCTTCTGTTTGCATAAGATATAGCAAATAATTTATTACAACTTTTTTTGAAATATATCGATTTTTTTTAATGCGTAGTACTCAGAAAACAGTTGGAGACAAGCGGATGTGCGTAAAACCATATCAAAATGCGTTAGAAAGCATGGAGCAAGCCAATCTCGCATTTCTTCAATTGCAACCGCCGTATATTGTAAAATAACATTCTACGGTCCAATCTGAAAGCATTATTCGTGTTTTCATCTGGAAATTAGTTAATCAGCATATAGCAGTTTAGAAAAAGTTTAAAAAATAATTTTTATTTTTTTGAGTAAATTGTAACTAAAATAGTCAAGAAACTTGACCCTTCTGTTTGCATAAGATATAGCAAATAATTTATTACAACTTTTTTTGAAATATATCGATTCTTTTTAATGCGTAGTACTCAGAAAACAGTTGGATACAAGCGGATGTGCGTAAAACCATATCAAAATGCGTTAGAAAGCATGGAGCAAGCCAACCTCGCATTTCTTCAATTGCAACCGCCGTATATTGTAAAATAACATTCTACGGTCCAATCTGAAATCATTATTCGTGTTTTCATCTGGAAATTAGTTAATCAGCATATAGCAGTTTAGAAAAAGTTTAAAAAATAATTTTTATTTTTTTGAGTAAATTGTAACTAAAATAGTCAAGAAACTTGACCCTTCTGTTTGCATAAGATATAGCAAATAATTTATTACAACTTTTTTTGAAATATATCGATTCTTTTTAATGCGTAGTACTCAGAAAACAGTTGGAGACAAGCGGATGTGCGTAAAATCATTTCAAAATGCGTTAGAAAGCATGGAGCAAGCCAATCTCGCATTTCTTCAATTGCAACCGCCGTATATTGTAAAATAACATTCTACGGTCTAATCTGAAAGCATTATTCGTGTTTTCATCTGGAAATTAGTTAATCAGCATATAGCAGTTTAGAAAAAGTTTAAAAAATAATTTTTATTTTTTTGAGTAAATTGTAACTAAAATAGTCAAGAAACTTGACCCTTCTGTTTGCATAAGATATAGCAAATAATTTATTACAACTTTTTTTGATATATATCGATTCTTTTTAATGAGTAGTACTCAGAAAACAGTTGGAGACAAGCGGATGTGCGTAAAACCATATCAAAATGCGTTAGAAAGCATGGAGCAAGCCAACCTCGCATTTCTTCAATTGCAACCGCCGTATATTGTAAAATAACATTCTACGGTCCAATCTGAAAGCATTATTCGTGTTTTCATCTGGAAATTAGTTAATCAGCATATAGCAGTTTAGAAAAAGTTTAAAAAATAATTTTTTTTTTTTGAGTAAATTGTAACTAAAATAGTCAAGAAACTTGACCCTTCTGTTTGCATAAGATATAGCAAATAATTTATTACAACTTTTTTTGAAATATATCGATTCTTTTTAATGCGTAGTACTCAGAAAACAGTTGGAGACAAGCGTATGTGCGTAAAACCATTTCAAAATGCGTTAGAAAGCATGGAGCAAGCCAATCTCGCATTTCTTCAATTGCAACCGCCGTATATTGTAAAATAGCATTCTACGGTCCAATCTGAAAGCATTATTCGTGTTTTCATCTGGAAATTAGTTAATCAGCATATAGCAGTTTAGAAAAAGTTTAAAAAATAATTTTTATTTTTTTGAGTAAATTGTAACTAAAATAGTCAAGAAACTTGACCCTTCTGTTTGCATAAGATATAGCAAATAATTTATTACAACTTTTTTTGATATATATCGATTCTTTTTAATGCGTAGTACTCAGAAAACAGTTGGAGACAAGCGGATGTGCGTAAAACCATATCAAAATGCGTTAGAAAGCATGGAGCAAGCCAACCTCGCATTTCTTCAATTGCAACCGCCGTATATTGTAAAATAACATTCTACGGTCCAATCTGAAAGCATTATTCGTGTTTTCATCTGGAAATTAGTTAATCAGCATATAGCAGTTTAGAAAAAGTTTAAAAAATAATTTTTATTTTTTTGAGTAAATTGTAACTAAAATAGTCAAGAAACTTGACCCTTCTGTTTGCATAAGATATAGCAAATAATTTATTACAACTTTTTTTGAAATATATCGATTCTTTTTAATGCGTAGTACTCAGAAAACAGTTGGAGACAAGCGGATGTGCGTAAAATCATTTCAAAATGCGTTAGAAAGCATGGAGCAAGCCAATCTCGCATTTCTTCAATTGCAACCGCCGTATATTGTAAAATAACATTCTACGGTCTAATCTGAAAGCATTATTCGTGTTTTCATCTGGAAATTAGTTAATCAGCATATAGCAGTTTAGAAAAAGTTTAAAAAATAATTTTTATTTTTTTGAGTAAATTGTAACTAAAATAGTCAAGAAACTTGACCCTTCTGTTTGCATAAGATATAGCAAATAATTTATTACAACTTTTTTTGATATATATCGATTCTTTTTAATGAGTAGTACTCAGAAAACAGTTGGAGACAAGCGGATGTGCGTAAAACCATATCAAAATGCGTTAGAAAGCATGGAGCAAGCCAACCTCGCATTTCTTCAATTGCAACCGCCGTATATTGTAAAATAACATTCTACGGTCCAATCTGAAAGCATTATTCGTGTTTTCATCTGGAAATTAGTTAATCAGCATATAGCAGTTTAGAAAAAGTTTAAAAAATAATTTTTTTTTTTTGAGTAAATTGTAACTAAAATAGTCAAGAAACTTGACCCTTCTGTTTGCATAAGATATAGCAAATAATTTATTACAACTTTTTTTGAAATATATCGATTCTTTTTAATGCGTAGTACTCAGAAAACAGTTGGAGACAAGCGTATGTGCGTAAAACCATTTCAAAATGCGTTAGAAAGCATGGAGCAAGCCAATCTCGCATTTCTTCAATTGCAACCGCCGTATATTGTAAAATAGCATTCTACGGTCCAATCTGAAAGCATTATTCGTGTTTTCATCTGGAAATTAGTTAATCAGCATATAGCAGTTTAGAAAAAGTTTAAAAAATAATTTTTATTTTTTTGAGTAAATTGTAACTAAAATAGTCAAGAAACTTGACCCTTCTGTTTGCATAAGATATAGCAAATAATTTATTACAACTTTTTTTGATATATATCGATTCTTTTTAATGCGTAGTACTCAGAAAACAGTTGGAGACAAGCGGATGTGCGTAAAACCATATCAAAATGCGTTAGAAAGCATGGAGCAAGCCAATCTCGCATTTCTTCAATTGCAACCGCCGTATATTGTAAAATAACATTCTACGGTCCAATCTGAAAGCATTATTCGTGTTTTCATCTGGAAATTAGTTAATCAGCATATAGCAGTTTAGAAAAAGTTTAAAAAATAATTTTTATTTTTTTGAATAAATTGTAACTAAAATAGTCAAGAAACTTGACCCTTCTGTTTGCATAAGATATAGCAAATAATTTATTACAACTTTTTTTGAAATATATCGATTCTTTTTAATGCGTAGTACTCAGAAAACAGTTGGATACAAGCGGATGTGCGTAAAACCATATCAAAATGCGTTAGAAAGCATGGAGCAAGCCAACCTCGCATTTCTTCAATTGCAACCGCCGTATATTGTAAAATAACATTCTACGGTCCAATCTGAAAGCATTATTCGTGTTTTCATCTGGAAATTAGTTAATCAGCATATAGCAGTTTAGAAAAAGTTTAAAAAATAATTTTTATTTTTTTGAGTAAATTGTAACTAAAATAGTCAAGAAACTTGACCCTTCTGTTTGCATAAGATATAGCAAATAATTTATTACAACTTTTTTTGAAATATATCGATTCTTTTTAATGCGTAGTACTCAGAAAACAGTTGGAGACAAGCGGATGTGCGTGAAACCATATCAAAATGCGTTAGAAAGCATGGAGCAAGCCAACTTCGCATTTCTTCAATTGCAACCGCCGTATATTGTAAAATAACATTCTACGGTCCAATCTGAAAGCATTATTCGTGTTTTCATCTGGAAATTAGTTAATCAGCATATAGCAGTTTATAAAAGGTTTAAAAAATAATATTTATTTTTTTGAGTAAATTGTAACTAAAATAGTCAAGAAACTTGACCCTTCTGTTTGCATAAGATATAGCAAATAATTTTTTACAACTTTTTTTGATATATATCGATTCTTTTTAATGCGTAGTACTCAGAAAACAGTTGGAGACAAGCGGATGTGCGTAAAACCATTTCAAAATGCGTTAGAAAGCATGGAGCAAGCCAATCTCGCATTTCTTCAATTGCAACCGCCGTATATTGTAAAATAACATTCTACGGTCCAATCTGAAAGCATTATTCGTGTTTTCATCTGGAAATTAGTTAATCAGCATATAGCAGTTTAGAAAAAGTTTAATAAATAATTTTTATTTTTTTGAGTAAATTGTAACTAAAATAGTCAAGAAACTTGACCCTTCTGTTTGCATAAGATATAGCAAATAATTTATTACAACTTTTTTTGATATATATCGATTCTTTTTAATGCGTAGTACTCAGAAAACAGTTGGAGACAAGCGGATGTGCGTAATACCATATCAAAATGCGTTAGAAAGCATGGAGCAAGCCAACCTCGCATTTCTTCAATTGCAACCGCCGTATATTGTAAAATAACATTCTACGGTCCAATCTGAAAGCATTATTCGTGTTTTCTTCTGGAAATTAGTTAATCAGCATATAGCAGTTTATAAAAAGTTTAAAAAATAATATTTATTTTTTTGAGTAAATTGTAACTAAAATAGTCAAGAAACTTGACCCTTCTGTTTGCATAAGATATAGCAAATAATTTATTACAACTTTTTTTGAAATATATCGATTCTTTTTAATGCGTAGTACTTAGAAAACAGTTGGAGAAAAGCGGATGTGCGTAAAACCATATCAAAATGCGTTAGAAAGCATGGAGCAAGCCAACCTCGCATTTCTTCAATTGCAACCGCCGTATATTGTAAAATAACATTCTACGGTCCAATCTGAAAGCATTATTCGTGTTTTCATCTGGAAATTAGTTAATCAGCATATAGCAGTTTAGAAAAAGTTTAAAAAATAATTTTTATTTTTTTGAGTAAATTGTAACTAAAATAGTCAAGAAACTTGACCCTTCTGTTTACATAAGATATAGCAAATAATTTATTACAACTTTTTTTGATATATATCGATTCTTTTTAATGCGTAGTACTCAGAAAACAGTTGGAGACAAGCGGATGTGCGTAAAACCATATCAAAATGCGTTAGAAAGCATGGAGCAAGCCAACCTCGCATTTCTTCAATTGCAACCGCCGTATATTGTAAAATAACATTCTACGGTCCAATCTGAAAGCATTATTCGTGTTTTCATCTGGAAATTAGTTAATCAGCATATAGCAGTTTAGAAAAAGTTTAAAAAATAATTTTTATTTTTTTGAGTAAATTGTAACTAAAATAGGCAAGAAACTTGACCCTTCTGTTTGCATAAGATATAGCAAATAATTTATTACAACTTTTTTTGAAATATATCGATTCTTTTTAATGCGTAGTACTCAGAAAACAGTTGGAGACAAGCGGATGTGCGTAAAACCATATCAAAATGCGTTAGAAAGCATGGAGCAAGCCAATCTCGCATTTCTTCAATTGCAACCGCCGTATATTGTAAAATAACATTCTACGGTCCAATCTGAAAGCATTATTCGTGTTTTCATCTGGAAATTAGTTAATCAGCATATAGCAGTTTAGAAAAAGTTTAAAAATAATTTTTATTTTTTTGAGTAAATTGTAAGAAAATAGTCAAGAAACTTGACCCTTCTGTTTGCATAAGATATAGCAAATAATTTATTACAACTTTTTTTGATATATATCGATTCTTTTTAATGCGTAGTACTCAGAAAACAGTTGGAGACAAGCGGATGTGCGTAAAACCATATCAAAATGCGTTAGAAAGCATGGAGCAAGCCAACCTCGCATTTCTTCAATTGCAACCGCCGTATATTGTAAAATAACATTCTACGGTCTAATCTGAAAGCATTATTCGTGTTTTCATCTGGAAATTAGTTAATCAGCATATAGCAACTTAGAAAAAGTTTAAAAAATAATTTTTATTTTTTTGAGTAAATTGTAACTAAAATAGTCAAGAAACTTGACCCTTCTGTTTGCATAAGATATAGCAAATAATTTATTACAACTTTTTTTGAAATATATCGATTCTTTTTAATGCGTAGTACTCAGAAAACAGTTGGAGACAAGCGGATGTGCGTAAAACCATATCAAAATGCGTTAGAAAGCATGGAGCAAGCCAACCTCGCATTTCTTCAATTGCAACCGCCGTATATTGTAAAATAACATTCTACGGTCCAATCTGAAAGCATTATTCGTGTTTTCATCTGGAAATTAGTTAATCAGCATATAGCAGTTTATAAAAGGTTTAAAAAATAATATTTATTTTTTTGAGTAAATTGTAACTAAAATAGTCAAGAAACTTGACCCTTCTCTTTGCATAAGATATAGCAAATAATTTATTACAACTTTTTTTGATATATCGATTCTTTTTAATGCGTAGTACTCAGAAAACAGTTGGAGACAAGCGGATGTGCGTAAAACCATATCAAAATGCGTTAGAAAGCATGGAGCAAGCCAACCTCGCATTTCTTCAATTGCAACCGCCGTATATTGTAAAATAACATTCTACGGTCCAATCTGAAAGCATTATTCGTGTTTTCTTCTGGAAATTAGTTAATCAGCATATAGCAGTTTATAAAAAGTTTAAAAAATAATATTTATTCTTTTGAGTAAATTGTAACTAAAATAGTCAAGAAATAGACCCTTCTGTTTGCATAAGATATAGCAAATAATTTATTACAACTTTTTTTGAAATATATCGATTCTTTTTAATGCGTAGTACTCAGAAAACAGTTGGAGACAAGCGGATGTGCGTAAAACCATATCAAAATGCGTTAGAAAGCATGGAGCAAGCCAATCTCGCATTTCTTCAATTGCAACCGCCGTATATTGTAAAATAACATTCTACGGTCCAATCTGAAAGCATTATTCGTGTTTTCATCTGGAAATTAGTTAATCAGCATATAGCAGTTTAGAAAAAGTTTAAAAATAATTTTTATTTTTTTGAGTAAATTGTAACTAAAATAGTCAAGAAACTTGACCCTTCTGTTTGCATAAGATATAGAAATAATTTATTACAACTTTTTTTGATATATATCGATTCTTTTTAATGCGTAGTACTCAGAAAACAGTTGGAGACAAGCGGATGTGCGTAAAACCATATCAAAATGCGTTAGAAAGCATGGAGCAAGCCAACCTCGCATTTCTTCAATTGCAACCGCCGTATATTGTAAAATAACATTCTACGGTCCAATCTGAAAGCATTATTCGTGTTTTCATCTGGAAATTAGTTAATCAGCATATAGCAACTTAGAAAAAGTTTAAAAAATAATTTTTATTTTTTTGAGTAAATTGTAACTAAAATAGTCAAGAAACTTGACCCTTCTGTTTGCATAAGATATAGCAAATAATTTATTACAACTTTTTTTGAAATATATCGATTCTTTTTAATGCGTAGTACTCAGAAAACAGTTGGAGACAAGCGGATGTGCGTAAAACCATATCAAAATGCGTTAGAAAGCATGGAGCAAACCAACCTCGCATTTCTTCAATTGCAACCGCCGTATATTGTAAAATAACATTCTACGGTCCAATCTGAAAGCATTATTCGTGTTTTCATCTGGAAATTAGTTAATCAGCATATAGCAGTTTATAAAAGGTTTAAAAAATAATATTTATTTTTTTGAGTAAATTGTAACTAAAATAGTCAAGAAACTTGACCCTTCTCTTTGCATAAGTTATAGCAAATAATTTATTACAACTTTTTTTGATATATCGATTCTTTTTAATGCGTAGTACTCAGAAAACAGTTGGAGACAAGCGGATGTGCGTAAAACCATATCAAAATGCGTTAGAAAGCATGGAGCAAGCCAACCTCGCATTTCTTCAATTGCAACCGCCGTATATTGTAAAATAACATTCTACGGTCCAATCTGAAAGCATTATTCGTGTTTTCTTCTGGAAATTAGTTAATCAGCATATAGCAGTTTATAAAAAGTTTAAAAAATAATATTTATTCTTTTGAGTAAATTGTAACTAAAATAGTCAAGAAACTTGACCCTTCTGTTTGCATAAGATATAGCAAATAATTTATTACAACTTTTTTTGAAATATATCGATTCTTTTTAATGCGTAGTACTCAGAAAACAGTTGGAGACAAGCGGATGTGCGTAAAACCTCTTCAAAATGCGTTAGAAAGCATGGAGCAAGCCAACCTCGCATTTCTTCAATTGCAACCGCCGTATATTGTAAAATAACATTCTACGGTCCAATCTGAAAGCATTATTCGTGTTTTCATCTGGAAATTAGTTAATCAGCATATAGCAGTTTAGAAAAAGTTTAAAAAATAATTTTTATTTTTTTGAGTAAATTGTAACTAAAATAGTCAAGAAACTTGACCCTTCTGTTTGCATAAGATATAGCAAATAATTTATTACAACTTTTTTTGAAATATATCGATTCTTTTTAATGCGTAGTACTCAGAAAACAGTTGGAGACAAGCGGATGTGCGTAAAACCATATCAAAATGCGTTAGAAAGCATGGAGCAAGCCAATCTCGCATTTCTTCAATTGCAACCGCCGTATATTGTAAAATAACATTCTACGGTCCAATCTGAAAGCATTATTCGTGTTTTCATCTGGAAATTAGTTAATCAGCATATAGCAGTTTAGAAAAAGTTTAAAAATAATTTTTATTTTTTTGAGTAAATTGTAACTAAAATAGTCAAGAAACTTGACCCTTCTGTTTGCATAAGATATAGAAATAATTTATTACAACTTTTTTTGATATATATCGATTCTTTTTAATGCGTAGTACTCAGAAAACAGTTGGAGACAAGCGGATGTGCGTAAAACCATATCAAAATGCGTTAGAAAGCATGGAGCAAGCCAACCTCGCATTTCTTCAATTGCAACCGCCGTATATTGTAAAATAACATTCTACGGTCCAATCTGAAAGCATTATTCGTGTTTTCATCTGGAAATTAGTTAATCAGCATATAGCAACTTAGAAAAAGTTTAAAAAATAATTTTTATTTTTTTGAGTAAATTGTAACTAAAATAGTCAAGAAACTTGACCCTTCTGTTTGCATAAGATATAGCAAATAATTTATTACAACTTTTTTTGAAATATATCGATTCTTTTTAATGCGTAGTACTCAGAAAACAGTTGGAGACAAGCGGATGTGCGTAAAACCATATCAAAATGCGTTAGAAAGCATGGAGCAAGCCAACCTCGCATTTCTTCAATTGCAACCGCCGTATATTGTAAAATAACATTCTACGGTCCAATCTGAAAGCATTATTCGTGTTTTCATCTGGAAATTAGTTAATCAGCATATAGCAGTTTATAAAAGGTTTAAAAAATAATATTTATTTTTTTGAGTAAATTGTAACTAAAATAGTCAAGAAACTTGACCCTTCTCTTTGCATAAGATATAGCAAATAATTTATTACAACTTTTTTTGATATATCGATTCTTTTTAATGCGTAGTACTCAGAAAACAGTTGGAGACAAGCGGATGTGCGTAAAACCATATCAAAATGCGTTAGAAAGCATGGAGCAAGCCAACCTCGCATTTCTTCAATTGCAACCGCCGTATATTGTAAAATAACATTCTACGGTCCAATCTGAAAGCATTATTCGTGTTTTCTTCTGGAAATTAGTTAATCAGCATATAGCAGTTTATAAAAAGTTTAAAAAATAATATTTATTCTTTTGAGTAAATTGTAACTAAAATAGTCAAGAAACTTGACCCTTCTGTTTGCATAAGATATAGCAAATAATTTATTACAACTTTTTTTGAAATATATCGATTCTTTTTAATGCGTAGTACTCAGAAAACAGTTGGAGACAAGCGGATGTGCGTAAAACCTCTTCAAAATGCGTTAGAAAGCATGGAGCAAGCCAATCTCGCATTTCTTCAATTGCAACCGCCGTATATTGTAAAATAACATTCTACGGTCCAATCTGAAAGCATTATTCGTGTTTTCATCTGGAAATTAGTTAATCAGCATATAGCAGTTTAGAAAAAGTTTAAAAAATAATTTTTATTTTTTTGAGTAAATTGTAACTAAAATAGTCAAGAAACTTGACCCTTCTGTTTGCATAAGATATAGCAAATAATTTATTACAACTTTTTTTGAAATATATCGATTCTTTTTAATGCGTAGTACTCAGAAAACAGTTGGAGACAAGCGGATGTGCGTAAAACCATATCAAAATGCGTTAGAAAGCATGGAGCAAGCCAACCTCGCATTTCTTCAATTGCAACCGCCGTATATTGTAAAATAACATTCTACGGTCCAATCTGAAAGCATTATTCGTGTTTTCATCTGGAAATTAGTTAATCAGCATATAGCAGTTTAGAAAAAGTTTAAAAAATAATTTTTATTTGTTTGAGTAAATTGTAACTAAAATAGTCAAGAAACTTGACCCTTCTGTTTGCATAAGATATAGCAAATAATTTATTACAACTTTTTTTGAAATATATCGATTCTTTTTAATGCGTAGTACTCAGAAAACAGTTGGAGACAAGCGGATGTGCGTAAAACCATATCAAAATGCGTTAGAAAGCATGGAGCAAGCCAATCTCGCATTTCTTCAATTGCAACCGCCGTATATTGTAAAATAACATTCTACGGTCCAATCTGAAAGCATTATTCGTGTTTTCATCTGGAAATTAGTTAATCAGCATATAGCAGTTTAGAAAAAGTTTAAAAATAATTTTTATTTTTTTGAGTAAATTGTAACTAAAATAGTCAAGAAACTTGACCCTTCTGTTTGCATAAGATATAGCAAATAATTTATTACAACTTTTTTTGATATATTGTAATGGTATTTTCGTAGAAAATTCCCACACACCTATTTTTGCTCAGGTAACCCTGGATTGCGGGAGCAATTGGTAATTTTCAAGCGGTCGAAGGGTTCTTTCGTTTTCTACAGCCAAAAGCTGCTGTGGTAATTTTGTACCAAAATAAAAAAAAATTTCTTCTTGTCAAAAAAATAAATACTCCAATAATAAATTTTCAATCCAATTTAATTTAAATTTTCCGTAATGTAAAATTTCACTGTTATTCGATGGGAATGAAGCTTGATTTGCCTTTATCCAAATCGACGGCTTATCAACTGCACCATTCGTTCGCACAAATATAATTTTAAACTTTCCAATCCTAAATTCAAATCGAAATTTATAATTTCAACTGCTCCTTCCAAATTAACCAAATCAATCAAATCTTCTACCGCTCGGTAGCAACTTATCAAAATTATTTCAAATCAATTCCAGATACCAAAAATATTTTATCCAAAAACACGCAATAAAGCATTCGCATCAAAATTATTTATTTAATCAATCAAAAATAAAACATTACTCACAATTCTTCAAAAAATATCAAAACTCAGCGGGCATACAAAGTCTTGCATCCGCTGTCGGCCATAGTCGGCCAAAAAAGCCTTTATCTCTATCCTTTCTCCCCACTCTGTACTTTTCCAATTCAAACGGTTAAAAATGAAATTAAGAAATTTTTACAATTTAGCACAGGGTGGGTCGAAATATTTTGTTTCACGACATCTTAATGCCCCCGTTGCGAATTGGAGTTATGGGCGCAGCCTAGAACGAAAGTTCGCAAATCCCATGTCGTGCTACAAAACAAAAATTATCAAAATTTAAAAAAAAAGTTATTTACAATTGAGAGCAATTCAAATTTATCTAAAATAAAACAAAATCAAAAATCAAAAAAAATTGCTTATTTCTTCCAAACTTTCATCCTGTATCCATTTTTATCCGAGCTCCTACTATTTCCATCTATTTTTTCTTCTTTACCTTCCACAGAATTATTTTCTTGCCAGGCGTCCAACTTTCCGGCATCTTCTTCTGTCGCCCCCGACTCGTCCAACACTTCCAAATCTTCTTCTTTTCTTTCTCAACATCATCCATTTGATTATATTTCCGCTTCACACCCTTGTGAACTTTTTTTAATGATTTCTCGTCCTCCTCTTCATCTCTTATTAATGGTTCTTCTGTGTCCATCGACTCATTTCTTTTTATTACTTCTTTTTTTACAAATGATTCTGTCTTATCTTGTGCCATCAGTTCATTTTCTTGCTCTTCTTTTTCAAACATTGCAAAAAACTCTATTTCGTCTTCATTGGACTCTTTTTCTTCCATAAATTTTTTTTTAATTAATTCATTATTTTCCATTAGTTTGCTCTCGAATTTGTTTTCTTGAAAATTTTGTCGGTTTTTTAATTGTAGTTCTAATTGATTTTTCGTTATCACGAATTCCTTTAAATGAATCACCTCACTTTCTACCTTATCCACCCTTGTGTTAGTGGTTTCTAGATTTTTCTCTATGACCCGGAATTTTTGTTCAAAGATTTGTATGATTTCTTTTTTATTTTTCTCTATGAACTCCATCATTTCTTTTGTGTCTTTTCTTTTATCTTCTTTGTCTTGTTGCCTTTCTCTTCTTCGTTCCTCTTTGTCTTTTTTGTTATTTTCCATGATAAGTTTTTGCAATTTTGCCATCCAATCCTCTGGTTCTAGTATTTCCATATTTTCAGTACCTCGCCTAGTGCTGGAGTACTTCGGAGAATCGATGGCTGCATCACTCACATTGATGACTCTTTCACCATTCACATATTGTTCTTCCTGTTTTCTATTGTTTTCTTCCATTTTATTTTTATTTAAAATTGATCATCAAAAAAAAAATAAATGCAACAGCAGAAATTACTAAAAAAAAATTTTTAGATGTTTTTTTCGTTTCTCTGCGCTGTGGCGTCAATTTAGTTGTAATGGTTTTCCTTTAAATATTTGCGAACAAGTCCCTGCGCCGTGGCGCCAATTTAGTTGTAATGGTATTTTCGTAGAAAATTCCCACACACCTATTTTTGCTCAGGTAACCCTGGATTGTGGGAGCAATTGGTAATTTTCAAGGGTCGAGAGTTCTTACGTTTAAAAAAAAAATAATGAAATAAAAAACTTCTTCTCGTTTTAAAAAATTAAATAGTAATCCAAAATTAAATGTAATTCCAATTCAAAAGTAGTATTCTTTGATGGAATCGTGGTTTTGATTCCGACCCTATCCAAATCGCCCGCTTATCAATCGCAACATTTGTTCCCACGAATGCAAATTTCAAACTTTCCAATTTTAAATAATTCAGATTCAATTTTTTAATTTCAATTGCTCTTTTTCTAATTTATCCACCAAATCCAATCTACCGCTCAGTAGCCACTCAATATAAAAATTATCCAAAAATCCAAATATCAAAACTTCAAAAATAACGCAATAATGCGAAAGCACAGAATTCACTTTATTCAATCAAATCAAAAATATTACTCACAACTAATTGCAATAATTCGCCTCAAAATTCAAAACTCAACGGGCTTACAAAATTTTACACCCGCTGTCGGCCATAGTTGGCCAAAAAAGCCATTATCTCTATCCTTTCTCCCCACTCTGTACTTTTCCAATTCAAACGTTTAAAAATGAAATTAAGAAATTTTTACAATTTAGCACAGGGTGGGTCGAAATATTTTGTTTCACGACAATATATCGATTCTTTTTAATGCGTAGTACTCAGAAAACAGTTGGAGACAAGCGGATGTGCGTAAAACCATATCAAAATGCGTTAGAAAGCATGGAGCAAGCCAACCTCGCTTTTCTTCAATTGCAACCGCCGTATATTGTAAAATAACATTCTACGGTCCAATCTGAAAGCATTATTCGTGTTTTCATCTGGAAATTAGTTAATCAGCATATAGCAACTTAGAAAAAGTTTAAAAAATAATTTTTATTTTTTTGAGTAAATTGTAACTAAAATAGTCAAGAAACTTGACCCTTCTGTTTGCATAAGATATAGCAAATAATTTATTACAACTTTTTTTGAAATATATCGATTCTTTTAATGCGTAGTACTCAGAAAACAGTTGGAGACAAGCGGATGTGCGTAAAACCATATCAAAATGCGTTAGAAAGCATGGAGCAAGCCAACCTCGCATTTCTTCAATTGCAACCGCCGTATATTGTAAAATAACATTCTACGGTCCAATCTGAAAGCATTATTCGTGTTTTCATCTGGAAATTAGTTAATCAGCATATAGCAGTTTAGAAAAAGTTTAAAAAATAATTTTTATTTTTTTGAGTAAATTGTAACTAAAATAGTCAAGAAACTTGACCCTTCTGATTGCATAAGATATAGCAAATAATTTATTACAACTTTTTTTGAAATATATCGATTCTTTTTAATGCGTAGTACTCAGAAAACAGTTGGAGACAAGCGGATGTGCGCAAAACCATATCAAAATGCGTTAGAAAGCATGGAGCAAACCAACCTCGCATTTCTTCAATTGCAACCGCCGTATATTGTAAAATAACATTCTACGGTCCAATCTGAAAGCATTATTCGTGTTTTCATCTGGAAATTAGTTAATCAGCATATAGCAGTTTATAAAAGGTTTAAAAAATAATATTTATTTCTTTGAGTAAATTGTAACTAAAATAGTCAAGAAACTTGACCCTTCTCTTTGCATAAGATATAGCAAATAATTTATTACAACTTTTTTTGATATATCGATTCTTTTTAATGCGTAGTACTCAGAAAACAGTTGGAGACAAGCGGATGTGCGCAAAACCATATCAAAATGCGTTAGAAAGCATGGAGCAAACCAACCTCGCATTTCTTCAATTGCAACCGCCGTATATTGTAAAATAACATTCTACGGTCCAATCTTAAAGCATTATTCGTGTTTTCATCTGGCAATTAGTTAATCAGCATATAGCAGTTTATAAAAGGTTTAAAAAATAATATTTATTTTTTTGAGTAAATTGTAACTAAAATAGTCAAGAAACTTGACCCTTCTCTTTGCATAAGATATAGCAAATAATTTATTACAACTTTTTTTGATATATCGATTCTTTTTAATGCGTAGTACTCAGAAAACAGTTGGAGACAAGCGGATGTGCGTAAAACCATATCAAAATGCGTTAGAAAGCATGGAGCAAGCCAACCTCGCATTTCTTCAATTGCAACCGCCGTATATTGTAAAATAACATTCTACGGTCCAATCTGAAAGCATTATTCGTGTTTTCTTCTGGAAATTAGTTAATCAGCATATAGCAGTTTATAAAAAGTTTAAAAAATAATATTTATTCTTTTGAGTAAATTGTAACTAAAATAGTCAAGAAACTTGACCCTTCTGTTTGCATAAGATATAGCAAATAATTTATTACAACTTTTTTTGAAATATATCGATTCTTTTTAATGCGTAGTACTCAGAAAACAGTTGGAGACAAGCGGATGTGCGTAAAACCATATCAAAATGCGTTAGAAAGCATGGAGCAAGCCAACCTCGCATTTCTTCAATTGCAACCGCCGTATATTGTAAAATAACATTCTACGGTTCAATCTGAAAGCATTATTCGTGTTTTCATCTGGAAATTAGTTAATCAGCATATAGCAGTTTAGAAAAAGTTTAAAAAATAATTTTTATTTTTTTGAGTAAATTGTAACTAAAATAGTCAAGAAACTTGACCCTTCTGTTTGCATAAGATATAGCAAATAATTTATTACAACTTTTTTTGAAATATATCGATTCTTTTTAATGCGTAGTACTCAGAAAACAGCTGGAGACAAGCGGATGTGCGTAAAACCATTTCAAAATGCGTTAGAAAGCATGGAGCAAGCCAATCTCGCATTTCTTCAATTGCAACCGCCGTATATTGTAAAATAACATTCTACGGTCCAATCTGAAAGCATTATTCGTGTTTTCATCTGGAAATTAGTTAATCAGCATATAGCAGTTTAGAAAAAGTTTAAAAAATAATTTTTATTTTTTTGAGTAAATTGTAACTAAAATAGTCAAGAAACTTGACCCTTCTGTTTGCATAAGATATAGCAAATAATTTATTACAACTTTTTTTGAAATATATCGATTCTTTTTAATGCGTAGTACTCAGAAAACAGTTGGAGACAAGCGGATGTGCGTAAAACCATATCAAAATGCGTTAGAAAGCATGGAGCAAGCCAATCTCGCATTTCTTCAATTGCAACCGCCGTATATTGTAAAATAACATTCTACGGTCCAATCTGAAAGCATTATTCGTGTTTTCATCTGGAAATTAGTTAATCAGCATATAGCAGTTTAGAAAAAGTTTAAAAAATAATTTTTATTTTTTTGAGTAAATTGTAACTAAAATAGTCAAGAAACTTGACCCTTCTGTTTGCATAAGATATAGCAAATAATTTATTACAACTTTTTTTGAAATATATCGATTCTTTCTAATGCGTAGTACTCAGAAAACAGTTGGAGACAAGCGGATGTGCGTAAAACCATATCAAAATGCGTTAGAAAGCATGGAGCAAGCCAACCTCGCATTTCTTCAATTGCAACCGCCGTATATTGTAAAATAACATTCTACGGTCCAATCTGAAAGCATTATTCGTGTTTTCATCTGGAAATTAGTTAATCAGCATATAGCAGTTTAGAAAAAGTTTAAAAAATAATTTTTATTTTTTTGAGTAAATTGTAACTAAAATAGTCAAGAAACTTGACCCTTCTGTTTGCATAAGATATAGCAAATAATTTATTACAACTTTTTTTGAAATATATCGATTCTTTTTAATGCGTAGTACTCAGAAAACAGTTGGAGACAAGCGGATGTGCGTAAAACCATTTCAAAATGCGTTATAAAGCATGGAGCAAGCCAACCTCGCATTTCTTCAATTGCAACCGCCGTATATTGTAAAATAACATTCTACGGTCCAATCTGAAAGCATTATTCGTGTTTTCATCTGGAAATTAGTTAATCAGCATATAGCAGTTTATAAAAAGTTTAAAAAATAATATTTATTTTTTTGGGTAAATTGTTACTAAAATAGTCAAGAAACTTGACCCTTCTGTTTGCATAAGATATAGCAAATAATTTATTACAACTTTTTTTGAAATATATCGATTCTTTTTAATGCGTAGTACTCAGAAAACAGTTGGAGACAAGCGGATGTGCGTAAAACCATATCAAAATGCGTTAGAAAGCATGGAGCAAGCCAACCTCGCATTTCTTCAATTGCAACCGCCGTATATTGTAAAATAACATTCTACGGTCCAATCTGAAAGCATTATTCGTGTTTTCATCTGGAAATTAGTTAATCAGCATATAGCAGTTTAGAAAAAGTTTAAAAAATAATTTTTATTTTTTTGAGTAAATTGTAACTAAAATAGTCAAGAAACTTGACCCTTCTGTTTGCATAAGATATAGCAAATAATTTATTACAACTTTTTTTGAAATATATCGATTCTTTTTAATGCGTAGTACTCAGAAAACAGTTGGAGACAAGCGGATGTGCGTAAAACCATTTCAAAATGCGTTAGAAAGCATGGAGCAAGCCAATCTCGCATTTCTTCAATTGCAACCGCCGTATATTGTAAAATAACATTCTACGGTCCAATCTGAAAGCATTATTCGTGTTTTCATCTGGAAATTAGTTAATCAGCATATAGCAGTTTAGAAAAAGTTTAAAAAATTATTTTTATTTTTTTGAGTAAATTGTAACTAAAATAGTCAAGAAACTTGACCCTTCTGTTTGCATAAGATATAGCAAATAATTTATTACTACTTTTTTTGAAATATATCGATTCTTTTTAATGCGTAGTACTCAGAAAACAGTTGGAGACAAGCGGATGTGCGTAAAACCATATCAAAATGCGTTAGAAAGCATGGAGCAAGCCAACCTCGCATTTCTTCAATTGCAACCGCCGTATATTGTAAAATAACATTCTACGGTCCAATCTGAAAGCATTATTCGTGTTTTCATCTGGAAATTAGTTAATCAGCATATAGCAGTTTATAAAAAGTTTAAAAAATAATATTTATTTTTTTGAGTAAATTGTAACTAAAATAGTCAAGAAACTTGACCCTTCTGTTTGCATAAGATATAGCAAATAATTTATTACAACTTTTTTTGAAATATATCGATTCTTTTTAATGCGTAGTACTCAGAAAACAGTTGGAGACAAGCGGATGTGCGTAAAACCATATCAAAATGCGTTAGAAAGCATGGAGCAAACCAATCTCGCATTTCTTCAATTGCAACCGCCGTATATTGTAAAATAACATTCTACGGTCCAATCTGAAAGCATTATTCGTGTTTTCATCTGGAAATTAGTTAATCAGCATATAGCAGTTTATAAAAAGTTTAAAAAATAATATTTATTTTTTTGGGTAAATTGTTACTAAAATAGTCAAAAAACTTGACCCTTCTGTTTGCATAAGATATAGCAAATAATTTATTACAACTTTTTTTGAAATATATCGATTCTTTTTAATGCGTAGTACTCAGAAAACAGTTGGAGACAAGCGGATGTGCGTAAAACCATATCAAAATGCGTTAGAAAGCATGGAGCAAGCCAACCTCGCATTTCTTCAATTGCAACCGCCGTATATTGTAAAATAACATTCTACGGTCCAATCTGAAAGCATTATTCGTGTTTTCATCTGGAAATTAGTTAATCAGCATATAGCAGTTTAGAAAAAGTTTAAAAAATAATTTTTATTTTTTTGAGTAAATTGTAACTAAAATAGTCAAGAAACTTGACCCTTCTGTTTGCATAAGATATAGCAAATAATTTATTACAACTTTTTTTGAAATATATCGATTCTTTTTAATGCGTAGTACTCAGAAAACAGTTGGAGACAAGCGGATGTGCGTAAAACCATATCAAAATGCGTTAGAAAGCATGGAGCAAGCCAATCTCGCATTTCTTCAATTGCAACCGCCGTATATTGTAAAATAACATTCTACGGTCCAATCTGAAAGCATTATTCGTGTTTTCATCTGGAAATTAGTTAATCAGTATATAGCAGTTTAGAAAAAGTTTAAAAAATAATATTTATTTTTTTGAGTAAATTGTAACTAAAATAGTCAAGAAACTTGACCCTTCTGTTTGCATAAGATATAGCAAATAATTTATTACAACTTTTTTTGAAATATATCGATTCTTTCTAATGCGTAGTACTCAGAAAACAGTTGGAGACAAGCGGATGTGCGTAAAACCATATCAAAATGCGTTAGAAAGCATGGAGCAAGCCAACCTCGCATTTCTTCAATTGCAACCGCCGTATATTGTAAAATAACATTCTACGGTCCAATCTGAAAGCATTATTCGTGTTTTCATCTGGAAATTAGTTAATCAGCATATAGCAGTTTAGAAAAAGTTTAAAAAATAATTTTTATTTTTTTGAGAAAATTGTAACTAAAATAGTCAAGAAACTTGACCCTTCTGTTTGCATAAGATATAGCAAATAATTTATTACAACTTTTTTTGAAATATATCGATTCTTTTTAATGCGTAGTACTCAGAAAACAGTTGGAGACAAGCGGATGTGCGTAAAACCATTTCAAAATGCGTTAGAAAGCATGGAGCAAGCCAATCTCGCATTTCTTCAATTGCAACCGCCGTATATTGTAAAATAACATTCTACGGTCCAATCTGAAAGCATTATTCGTGTTTTCATCTGGAAATTAGTTAATCAGCATATAGCAGTTTAGAAAAAGTTTAAAAAATAATTTTTATTTTTTTGAGTAAATTGTAACTAAAATAGTCAAGAAACTTGACCCTTCTGTTTGCATAAGATATAGCAAATAATTTATTACAACTTTTTTTGAAATATATCGATTCTTTTTAATGCGTAGTACTCAGAAAACAGTTGGAGACAAGCGGATGTGCGTAAAACCAAATCAAAATGCGTTAGAAAGCATGGAGCAAGCCAATCTCGCATTTCTTCAATTGCAACCGCCGTATATTGTAAAATAACATTCTACGGTCCAATCTGAAAGCATTATTCGTGTTTTCATCTGGAAATTAGTTAATCAGCATATAGCAGTTTATAAAAAGTTTAAAAAATAATATTTATTTTTTTGAGTAAATTGTAACTAAAATAGTCAAGAAACTTGACCCTTCTGTTTGCATAAGATATAGCAAATAATTTATTACAACTTTTTTTGAAATATATCGATTCTTTTTAATGCCTAGTACTCAGAAAACAGTTGGAGACCAGCGGATGTGCGTAAAACCATTTCAAAATGCGTTAGAAAGCATGGAGCAAGCCAATCTCGCATTTCTTCAATTGCAACCGCCGTATATTGTAAAATAACATTCTACGGTCCAATCTGAAAGCATTATTCGTGTTTTCATCTGGAAATTAGTTAATCAGCATATAGCAGTTTAGAAAAAGTTTAAAAAATAATTTTTATTTTTTTGAGTAAATTGTAACTAAAATAGTCAAGAAACTTGACCCTTCTGTTTGCATAAGATATAGCAAATAATTTATTACAACTTTTTTTGAAATATATCGATTCTTTTTAATGCGTAGTACTCAGAAAACAGTTGGAGAATAGCGGATGTGCGTAAAACCATTTCAAAATGCGTTAGAAAGCATGGAGCAAGCCAATCTCGCATTTCTTCAATTGCAACCGCCGTATATTGTAAAATAACATTCTACGGTCCAATCTGAAAGCATTATTCGTGTTTTCATCTGGAAATTAGTTAATCAGCATATAGCAGTTTAGAAAAAGTTTAAAAAATAATTTTTATTTTTTTGAGTAAATTGTAACTAAAATAGTCAAGAAACTTGACCCTTCTGTTTGCATAAGATATAGCAAATAATTTATTACAACTTTTTTTGAAATATATCGATTCTTTTTAATGCGTAGTACTCAGAAAACAGTTGGAGACAAGCGGATGTGCGTAAAACCAAATCAAAATGCGTTAGAAAGCATGGAGCAAGCCAATCTCGCATTTCTTCAATTGCAACCGCCGTATATTGTAAAATAACATTCTACGGTCCAATCTGAAAGCATTATTCGTGTTTTCATCTGGAAATTAGTTAATCAGCATATAGCAGTTTATAAAAAGTTTAAAAAATAATATTTATTTTTTTGAGTAAATTGTAACTAAAATAGTCAAGAAACTTGACCCTTCTGTTTGCATAAGATATAGCAAATAATTTATTACAACTTTTTTTGAAATATATCGATTCTTTTTAATGCCTAGTACTCAGAAAACAGTTGGAGACCAGCGGATGTGCGTAAAACCATTTCAAAATGCGTTAGAAAGCATGGAGCAAGCCAATCTCGCATTTCTTCAATTGCAACCGCCGTATATTGTAAAATAACATTCTACGGTCCAATCTGAAAGCATTATTCGTGTTTTCATTTGGAAATTAGTTAATCAGCATATAGCAGTTTAGAAAAAGTTTAAAAAATAATTTTTATTTTTTTGAGTAAATTGTAACTAAAATAGTCAAGAAACTTGACCCTTCTGTTTGCATAAGATATAGCAAATAATTTATTACAACTTTTTTTGAAATATATCGATTCTTTCTAATGCGTAGTACTCAGAAAACAGTTGGAGACAAGCGGATGTGCGTAAAACCATATCAAAATGCGTTAGAAAGCATGGAGCAAGCCAACCTCGCATTTCTTCAATTGCAACCGCCGTATATTGTAAAATAACATTCTACGGTCCAATCTGAAAGCATTATTCGTGTTTTCATCTGGAAATTAGTTAATCAGCATATAGCAGTTTAGAAAAAGTTTAAAAAATAATTTTTATTTTTTTGAGTAAATTGTAACTAAAATAGTCAAGAAACTTGACCCTTCTGTTTGCATAAGATATAGCAAATAATTTATTACAACTTTTTTTGAAATATATCGATTCTTTTTAATGCGTAGTACTCAGAAAACAGTTGGAGACTAGCGGATGTGCGTAAAACCATTTCAAAATGCGTTAGAAAGCATGGAGCAAGCCAATCTCGCATTTCTTCAATTGCAACCGCCGTATATTGTAAAATAACATTCTACGGTCCAATCTGAAAGCATTATTCGTGTTTTCATCTGGAAATTAGTTAATCAGCATATAGCAGTTTAGAAAAAGTTTAAAAAATAATTTTTATTTTTTTGAGTAAATTGTAACTAAAATAGTCAAGAAACTTGACCCTTCTGTTTGCATAAGATATAGCAAATAATTTATTACTACTTTTTTTGAAATATATCGATTCTTTTTAATGCGTAGTACTCAGAAAACAGTTGGAGACAAGCGGATGTGCGTAAAACCATATCAAAATGCGTTAGAAAGCATGGAGCAAGCCAACCTCGCATTTCTTCAATTGCAACCGCCGTATATTGTAAAATAACATTCTACGGTCCAATCTGAAAGCATTATTCGTGTTTTCATCTGGAAATTAGTTAATCAGCATATAGCAGTTTATAAAAAGTTTAAAAAATAATATTTATTTTTTTGAGTAAATTGTAACTAAAATAGTCAAGAAACTTGACCCTTCTGTTTGCATAAGATATAGCAAATAATTTATTACAACTTTTTTTGAAATATATCGATTCTTTTTAATGCGTAGTACTCAGAAAACAGTTGGAGACAAGTGGATGTGCGTAAAACCATATCAAAATGCGTTAGAAAGCATGGAGCAAGCCAATCTCGCATTTCTTCAATTGCAACCGCCGTATATTGTAAAATAACATTCTACGGTCCAATCTGAAAGCATTATTCGTGTTTTCATCTGGAAATTAGTTAATCAGCATATAGCAGTTTATAAAAAGTTTAAAAAATAATATTTATTTTTTTGGGTAAATTGTTACTAAAATAGTCAAAAAACTTGACCCTTCTGTTTGCATAAGATATAGCAAATAATTTATTACAACTTTTTTTGAAATATATCGATTCTTTTTAATGCGTAGTACTCAGAAAACAGTTGGAGACAAGCGGATGTGCGTAAAACCATATCAAAATGCGTTAGAAAGCATGGAGCAAGCCAACCTCGCATTTCTTCAATTGCAACCGCCGTATATTGTAAAATAACATTCTACGGTCCAATCTGAAAGCATTATTCGTGTTTTCATCTGGAAATTAGTTAATCAGCATATAGCAGTTTAGAAAAAGTTTAAAAAATAATTTTTATTTTTTTGAGTAAATTGTAACTAAAATAGTCAAGAAACTTGACCCTTCTGTTTGCATAAGATATAGCAAATAATTTATTACAACTTTTTTTGAAATATATCGATTCTTTTTAATGCGTAGTACTCAGAAAACAGTTGGAGACAAGCGGATCTGCGTAAAACCATATCAAAATGCGTTAGAAAGCATGGAGCAAGCAAACCTCGCATTTCTTCAATTGCAACCGCCGTATATTGTAAAATAACATTCTACGGTCCAATCTGAAAGCATTATTCGTGTTTTCATCTGGAAATTAGTTAATCAGCATATAGCAGTTTAGAAAAAGTTTAAAAAATAATTTTTATTTTTTTGAGTAAATTGTAACTAAAATAGTCAAGAAACTTGACCCTTCTGTTTGCATAAGATATAGCAAATAATTTATTACAACTTTTTTTGAAATCGATTCTTTTTAATGCGTAGTACTCAGAAAACAGTTGGAGACAAGCGGATGTGCGTAAAACCATATCAAAATGCGTTAGAAAGCATGGAGCAAGCCAACCTCGCATTTCTTCAATTGCAACCGCCGTATATTGTAAAATAACATTCTACGGTCCAATCTGAAAGCATTATTCGTGTTTTCATCTGGAAATTAGTTAATCAGCATATAGCAGTTTATAAAAAGTTTAAAAAATAATATTTATTTTTTTGAGTAAATTGTAACTAAAATAGTCAAGAAACTTGACCCTTCTGTTTGCATAAGATATAGCAAATAATTTATTACAACTTTTTTTGAAATATATCGATTCCTTTTAATGCGTAGTACTCAGAAAACAGTTGGAGACAAGCGGATGTGCGTAAAACCATATCAAAATGCGTTAGAAAGCATGGAGCAAGCCAATCTCGCATTTCTTCAATTGCAACCGCCGTATATTGTAAAATAACATTCTACGGTCCAATCTGAAAGCATTATTCGTGTTTTCATCTGGAAATTAGTTAATCAGCATATAGCAGTTTAGAAAAAGTTTAAAAAATAATATTTATTTTTTTGAGTAAATTGTAACTAAAATAGTCAAGAAACTTGACCCTTCTGTTTGCATAAGATATAGCAAATAATTTATTACAACTTTTTTTGAAATATATCGATTCTTTCTAATGCGTAGTACTCAGAAAACAGTTGGAGACAAGCGGATGTGCGTAAAACCATATCAAAATGCGTTAGAAAGCATGGAGCAAGCCAACCTCGCATTTCTTCAATTGCAACCGCCGTATATTGTAAAATAACATTCTACGGTCCAATCTGAAAGCATTATTCGTGTTTTCATCTGGAAATTAGTTAATCAGCATATAGCAGTTTATAAAAAGTTTAAAAAATAATATTTATTTTTTTGAGTAAATTGTAACTAAAATAGTCAAGAAACTTGACCCTTCTGTTTGCATAAGATATAGCAAATAATTTATTACAACTTTTTTTGAAATATATCGATTCTTTTTAATGCCTAGTACTCAGAAAACAGTTGGAGACAAGCGGATGTGCGTAAAACCATTTCAAAATGCGTTAGAAAGCATGGAGCAAGCCAATCTCGCATTTCTTCAATTGCAACCGCCGTATATTGTAAAATAACATTCTACGGTCCAATCTGAAAGCATTATTCGTGTTTTCATCTGGAAATTAGTTAATCAGCATATAGCAGTTTAGAAAAAGTTTAAAAAATAATTTTTATTTTTTTGAGTAAATTGTAACTAAAATAGTCAAGAAACTTGACCCTTCTGTTTGCATAAGATATAGCAAATAATTTATTACAACTTTTTTTGAAATATATCGATTCTTTTTAATGCGTAGTACTCAGAAAACAGTTGGAGACAAGCGGATGTGCGTAAAACCATATCAAAATGCGTTAGAAAGCATGGAGCAAGCCAACCTCGCATTTCTTCAATTGCAACCGCCGTATATTGTAAAATAACATTCTACGGTCCAATCTGAAAGCATTATTCGTGTTTTCATCTGGAAATTAGTTAATCAGCATATAGCAGTTTAGAAAAAGTTTAAAAAATAATTTTTATTTTTTTGAGTAAATTGTAACTAAAATAGTCAAGAAACTTGACCCTTCTGTTTGCATAAGATATAGCAAATAATTTATTACAACTTTTTTTGAAATATATCGATTCTTTTTAATGCGTAGTACTCAGAAAACAGTTGGAGACAAGCGGATGTGCGTAAAACCATTTCAAAATGCGTTAGAAAGCATGGAGCAAGCCAATCTCGCATTTCTTCAATTGCAACCGCCGTATATTGTAAAATAACATTCTACGGTCCAATCTGAAAGCATTATTCGTGTTTTCATCTGGAAATTAGTTAATCAGCATATAGCAGTTTAGTAAAAGTTTAAAAAATAATTTTTAGTTTTTTGAGTAACTTGTAACTAAAATAGTCAAGAAACTTGACCCTTCTGGTTGCATAAGATATAGCAAATAATTTATTACAACTTTTTTTGAAATATATCGATTCTTTTTAATGCGTAGTACTCAGAAAACAGTTGGAGACAAGCGGATGTGCGTAAAACCATATCAAAATGCGTTAGAAAGCATGGAGCAAGCCAATCTCGCATTTCTTCAATTGCAACCGCCGTATATTGTAAAATAACATTCTACGGTCCAATCTGAAAGCATTATTCGTGTTTTCATCTGGAAATTAGTTAATCAGCATATAGCAGTTTATAAAAAGTTTAAAAAATAATATTTATTTTTTTGAGTAAATTGTAACTAAAATAGTCAAGAAACTTGACCCTTCTGTTTGCATAAGATATAGCAAATAATTTATTACAACTTTTTTTGAAATATATCGATTCTTTCTAATGCGTAGTACTCAGAAAACAGTTGGAGACAAGCGGATGTGCGTAAAACCATATCAAAATGCGTTAGAAAGCATGGAGCAAGCCAACCTCGCATTTCTTCAATTGCAACCGCCGTATATTGTAAAATAACATTCTACGCTCCAATCTGAAAGCATTATTCGTGTTTTCATCTAGAAATTAGTTAATCAGCATATAGCAGTTTAGAAAAAGTTTAAAAAATAATTTTTATTTTTTTGAGTAAATTGTAACTAAAATAGTCAAGAAACTTGACCCTTCTGTTTGCATAAGATATAGCAAATAATTTATTACAACTTTTTTTGAAATATATCGATTCTTTTTAATGCGTAGTACTCAGAAAACAGTTGGAGACAAGCGGATGTGCGTAAAACCATTTCAAAATGCGTTAGAAAGCATGGAGCAAGCCAATCTCGCATTTCTTCAATTGCAACCGCCGTATATTGTAAAATAACATTCTACGGTCCAATCTGAAAGCATTATTCGTGTTTTCATCTGGAAATTAGTTAATCAGCATATAGCAGTTTAGAAAAAGTTTAAAAAATAATTTTTATTTTTTTGAGTAAATTGTAACTAAAATAGTCAAGAAACTTGACCCTTCTGTTTGCATAAGATATAGCAAATAATTTATTACTACTTTTTTTGAAATATATCGATTCTTTTTAATGCGTAGTACTCAGAAAACAGTTGGAGACAAGCGGATGTGCGTAAAACCATATCAAAATGCGTTAGAAAGCATGGAGCAAGCCAACCTCGCATTTCTTCAATTGCAACCGCCGTATATTGTAAAATAACATTCTACGGTCCAATCTGAAAGCATTATTCGTGTTTTCATCTGGAAATTAGTTAATCAGCATATAGCAGTTTAGAAAAAGTTTAAAAAATAATTTTTATTTTTTTGAGTAAATTGTAACTAAAATAGTCAAGAAACTTGACCCTTCTGTTTGTATAAGATATAGCAAATAATTTATTACAACTTTTTTTGAAATATATCGATTCTTTTAAATGCGTAGTACTCAGAAAACAGTTGGAGACAAGCGGATGTGCGTAAAACCATTTCAAAATGCGTTAGAAAGCATGGAGCAAGCCAATCTCGCATTTCTTCAATTGCAACCGCCGTATATTGTAAAATAACATTCTACGGTCCAATCTGAAAGCATTATTCGTGTTTTCATCTGGAAATTAGTTAATCAGCATATAGCAGTTTAGTAAAAGTTTAAAAAATAATTTTTAGTTTTTTGAGTAACTTGTAACTAAAATAGTCAAGAAACTTGACCCTTCTGTTTGCATAAGATATAGCAAATAATTTATTACAACTTTTTTTGAAATATATCGATTCTTTTTAATGCGTAGTACTCAGAAAACAGTTGGAGACAAGCGGATGTGCGTAAAACCATATCAAAATGCGTTAGAAAGCATGGAGCAAGCCAATCTCGCATTTCTTCAATTGCAACCGCCGTATATTGTAAAATAACATTCTACGGTCCAATCTGAAAGCATTATTCGTGTTTTCATCTGGAAATTAGTTAATCAGCATATAGCAGTTTATAAAAAGTTTAAAAAATAATATTTATTTTTTTGAGTAAATTGTAACTAAAATAGTCAAGAAACTTGACCCTTCTGTTTGCATAAGATATAGCAAATAATTTATTACAACTTTTTTTGAAATATATCGATTCTTTTTAATGCGTAGTACTCAGAAAACAATTGGAGACAAGCGGATGTGCGTAAAACCATTTCAAAATGCGTTAGAAAGCATGGAGCAAGCCAATCTCGCATTTCTTCAATTGCAACCGCCGTATATTGTAAAATAACATTCTACGGTCCAATCTGAAAGCATTATTCGTGTTTTCATCTGGAAATTAGTTAATCAGCATATAGCAGTTTAGAAAAAGTTTAAAAAATAATTTTTATTTTTTTGAGTAAATTGTAACTAAAATAGTCAAGAAACTTGACCCTTCTGTTTGCATAAGATATAGCAAATAATTTATTACAACTTTTTTTGAAATATATCGATTCTTTCTAATGCGTAGTACTCAGAAAACAGTTGGAGACAAGCGGATGTGCGTAAAACCATATCAAAATGCGTTAGAAAGCATGGAGCAAGCCAACCTCGCATTTCTTCAATTGCAACCGCCGTATATTGTAAAATAACATTCTACGCTCCAATCTGAAAGCATTATTCGTGTTTTCATCTGGAAATTAGTTAATCAGCATATAGCAGTTTAGAAAAAGTTTAAAAAATAATTTTTATTTTTTTGAGTAAATTGTAACTAAAATAGTCAAGAAACTTGACCCTTCTGTTTGCATAAGATATAGCAAATAATTTATTACAACTTTTTTTGAAATATATCGATTCTTTTTAATGCGTAGTACTCAGAAAACAGTTGGAGACAAGCGGATGTGCGTAAAACCATTTCAAAATGCGTTAGAAAGCATGGAGCAAGCCAATCTCGCATTTCTTCAATTGCAACCGCCGTATATTGTAAAATAACATTCTACGGTCCAATCTGAAAGCATTATTCGTGTTTTCATCTGGAAATTAGTTAATCAGCATATAGCAGTTTAGAAAAAGTTTAAAAAATAATATTTATTTTTTTGAGTAAATTGTAACTAAAATAGTCAAGAAACTTGACCCTTCTGTTTGCATAAGATATAGCAAATAATTTATTACTACTTTTTTTGAAATATATCGATTCTTTTTAATGCGTAGTACTCAGAAAACAGTTGGAGACAAGCGGATGTGCGTAAAACCATATCAAAATGCGTTAGAAAGCATGGAGCAAGCCAACCTCGCATTTCTTCAATTGCAACCGCCGTATATTGTAAAATTACATTCTACGGTCCAATCTGAAAGCATTATTCGTGTTTTCATCTGGAAATTAGTTAATCAGCATATAGCAGTTTAGAAAAAGTTTAAAAAATAATTTTTATTTTTTTGAGTAAATTGTAACTAAAATAGTCAAGAAACTTGACCCTTCTGTTTGCATAAGATATAGCAAATAATTTATTACAACTTTTTTTGAAATATATCGATTCTTTTTAATGCGTAGTACTCAGAAAACAGTTGGAGACAAGCGGATGTGCGTAAAACCATATCAAAATGCGTTAGAAAGCATGGAGCAAGCCAACCTCGCATTTCTTCAATTGCAACCGCCGTATATTGTAAAATAACATTCTACGGTCCAATCTGAAAGCATTATTCGTGTTTTCATCTGGAAATTAGTTAATCAGCATATAGCAGTTTAGAAAAAGTTTAAAAAATAATTTTTATTTTTTTGAGTAAATTGTAACTAAAATAGTCAAGAAACTTGACCCTTCTGTTTGCATAAGATATAGCAAATAATTTATTACAACTTTTTTTGAAATATATCGATTCTTTTTAATGCGTAGTACTCAGAAAACAGTTGGAGACAAGCGGATGTGCGTAAAACCATATCAAAATGCGTTAGAAAGCATGGAGCAAGCCAACCTCGCATTTCTTCAATTGCAACCGCCGTATATTGTAAAATAACATTCTACGGTCCAATCTGAAAGCATTATTCGTGTTTTCATCTGGAAATTAGTTAATCAGCATATAGCAGTTTATAAAAAGTTTAAAAAATAATATTTATTTTTTTGAGTAAATTGTAACTAAAATAGTCAAGAAACTTGACCCTTCTGTTTGCATAAGATATAGCAAATAATTTATTACAACTTTTTTTGAAATATATCAATTCTTTTTAATGCGTAGTACTCAGAAAACAGTTGGAGACAAGCGGATGTGCGTAAAACCATTTCAAAATGCGTTAGAAAGCATGGAGAAAGCCAATCTCGCATTTCTTCAATTGCAACCGCCGTATATTGTAAAATAACATTCTACGGTCCAATCTGAAAGCATTATTCGTGTTTTCATCTGGAAATTAGTTAATCAGCATATAGCAGTTTAGAAAAAGTTTAAAAAATAATTTTTATTTTTTTGAGTAAATTGTAACTAAAATAGTCAAGAAACTTGACCCTTCTGTTTGCATAAGATATAGCAAATAATTTATTACAACTTTTTTTGAAATATATCGATTCTTTTTAATGCCTAGTACTCAGAAAACAGTTGGAGACAAGCGGATGTGCGTAAAACCATTTCAAAATGCGTTAGAAAGCATGGAGCAAGCCAATCTCGCATTTCTTCAATTGCAACCGCCGTATATTGTAAAATAACATTCTACGGTCCAATCTGAAAGCATTATTCGTGTTTTCATCTGGAAATTAGTTAATCAGCATATAGCAGTTTAGAAAAAGTTTAAAAAATAATTTTTATTTTTTTGAGTAAATTGTAACTAAAATAGTCAAGAAACTTGACCCTTCTGTTTGCATAAGATATAGCAAATAATTTATTACAACTTTTTTTGAAATATATCGATTCTTTTTAATGCGTAGTACTCAGAAAACAGTTGGAGACAAGCGGATGTGCGTAAAACCATATCAAAATGCGTTAGAAAGCATGGAGCAAGCCAACCTCGCATTTCTTCAATTGCAACCGCCGTATATTGTAAAATAACATTCTACGGTCCAATCTGAAAGCATTATTCGTGTTTTCTTCTGGAAATTAGTTAATCAGCATATAGCAGTTTATAAAAAGTTTAAAAAATAATATTTATTCTTTTGAGTAAATTGTAACTAAAATAGTCAAGAAACTTGACCCTTCTGTTTGCATAAGATATAGCAAATAATTTATTACAACTTTTTTTGAAATATATCGATTCTTTTTAATGCGTAGTACTCAGAAAACAGTTGGAGACAAGCGGATGTGCGTAAAACCATTTCAAAATGCGTTAGAAAGCATGGAGCAAGCCAATCTCGCATTTCTTCAATTGCAACCGCCGTATATTGTAAAATAACATTCTACGGTCCAATCTGAAAGCATTATTCGTGTTTTCATCTGGAAATTAGTTAATCAGCATATAGCAGTTTAGAAAAAGTTTAAAAAATAATTTTTATTTTTTTGAGTAAATTGTAACTAAAATAGTCAAGAAACTTGACCCTTCTGTTTGCATAAGATATAGCAAATAATTTATTACAACTTTTTTTGAAATATATCGATTCTTTTTAATGCGTATTACTAAGAAAACAGTTGGAGACAAGCGGATGTGCGTAAAACCATATCAAAATGCGTTAGAAAGCATGGAGCAAGCCAACCTCGCATTTCTTCAATTGCAACCGCCGTATATTGTAAAATAACATTCTACGGTCCAATCTGAAAGCATTATTCGTGTTTTCATCTGGAAATTAGTTAATCAGCATATAGCAGTTTAGAAAAAGTTTAAAAAATAATTTTTATTTTTTTGAGTAAATTGTAACTAAAATAGTCAAGAAACTTGACCCTTCTGTTTGCATAAGATATAGCAAATAATTTATTACAACTTTTTTTGAAATATATCGATTCTTTTTAATGCGTAGTACTCAGAAAACAGTTGGAGACAAGCGGATGTGCGTAAAACCATATCAAAATGCGTTAGAAAGCATGGAGCAAGCCAACCTCGCATTTCTTCAATTGCAACCGCCGTATATTGTAAAATAACATTCTACGGTCCAATCTGAAAGCATTATTCGTGTTTTCATCTGGAAATTAGTTAATCAGCATATAGCAGTTTATAAAACGTTTAAAAAATAATATTTATTTTTTTGAGTAAATTGTAACTAAAATAGTCAAGAAACTTGACCCTTCTGTTTGCATAAGATATAGCAAATAATTTATTACAACTTTTTTTGAAATATATCGATTCTTTTTAATGCGTAGTACTCAGAAAACAGTTGGAGACAAGCGGATGTGCGTAAAACCATATCAAAATGCGTTAGAAAGCATGGAGCAAGCCAATTTCGCATTTCTTCAATTGCAACCGCCGTATATTGTAAAATAACATTCTACGGTCCAATCTGAAAGCATTATTCGTGTTTTCATCTGGAAATTAGTTAATCAGCATATAGCAGTTTAGAAAAAGTTTAAAAAATAATTTTTATTTTTTTGAGTAAATTGTAACTAAAATAGTCAAGAAACTTGACCCTTCTGTTTGCATAAGATATAGCAAATAATTTATTACAACTTTTTTTGAAATATATCGATTCTTTCTAATGCGTAGTACTCAGAAAACAGTTGGAGACAAGCGGATGTGCGTAAAACCATATCAAAATGCGTTAGAAAGCATGGAGCAAGCCAACCTCGCATTTCTTCAATTGCAACCGCCGTATATTGTAAAATAACATTCTACGGTCCAATCTGAAAGCATTATTCGTGTTTTCATCTGGAAATTAGTTAATCAGCATATAGCAGTTTAGAAAAAGTTTAAAAAATAATTTTTATTTTTTTGAGTAAATTGTAACTAAAATAGTCAAGAAACTTGACCCTTCTGTTTGCATAAGATATAGCAAATAATTTATTACAACTTTTTTTGAAATATATCGATTCTTTTTAATGCGTAGTACTCAGAAAACAGTTGGAGACAAGCGGATGTGCGTAAAACCATTTCAAAATGCGTTAGAAAGCATGGAGCAAGCCAATCTCGCATTTCTTCAATTGCAACCGCCGTATATTGTAAAATAACATTCTACGGTCCAATCTGAAAGCATTATTCGTGTTTTCATCTGGAAATTAGTTAATCAGCATATAGCAGTTTAGTAAAAGTTTAAAAAATAATTTTTAGTTTTTTGAGTAACTTGTAACTAAAATAGTCAAGAAACTTGACCCTTCTGTTTGCATAAGATATAGCAAATAATTTATTACAACTTTTTTTTAAATATATCGATTCTTTTTAATGCGTAGTACTCAGAAAACAGTTGGAGACAAGCGGATGTGCGTAAAACCATATCAAAATGCGTTAGAAAGCATGGAGCAAGCCAATCTCGCATTTCTTCAATTGCAACCGCCGTATATTGTAAAATAACATTCTACGGTCCAATCTGAAAGCATTATTCGTGTTTTCATCTGGAAATTAGTTAATCAGCATATAGCAGTTTATAAAAAGTTTAAAAAATAATATTAATTTTTTTGAGTAAATTGTAACTAAAATAGTCAAGAAACTTGACCCTTCTGTTTGCATAAGATATAGCAAATAATTTATTACAACTTTTTTTGAAATATATCGATTCTTTCTAATGCGTAGTACTCAGAAAACAGTTGGAGACAAGCGGATGTGCGTAAAACCATATCAAAATGCGTTAGAAAGCATGGAGCAAGCCAACCTCGCATTTCTTCAATTGCAACCGCCGTATATTGTAAAATAACATTCTACGCTCCAATCTGAAAGCATTATTCGTGTTTTCATCTGGAAATTAGTTAATCAGCATATAGCAGTTTAGAAAAAGTTTAAAAAATAATTTTTATTTTTTTGAGTAAATTGTAACTAAAATAGTCAAGAAACTTGACCCTTCTGTTTGCATAAGATATAGCAAATAATTTATTACAACTTTTTTTGAAATATATCGATTCTTTTTAATGCGTAGTACTCAGAAAACAGTTGGAGACAAGCGGATGTGCGTAAAACCATTTCAAAATGCGTTAGAAAGCATGGAGCAAGCCAATCTCGCATTTCTTCAATTGCAACCGCCGTATATTGTAAAATAACATTCTACGGTCCAATCTGAAAGCATTATTCGTGTTTTCATCTGGAAATTAGTTAATCAGCATATAGCAGTTTAGAAAAAGTTTAAAAAATAATTTTTATTTTTTTGAGTAAATTGTAACTAAAATAGTCAAGAAACTTGACCCTTCTGTTTGCATAAGATATAGCAAATAATTTATTACTACTTTTTTTGAAATATATCGATTCTTTTTAATGCGTAGTACTCAGAAAACAGTTGGAGACAAGCGGATGTGCGTAAAACCATATCAAAATGCGTTAGAAAGCATGGAGCAAGCCAACCTCGCATTTCTTCAATTGCAACCGCCGTATATTGTAAAATAACATTCTACGGTCCAATCTGAAAGCATTATTCGTGTTTTCATCTGGAAATTAGTTAATCAGCATATAGCAGTTTAGAAAAAGTTTAAAAAATAATTTTTATTTTTTTGAGTAAATTGTAACTAAAATAGTCAAGAAACTTGACCCTTCTGTTTGCATAAGATATAGCAAATAATTTATTACAACTTTTTTTGAAATATATCGATTCTTTTTAATGCGTAGTACTCAGAAAACAGTTGGAGACAAGCGGATGTGCGTAAAACCATTTCAAAATGCGTTAGAAAGCATGGAGCAAGCCAATCTCGCATTTCTTCAATTGCAACCGCCGTATATTGTAAAATAACATTCTACGGTCCAATCTGAAAGCATTATTCGTGTTTTCATCTGGAAATTAGTTAATCAGCATATAGCAGTTTAGTAAAAGTTTAAAAAATAATTTTTAGTTTTTTGAGTAACTTGTAACTAAAATAGTCAAGAAACTTGACCCTTCTGTTTGCATAAGATATAGCAAATAATTTATTACAACTTTTTTTGAAATATATCGATTCTTTTTAATGCGTAGTACTCAGAAAACAGTTGGAGACAAGCGGATGTGCGTAAAACCATATCAAAATGCGTTAGAAAGCATGGAGCAAGCCAATCTCGCATTTCTTCAATTGCAACCGCCGTATATTGTAAAATAACATTCTACGGTCCAATCTGAAAGCATTATTCGTGTTTTCATCTGGAAATTAGTTAATCAGCATATAGCAGTTTATAAAAAGTTTAAAAAATAATATTTATTTTTTTGAGTAAATTGTAACTAAAATAGTCAAGAAACTTGACCCTTCTGTTTGCATAAGATATAGCAAATAATTTATTACAACTTTTTTTGAAATATATCGATTCTTTTTAATGCGTAGTACTCAGAAAACAATTGGAGATAAGCGGATGTGCGTAAAACCATTTCAAAATGCGTTAGAAAGCATGGAGCAAGCCAATCTCGCATTTCTTCAATTGCAACCGCCGTATATTGTAAAATAACATTCTACGGTCCAATCTGAAAGCATTATTCGTGTTTTCATCTGGAAATTAGTTAATCAGCATATAGCAGTTTAGAAAAAGTTTAAAAAATAATTTTTATTTTTTTGAGTAAATTGTAACTAAAATAGTCAAGAAACTTGACCCTTCTGTTTGCATAAGATATAGCAAATAATTTATTACAACTTTTTTTGAAATATATCGATTCTTTCTAATGCGTAGTACTCAGAAAACAGTTGGAGACAAGCGGATGTGCGTAAAACCATATCAAAATGCGTTAGAAAGCATGGAGCAAGCCAACCTCGCATTTCTTCAATTGCAACCGCCGTATATTGTAAAATAACATTCTACGCTCCAATCTGAAAGCATTATTCGTGTTTTCATCTGGAAATTAGTTAATCAGCATATAGCAGTTTAGAAAAAGTTTAAAAAATAATTTTTATTTTTTTGAGTAAATTGTAACTAAAATAGTCAAGAAACTTGACCCTTCTGTTTGCATAAGATATAGCAAATAATTTATTACAACTTTTTTTGAAATATATCGATTCTTTTTAATGCGTAGTACTCAGAAAACAGTTGGAGACAAGCGGATGTGCGTAAAACCATTTCAAAATGCGTTAGAAAGCATGGAGCAAGCCAATCTCGGATTTCTTCAATTGCAACCGCCGTATATTGTAAAATAACATTCTACGGTCCAATCTGAAAGCATTATTCGTGTTTTCATCTGGAAATTAGTTAATCAGCATATAGCAGTTTAGAAAAAGTTTAAAAAATAATTTTTATTTTTTTGAGTAAATTGTAACTAAAATAGTCAAGAAACTTGAACCTTCTGTTTGCATAAGATATAGCAAATAATTTATTACTACTTTTTTTGAAATATATCGATTCTTTTTAATGCGTAGTACTCAGAAAACAGTTGGAGACAAGCGGATGTGCGTAAAACCATTTCAAAATGCGTTAGAAAGCATGGAGCAAGCCAACCTCGCATTTCTTCAATTGCAACCGCCGTATATTGTAAAATTACATTCTACGGTCCAATCTGAAAGCATTATTCGTGTTTTCATCTGGAAATTAGTTAATCAGCATATAGCAGTTTAGAAAAAGTTTAAAAAATAATTTTTATTTTTTTGAGTAAATTGTAACTAAAATAGTCAAGAAACTTGACCCTTCTGTTTGCATAAGATATAGCAAATAATTTATTACAACTTTTTTTGAAATATATCGATTCTTTTTAATGCGTAGTACTCAGAAAACAGTTGGAGACAAGCGGATGTGCGTAAAACCATATCAAAATGCGTTAGAAAGCATGGAGCAAGCCAACCTCGCATTTCTTCAATTGCAACCGCCGTATATTGTAAAATAACATTCTACGGTCCAATCTGAAAGCATTATTCGTGTTTTCATCTGGAAATTAGTTAATCAGCATATAGCAGTTTAGAAAAAGTTTAAAAAATAATTTTTATTTTTTTGAGTAAATTGTAACTAAAATAGTCAAGAAACTTGACCCTTCTGTTTGCATAAGATATAGCAAATAATTTATTACAACTTTTTTTGAAATATATCGATTCTTTTTAATGCGTAGTACTCAGAAAACAGTTGGAGACAAGCGGATGTGCGTAAAACCATATCAAAATGCGTTAGAAAGCATGGAGCAAGCCAACCTCGCATTTCTTCAATTGCAACCGCCGTATATTGTAAAATAACATTCTACGGTCCAATCTGAAAGCATTATTCGTGTTTTCATCTGGAAATTAGTTAATCAGCATATAGCAGTTTATAAAAAGTTTAAAAAATAATATTTATTTTTTTGAGTAAATTGTAACTAAAATAGTCAAGAAACTTGACCCTTCTGTTTGCATAAGATATAGCAAATAATTTATTACAACTTTTTTTGAAATATATCGATTCTTTTTAATGCGTAGTACTCAGAAAACAGTTGGAGACAAGCGGATGTGCGTAAAACCATTTCAAAATGCGTTAGAAAGCATGGAGCAAGCCAATCTCGCATTTCTTCAATTGCAACCGCCGTATATTGTAAAATAACATTCTACGGTCCAATCTGAAAGCATTATTCGTGTTTTCATCTGGAAATTAGTTAATCAGCATATAGCAGTTTAGAAAAAGTTTAAAAAATAATTTTTATTTTTTTGAGTAAATTGTAACTAAAATAGTCAAGAAACTTGACCCTTCTGTTTGCATAAGATATAGCAAATAATTTATTACAACTTTTTTTGAAATATATCGATTCTTTTTAATGCCTAGTACTCAGAAAACAGTTGGAGACAAGCGGATGTGCGTAAAACCATTTCAAAATGCGTTAGAAAGCATGGAGCAAGCCAATCTCGCATTTCTTCAATTGCAACCGCCGTATATTGTAAAATAACATTCTACGGTCCAATCTGAAAGCATTATTCGTGTTTTCATCTGGAAATTAGTTAATCAGCATATAGCAGTTTAGAAAAAGTTTAAAAAATAATTTTTATTTTTTTGAGTAAATTGTAACTAAAATAGTCAAGAAACTTGACCCTTCTGTTTGCATAAGATATAGCAAATAATTTATTACAACTTTTTTTGAAATATATCGATTCTTTTTAATGCGTAGTACTCAGAAAACAGTTGGAGACAAGCGGATGTGCGTAAAACCATATCAAAATGCGTTAGAAAGCATGGAGCAAGCCAACCTCGCATTTCTTCAATTGCAACCGCCGCGCCGTATATTGTAAAATAACATTCTACGGTCCAATCTGAAAGCATTATTCGTGTTTTCTTCTGGAAATTAGTTAATCAGCATATAGCAGTTTATAAAAAGTTTAAAAAATAATATTTATTCTTTTGAGTAAATTGTAACTAAAATAGTCAAGAAACTTGACCCTTCTGTTTGCATAAGATATAGCAAATAATTTATTACAACTTTTTTTGAAATATATCGATTCTTTTTAATGCGTAGTACTCAGAAAACAGTTGGAGACAAGCGGATGTGCGTAAAACCATTTCAAAATGCGTTAGAAAGCATGGAGCAAGCCAATCTCGCATTTCTTCAATTGCAACCGCCGTATATTGTAAAATAACATTCTACGGTCCAATCTGAAAGCATTATTCGTGTTTTCATCTGGAAATTAGTTAATCAGCATATAGCAGTTTAGAAAAAGTTTAAAAAATAATTTTTATTTTTTTGAGTAAATTGTAACTAAAATAGTCAAGAAACTTGACCCTTCTGTTTGCATAAGATATAGCAAATAATTTATTACAACTTTTTTTGAAATATATCGATTCTTTTTAATGCGTAGTACTCAGAAAACAGTTGGAGACAAGCGGATGTGCGTAAAACCATATCAAAATGCGTTAGAAAGCATGGAGCAAGCCAACCTCGCATTTCTTCAATTGCAACCGCCGTATATTGTAAAATAACATTCTACGGTCCAATCTGAAAGCATTATTCGTGTTTTCATCTGGAAATTAGTTAGTCAGCATATAGCAGTTTAGAAAAAGTTTAAAAAATAATTTTTATTTTTTTGAGTAAATTGTAACTAAAATAGTCAAGAAACTTGACCCTTCTGTTTGCATAAGATATAGCAAATAATTTATTACAACTTTTTTTGAAATATATCGATTCTTTTTAATGCGTAGTACTCAGAAAACAGTTGGAGACAAGCGGATGTGCGTAAAACCATATCAAAATGCGTTAGAAAGCATGGAGCAAGCCAACCTCGCATTTCTTCAATTGCAACCGCCGTATATTGTAAAATAACATTCTACGGTCCAATCTGAAAGCATTATTCGTGTTTTCATCTGGAAATTAGTTAATCAGCATATAGCAGTTTATAAAACGTTTAAAAAATAATATTTATTTTTTTGAGTAAATTGTAACTAAAATAGTCAAGAAACTTGACCCTTCTGTTTGCATAAGATATAGCAAATAATTTATTACAACTTTTTTTGAAATATATCGATTCTTTTTAATGCGTAGTACTCAGAAAACAGTTGGAGACAAGCGGATGTGCGTAAAACCATATCAAAATGCGTTAGAAAGCATGGAGCAAGCCAATCTCGCATTTCTTCAATTGCAACCGCCGTATATTGTAAAATAACATTCTACGGTCCAATCTGAAAGCATTATTCGTGTTTTCATCTGGAAATTAGTTAATCAGCATATAGCAGTTTAGAAAAAGTTTAAAAAATAATTTTTATTTTTTTGAGTAAATTGTAACTAAAATAGTCAAGAAACTTGACCCTTCTGTTTGCATAAGATATAGCAAATAATTTATTACAACTTTTTTTGAAATATATCGATTCTTTCTAATGCGTAGTACTCAGAAAACAGTTGGAGACAAGCGGATGTGCGTAAAACCATATCAAAATGCGTTAGAAAGCATGGAGCAAGCCAACCTCGCATTTCTTCAATTGCAACCGCCGTATATTGTAAAATAACATTCTACGGTCCAATCTGAAAGCATTATTCGTGTTTTCATCTGGAAATTAGTTAATCAGCATATAGCAGTTTAGAAAAAGTTTAAAAAATAATTTTTATTTTTTTGAGTAAATTGTAACTAAAATAGTCAAGAAACTTGACCCTTCTGTTTGCATAAGATATAGCAAATAATTTATTACAACTTTTTTTGAAATATATCGATTCTTTTTAATGCGTAGTACTCAGAAAACAGTTGGAGACAAGCGGATGTGCGTAAAACCATATCAAAATGCGTTAGAAAGCATGGAGCAAGCCAACCTCGCATTTCTTCAATTGCAACCGCCGTATATTGTAAAATAACATTCTACGGTCCAATCTGAAAGCATTATTCGTGTTTTCATCTGGAAATTAGTTAATCAGCATATAGCAGTTTAGAAAAAGTTTAAAAAATAATTTTTATTTTTTTGAGTAAATTGTAACTAAAATAGTCAAGAAACTTGACCCTTCTGTTTGCATAAGATATAGCAAATAATTTATTACAACTTTTTTTGAAATATATCGGTTCTTTTTAATGCGTAGTACTCAGAAAACAGTTGGAGACAAGCGGATGTGCGTAAAACCATATCAAAATGCGTTAGAAAGCATGGAGCAAGCCAACCTCGCATTTCTTCAATTGCAACCGCCGTATATTGTAAAATAACATTCTACGGTCCAATCTGAAAGCATTATTCGTGTTTTCATCTGGAAATTAGTTAATCAGCATATAGCAGTTTAGAAAAAGTTTAAAAAATAATATTTATTTTTTTGGGTAAATTGTAACTAAAATAGTCAAGAAACTTGACCCTTCTGTTTGCATAAGATATAGCAAATAATTTATTACAACTTTTTTTGAAATATATCGATTCTTTTTAATGCGTAGTACTCAGAAAACAGTTGGAGACAAGCGGATGTGCGTAAAACCATTTCAAAATGCGTTAGAAAGCATGGAGCAAGCCAATCTCGCATTTCTTCAATTGCAACCGCCGTATATTGTAAAATAACATTCTACGGTCCAATCTGAAAGCATTATTCGTGTTTTCATCTGGAAATTAGTTAATCAGCATATAGCAGTTTAGAAAAAGTTTAAAAAATAATTTTTATTTTTTTGAGTAAATTGTAACTAAAATAGTCAAGAAACTTGACCCTTCTGTTTGCATAAGATATAGCAAATAATTTATTACAACTTTTTTTGAAATATATCGATTCTTTTTAATGCGTAGTACTCAGAAAACAGTTGGAGACAAGCGGATGTGCGTAATACCATATCAAAATGCGTTAGAAAGCATGGAGCAAGCCAACCTCGCATTTCTTCAATTGCAACCGCCGTATATTGTAAAATAACATTCTACGGTCCAATCTGAAAGCATTATTCGTGTTTTCATCTGGAAATTAGTTAATCAGCATATAGCAGTTTAGAAAAAGTTTAAAAAATAATTTTTATTTTTTTGAGTAAATTGTAACTAAAATAGTCAAGAAACTTGACCCTTCTGTTTGCATAAGATATAGCAAATAATTTATTACGACTTTTTTTGAAATATATCGATTCTTTTTAATGCGTAGTACTCAGAAAACAGTTGGAGACAAGCGGATGTGCGTAAAACCATATCAAAATGCGTTAGAAAGCATGGAGCAAGCCAATCTCGCATTTCTTCAATTGCAACCACCGTATATTGTAAAATAACATTCTATGGTCCAATCTGAAAGCATTATTCGTGTTTTCATCTGGAAATTAGTTAATCAGCATATAGCAGTTTAGAAAAAGTTTAAAAAATAATTTTTATTTTTTTGAGTAAATTGTAACTAAAATAGTCAAGAAACTTGACCCTTCTGTTTGCATAAGATATAGCAAATAATTTATTACAACTTTTTTTGAAATATATCGATTCTTTTTAATGCGTAGTACTCAGAAAACAGTTGGAGACAAGCGGATGTGCGTAAAACCATATCAAAATGCGTTAGAAAGCATGGAGCAATCCAATCTCGCATTTCTTCAATTGCAACCGCCGTATATTGTAAAATAACATTCTACGGTCCAATCTGAAAGCATTATTCGTGTTTTCATCTGGAAATTAGTTAATCAGCATATAGCAGTTTATAAAACGTTTAAAAAATAATATTTATTTTTTTGAGTAAATTGTAACTAAAATAGTCAAGAAACTTGACCCTTCTGTTTGCATAAGATATAGCAAATAATTTATTACAACTTTTTTTGAAATATATCGATTCTTTTTAATGCGTAGTACTCAGAAAACAGTTGGAGACAAGCGGATGTGCGTAAAACCATATCAAAATGCGTTAGAAAGCATGGAGCAAGCCAATCTCGCATTTCTTCAATTGCAACCGCCGTATATTGTAAAATAACATTCTACGGTCCAATCTGAAAGCATTATTCGTGTTTTCATCTGGAAATTAGTTAATCAGCATATAGCAGTTTAGAAAAAGTTTAAAAAATAATTTTTATTTTTTTGAGTAAATTGTAACTAAAATAGTCAAGAAACTTGACCCTTCTGTTTGCATAAGATATAGCAAATAATTTATTACAACTTTTTTTGAAATATATCGATTCTTTCTAATGCGTAGTACTCAGAAAACAGTTGGAGACAAGCGGATGTGCGTAAAACCATATCAAAATGCGTTAGAAAGCATGGAGCAAGCCAACCTCGCATTTCTTCAATTGCAACCGCCGTATATTGTAAAATAACATTCTACGGTCCAATCTGAAAGCATTATTCGTGTTTTCATCTGGAAATTAGTTAATCAGCATATAGCAGTTTAGAAAAAGTTTAAAAAATAATTTTTATTTTTTTGAGTAAATTGTAACTAAAATAGTCAAGAAACTTGACCCTTCTGTTTGCATAAGATATAGCAAATAATTTATTACGACTTTTTTTGAAATATATCGATTCTTTTTAATGCGTAGTACTCAGAAAACAGTTGGAGACAAGCGGATGTGCGTAAAACCATATCAAAATGCGTTAGAAAGCATGGAGCAAGCCAATCTCGCATTTCTTCAATTGCAACCGCCGTATATTGTAAAATAACATTCTACGGTCCAATCTGAAAACATTATTCGTGTTTTCATCTGGAAATTAGTTAATCAGCATATAGCAGTTTAGAAAAAGTTTAAAAAATAATTTTTATTTTTTTGAGTAAATTGTAACTAAAATAGTCAAGAAACTTGACCCTTCTGTTTGCATAAGATATAGCAAATAATTTATTACAACTTTTTTTGAAATATATCGATTCTTTTTAATGCGTAGTACTCAGAAAACAGTTGGAGACAAGCGGATGTGCGTAAAACCATATCAAAATGCGTTAGAAAGCATGGAGCAAGCCAACCTCGCATTTCTTCAATTGCAACCGCCGTATATTGTAAAATAACATTCTACGGTCCAATCTGAAAGCATTATTCGTGTTTTCATCTGGAAATTAGTTAATCAGCATATAGCAGTTTAGAAAAAGTTTAAAAAATAATATTTATTTGTTTGGGTAAATTGTAACTAAAATAGTCAAGAAACTTGACCCTTCTGTTTGCATAAGATATAGCAAATAATTTATTACAACTTTTTTTGAAATATATCGATTCTTTTTAATGCGTAGTACTCAGAAAACAGTTGGAGACAAGCGGATGTGCGTAAAACCATTTCAAAATGCGTTAGAAAGCATGGAGCAAGCCAATCTCGCATTTCTTCAATTGCAACCGCCGTATATTGTAAAATAACATTCTACGGTCCAATCTGAAAGCATTATTCGTGTTTTCATCTGGAAATTAGTTAATCAGCATATAGCAGTTTAGAAAAAGTTTAAAAAATAATTTTTATTTTTTTGAGTAAATTGTAACTAAAATAGTCAAGAAACTTGACCCTTCTGTTTGCATAAGATATAGCAAATAATTTATTACAACTTTTTTTGAAATATATCGATTCTTTTTAATGCGTAGTACTCAGAAAACAGTTGGAGACAAGCGGATGTGCGTAATACCATATCAAAATGCGTTAGAAAGCATGGAGCAAGCCAACCTCGCATTTCTTCAAATGCAACCGCCGTATATTGTAAAATAACATTCTACGGTCCAATCTGAAAGCATTATTCGTGTTTTCATCTGGAAATTAGTTAATCAGCATATAGCAGTTTAGAAAAAGTTTAAAAAATAATTTTTATTTTTTTGAGTAAATTGTAACTAAAATAGTCAAGAAACTTGACCCTTCTGTTTGCATAAGATATAGCAAATAATTTATTACGACTTTTTTTGAAATATATCGATTCTTTTTAATGCGTAGTACTCAGAAAACAGTTGGAGACAAGCGGATGTGCGTAAAACCATATCAAAATGCGTTAGAAAGCATGGAGCAAGCCAATCTCGCATTTCTTCAATTGCAACCGCCGTATATTGTAAAATAACATTCTACGGTCCAATCTGAAAGCATTATTCGTGTTTTCATCTGGAAATTAGTTAATCAGCATATAGCAGTTTAGAAAAAGTTTAAAAAATAATTTTTATTTTTTTGAGTAAATTGTAACTAAAATAGTCAAGAAACTTGACCCTTCTGTTTGCATAAGATATAGCAAATAATTTATTACAACTTTTTTTGAAATATATCGATTCTTTTTAATGCGTAGTACTCAGAAAACAGTTGGAGACAAGCGGATGTGCGTAAAACCATATCAAAATGCGTTAGAAAGCATGGAGCAATCCAATCTCGCATTTCTTCAATTGCAACCGCCGTATATTGTAAAATAACATTCTACGGTCCAATCTGAAAGCATTATTCGTGTTTTCATCTGGAAATTAGTTAATCAGCATATAGCAGTTTAGAAAAAGTTTAAAAAATAATTTTTATTTTTTTGAGTAAATTGTAACTAAAATAGTCAAGAAACTTGACCCTTCTGTTTGCATAAGATATAGCAAAAAATTTATTACAACTTTTTTTGAAATATATCGATTCTTTCTAATGCGTAGTACTCAGAAAACAGTTGGAGACAAGCGGATGTGCGTAATACCATATCAAAATGCGTTAGAAAGCATGGAGCAAGCCAACCTCGCATTTCTTCAATTGCAACCGCCGTATATTGTAAAATAACATTCTACGGTCCAATCTGAAAGCATTATTCGTGTTTTCATCTGGAAATTAGTTAATCAGCATATAGCAGTTTATAAAAAGTTTAAAAAATAATATTTATTTTTTTGAGTAAATTGTAACTAAAATAGTCAAGAAACTTGACCCTTCTGTTTGCATAAGATATAGCAAATAATTTATTACAACTTTTTTTGAAATATATCGATTCTTTTTAATGCGTAGTACTCAGAAAACAGTTGGAGACAAGCGGATGTGCGTAAAACCATTTCAAAATGCGTTAGAAAGCATGGAGCAAGCCAATCTCGCATTTCTTCAATTGCAACCGACGTATATTGTAAAATAACATTCTACGGTCCAATCTGAAAGCATTATTCGTGTTTTCATCTGGAAATTAGTTAATCAGCATATAGCAGTTTAGAAAAAGTTTAAAAAATAATTTTTATTTTTTTGAGTAAATTGTAACTAAAATAGTCAAGAAACTTGACCCTTCTGTTTGCATAAGATATAGCAAATAATTTATTACAACTTATTTTGAAATATATCGATTCTTTTTAATGCGTAGTACTCAGAAAACAGTTGGAGACAAGCGGATGTGCGTAAAACCATATCAAAATGCGTTAGAAAGCATGGAGCAAGCCAACCTCGCATTTCTTCAATTGCAACCGCCGTATATTGTAAAATAACATTCTACGGTCCAATCTGAAAACATTATTCGTGTTTTCATCTGGAAATTAGTTAATCAGCATATAGCAGTTTAGAAAAAGTTTAAAAAATAATTTTTATTTTTTTGAGTAAATTGTAACTAAAATAGTCAAGAAACTTGACCCTTCTGTTTGCATAAGATATAGCAAATAATTTATTACAACTTTTTTTGATATATATCGATTCTTTTTAATGCGTAGTACTCAGAAAACAGTTGGAGACAAGCGGATGTGCGTAAAACCATATCAAAATGCGTTAGAAAGCATGGAGCAAGCCAACCTCGCATTTCTTCAATTGCAACCGCCGTATATTGTAAAATAACATTCTACGGTCCAATCTGAAAGCATTATTCGTGTTTTCATCTGGAAATTAGTTAATCAGCATATAGCAGTTTAGAAAAAGTTTAAAAAATAATTTTTATTTTTTTGAGTAAATTGTAACTAAAATAGTCAAGAAACTTGACCCTTCTGTTTGCATAAGATATAGCAAATAATTTATTACAACTTTTTTTGAAATATATCGATTCTTTCTAATGCGTAGTACTCAGAAAACAGTTGGAGACAAGCGGATGTGCGTAATACCATATCAAAATGCGTTAGAAAGCATGGAGCAAGCCAACCTCGCATTTCTTCAATTGCAACCGCCGTATATTGTAAAATAACATTCTACGGTCCAATCTGAAAGCATTATTCGTGTTTTCTTCTGGAAATTAGTTAATCAGCATATAGCAGTTTATAAAAAGTTTAAAAAATAATATTTATTTTTTTGAGTAAATTGTAACTAAAATAGTCAAGAAACTTGACCCTTCTGTTTGCATAAGATATAGCAAATAATTTATTACAACTTCTTTTGAAATATATCGATTCTTTTTAATGCGTAGTACTCAGAAAACAGTTGGAGACAAGCGGATGTGCGTAAAACCATATCAAAATGCGTTAGAAAGCATGGAGCAAGCCAACCTCGCATTTCTTCAATTGCAACCGCCGTATATTGTAAAATAACATTCTACGGTCCAATCTGAAAGCATTATTCGTGTTTTCTTCTGGAAATTAGTTAATCAGCATATAGCAGTTTATAAAAAGTTTAAAAAATAATATTTATTCATTTGAGTAAATTGTAACTAAAATAGTCAAGAAACTTGACCCTTCTGTTTGCATAAGATATAGCAAATAATTTATTACAACTTTTTTTGAAATATATCGATTCTTTTTAATGCGTAGTACTCAGAAAACAGTTGGAGACAAGCGGATGTGCGTAAAACCATTTCAAAATGCGTTAGAAAGCATGGAGCAAGCCAATCTCGCATTTCTTCAATTGCAACCGCCGTATATTGTAAAATAACATTCTACGGTCCAATCTGAAAGCATTATTCGTGTTTTCATCTGGAAATTAGTTAATCAGCATATAGCAGTTTAGAAAAAGTTTAAAAAATAATTTTTACTTTTTTGAGTAAATTGTAACTAAAATAGTCAAGAAACTTGACCCTTCTGTTTGCATAAGATATAGCAAATAATTTATTACAACTTTTTTTGAAATATATCGATTCTTTTTAATGCGTAGTACTCAGAAAACAGTTGGAGACAAGCGGATGTGCGTTAAACCATATCAAAATGCGTTAGAAAGCATGGAGCAAGCCAATCTCGCATTTCTTCAATTGCAACCGCCGTATATTGTAAAATAACATTCTACGGTCCAATCTGAAAGCATTATTCGTGTTTTCATCTGGAAATTAGTTAATCAGCATATAGCAGTTTAGAAAAAGTTTAAAAAATAATTTTTATTTTTTTGAGTAAATTGTAACTAAAATAGTCAAGAAACTTGACCCTTCTGTTTGCATATGATATAGCAAATAATTTATTACAACTTTTTTTGAAATATATCGATTCTTTTTAATGCGTAGTACTCAGAAAACAGTTGGAGACAAGCGGATGTGCGTAAAACCATTTCAAAATGCGTTAGAAAGCATGGAGCAAGCCAATCTCGCATTTCTTCAATTTCAACCGCCGTATATTGTAAAATAACATTCTACGGTCCAATCTGAAAGCATTATTCGTGTTTTCATCTGGAAATTAGTTAATCAGCATATAGCAGTTTAGAAAAAGTTTAAAAAATAATTTTTTTTTTTTTGAGTAAATTGTGACTAAAATAGTCAAGAAACTTGACCCTTCTGTTTGCATAAGATATAGCAAATAATTTATTACAACTTTTTTTGATATATATCGATTCTTTTTAATGCGTAGTACTCAGAAAACAGTTGGAGACAAGCGGATGTGCGTAAAACCATATCAAAATGCGTTAGAAAGCATGGAGCAAGCCAACCTCGCATTTCTTCAATTGCAACCGCCGTATATTGTAAAATAACATTCTACGGTCCAATCTGAAAGCATTATTCGTGTTTTCATCTGGAAATTAGTTAATCAGCATATAGCAGTTTAGAAAAAGTTTAAAAAATAATTTTTATTTTTTTGAGTAAATTGTAACTAAAATAGTCAAGAAACTTGACCCTTCTGTTTGCATAAGATATAGCAAATAATTTATTACAACTTTTTTTGTAATATATCGATTCTTTTTAATGCGTAGTACTCAGAAAACAGTTGGAGACAAGCGGATGTGCGTAAAACCATTTCAAAATGCGTTAGAAAGCATGGAGCAAGCCAATCTCGCATTTCTTCAATTGCAACCGCCGTATATTGTAAAATAACATTCTACGGTCCAATCTGAAAGCATTATTCGTGTTTTCATCTGGAAATTAGTTAATCAGCATATAGCAGTTTAGAAAAAGTTTAAAAAATAATTTTTATTTTTTTGAGTAAATTGTAACTAAAATAGTCAAGAAACTTGACCCTTCTGTTTGCATAAGATATAGCAAATAATTTATTACAACTTTTTTTGAAATATATCGATTCTTTTTAATGCGTAGTACTCAGAAAACAGTTGGAGACAAGCGGATGTGCTTAAAACCATTTCAAAATGCGTTAGAAAGCATGGAGCAAGCCAATCTCGCATTTCTTCAATTGCAACCGCCGTATATTGTAAAATAACATTCTACGGTCCAATCTGAAAGCATTATTCGTGTTTTCATCTGGAAATTAGTTAATCAGCATATAGCAGTTTAGAAAAAGTTTAAAAAATAATTTTTATTTTTTTGAGTAAATTGTAACTAAAATAGTCAAGAAACTTGACCCTTCTGTTTGCATAAGATATAGCAAATAATTTATTACAACTTTTTTTGAAATATATCGATTCTTTCTAATGCGTAGTACTCAGAAAGCAGTTGGAGACAAGCGGATGTGCGTAATACCATATCAAAATGCGTTAGAAAGCATGGAGCAAGCCAACCTCGCATTTCTTCAATTGCAACCGCCGTATATTGTAAAATAACATTCTACGGTCCAATCTGAAAGCATTATTCGTGTTTTCATCTGGAAATTAGTTAATCAGCATATAGCAGTTTAGAAAAAGTTTAAAAAATAATTTTTATTTTTTTGAGTAAATTGTAACTAAAATAGTCAAGAAACTTGACCCTTCTGTTTGCATAAGATATAGCAAATAATTTATTACAACTTATTTTGAAATATATCGATTCTTTTTTATGCGTAGTACTCAGAAAACAGTTGGAGACAAGCGGATGTGCGTAAAAGCATATCAAAATGCGTTAGAAAGCATGGAGCAAGCCAACCTCGCATTTCTTCAATTGCAACCGCCGTATATTGTAAAATAACATTCTACGGTCCAATCTGAAAACATTATTCGTGTTTTCATCTGGAAATTAGTTAATCAGCATATAGCAGTTTAGAAAAAGTTTAAAAAATAATTTTTATTTTTTTGAGTAAATTGTAACTAAAATAGTCAAGAAACTTGACCCTTCTGTTTGCATAAGATATAGCAAATAATTTATTACAACTTTTTTTGATATATATCGATTCTTTTTAATGCGTAGTACTCAGAAAACAGTTGGAGACAAGCGGATGTGCGTAAAACCATATCAAAATGCGTTAGAAAGCATGGAGCAAGCCAACCTCGCATTTCTTCAATTGCAACCGCCGTATATTGTAAAATAACATTCTACGGTCCAATCTGAAAGCATTATTCGTGTTTTCATCTGGAAATTAGTTAATCAGCATATAGCAGTTTAGAAAAAGTTTAAAAAATAATTTTTATTTTTTTGAGTAAATTGTAACTAAAATAGTCAAGAAACTTGACCCTTCTGTTTGCATAAGATATAGCAAATAATTTATTACAACTTTTTTTGAAATATATCGATTCTTTCTAATGCGTAGTACTCAGAAAACAGTTGGAGACAAGCGGATGTGCGTAATACCATATCAAAATGCGTTAGAAAGCATGGAGCAAGCCAACCTCGCATTTCTTCAATTGCAACCGCCGTATATTGTAAAATAACATTCTACGGTCCAATCTGAAAGCATTATTCGTGTTTTCATCTGGAAATTAGTTAATCAGCATATAGCAGTTTAAAAAAAGTTTAAAAAATAATTTTTATTTTTTTGAGTAAATTGTAACTAAAATAGTCAAGAAACTTGACCCTTCTGTTTGCATAAGATATAGCAAATAATTTATTACAACTTTTTTTGAAATATATTGATTCTTTTTAATGCGTAGTACTCAGAAAACAGTTGGAGACAAGCGGATGTGCGTAAAACCATATCAAAATGCGTTAGAAAGCATGGAGCAAGCCAACCTCGCATTTCTTCAATTTCAACCGCCGTATATTGTAAAATAACATTCTACGGTCCAATCTGAAAGCATTATTCGTGTTTTCTTCTGGAAATTAGTTAATCAGCATATAGCAGTTTATAAAAAGTTTAAAAAATAATATTTATTTTTTTGAGTAAATTGTAACTAAAATAGTCAAGAAACTTGACCCTTCTGTTTGCATAAGATATAGCAAATAATTTATTACAACTTTTTTTGAAATATATCGATTCTTTTTAATGTGTAGTACTCAGAAAACAGTTGGAGACAAGCGGATGTGAGTAAAACCATATCAAAATGCGTTAGAAAGCATGGAGCAAGCCAACCTCGCATTTCTTCAATTGCAACCGCCGTATATTGTAAAATAACATTCTACGGTCCAATCTGAAAGCATTATTCGTGTTTTCTTCTGGAAATTAGTTAATCAGCATATAGCAGTTTATAAAAAGTTTAAAAAATAATATTTATTTTTTTGAGTAAATTGTAACTAAAATAGTCAAGAAACTTGACCCTTCTGTTTGCATAAGATATAGCAAATAATTTATTACAACTTTTTTTGAAATATATCGATTCTTTTTAATGCGTAGTACTCAGAAAACAGTTGGAGACAAGCGGATGTGCGTAAAACCATATCAAAATGCGTTAGAAAGCATGGAGCAAGCCAACCTCGCATTTCTTCAATTGCAACCGCCGTATATTGTAAAATAACATTCTACGGTCCAATCTGAAAGCATTATTCGTGTTTTCTTCTGGAAATTAGTTAATCAGCATATAGCAGTTTATAAAAAGTTTAAAAAATAATATTTATTCATTTGAGTAAATTGTAACTAAAATAGTCAAGAAACTTGACCCTTCTGTTTGCATAAGATATAGCAAATAATTTATTACAACTTTTTTTGAAATATATCGATTCTTTTTAATGCGTAGTACTCAGAAAACAGTTGGAGACAAGCGGATGTGCGTAAAACCATTTCAAAATGCGTTAGAAAGCATGGAGCAAGCCAATCTCGCATTTCTTCAATTGCAACCGCCGTATATTGTAAAATAACATTCTACGGTCCAATCTGAAAGCATTATTCGTGTTTTCATCTGGAAATTAGTTAATCAGCATATAGCAGTTTAGAAAAAGTTTAAAAAATAATTTTTTTTTTTTTGAGTAAATTGTGACTAAAATAGTCAAGAAACTTGACCCTTCTGTTTGCATAAGATATAGCAAATAATTTATTACAACTTTTTTTGATATATATCGATTCTTTTTAATGCGTAGTACTCAGAAAACAGTTGGAGACAAGCGGATGTGCGTAAAACCATATCAAAATGCGTTAGAAAGCATGGAGCAAGCCAACCTCGCATTTCTTCAATTGCAACCGCCGTATATTGTAAAATAACATTCTACGGTCCAATCTGAAAGCATTATTCGTGTTTTCATGTGGAAATTAGTTAATCAGCATATAGCAGTTTAGAAAAAGTTTAAAAAATAATTTTTATTTTTTTGAGTAAATTGTAACTAAAATAGTCAAGAAACTTGACCCTTCTGTTTGCATAAGATATAGCAAATAATTTATTACAACTTTTTTTGATATATATCGATTCTTTTTAATGCGTAGTACTCAGAAAACAGTTGGAGACAAGCGGATGTGCGTAAAACCATATCAAAATGCGTTAGAAAGCATGGAGCAAGCCAACCTCGCATTTCTTCAATTGCAACCGCCGTATATTGTAAAATAACATTCTACGGTCCAATCTGAAAGCATTATTCGTGTTTTCATCTGGAAATTAGTTAATCAGCATATAGCAGTTTAGAAAAAGTTTAAAAAATAATTTTTATTTTTTTGAGTAAATTGTAACTAAAATAGTCAAGAAACTTGACCCTTCTGTTTGCATAAGATATAGCAAATAATTTATTACAACTTTTTTTGAAATATATCGATTCTTTTTAATGCGTAGTACTTAGAAAACAGTTGGAGAAAAGCGGATGTGCGTAAAACCATATCAAAATGCGTTAGAAAGCATGGAGCAAGCCAACCTCGCAGTTCTTCAATTGCAACCGCCGTATATTGTAAAATAACATTCTACGGTCCAATCTGAAAGCATTATTCGTGTTTTCATCTGGAAATTAGTTAATCAGCATATAGCAGTTTAGAAAAAGTTTAAAAAATAATTTTTATTTTTTTGAGTAAATTGTAACTAAAATAGTCAAGAAACTTGACCCTTCTGTTTGCATAAGATATAGCAAATAATTTATTACAACTTTTTTTGATATATATCGATTCATTATAATGCGTAGTACTCAGAAAACAGTTGGAGACAAGCGGATGTGCGTAAAACCATATCAAAATGCGTTAGAAAGCATGGAGCAAGCCAACCTCGCATTTCTTCAATTGCAACCGCCGTATATTGTAAAATAACATTCTACGGTCCAATCTGAAAGCATTATTCGTGTTTTCATCTGGAAATTAGTTAATCAGCATATAGCAGTTTAGAAAAAGTTTAAAAAATAATTTTTATTTTTTTGAGTAAATTGTAACTAAAATAGTCAAGAAACTTGACCCTTCTGTTTGCATAAGATATAGCAAATAATTTATTACAACTTTTTTTGAAATATATCGATTCTGTTTAATGCGTAGTACTCAGAAAACAGTTGGAGGCAAGCGGATGTGCGTAAAACCATATCAAAATGCGTTAGAAAGCATGGAGCAAGCCAATCTCGCAATTCTTCAATTGCAACCGCCGTATATTGTAAAATAACATTCTACGGTCCAATTTGAAAGCATTATTCGTGTTTTCATCTGGAAATTAGTTAATCAGCATATAGCTGTTTAGAAAAAGTTTAAAAAATAATTTTTATTTTTTTGAGTAAGTTGTAACTAAAATAGTCAAGAAACTTGACCCTTCTGTTTGCATAAGATATAGCAAATAATTTATTACAACTTTTTTTGAAATATATCGATTCTTTCTAATGCGTAGTACTCAGAAAACAGTTGGAGACAAGCGGATGTGCGTAATACCATATCAAAATGCGTTAGAAAGCATGGAGCAAGCCAACCTCGCATTTCTTCAATTGCAACCGCCGTATATTGTAAAATAACATTCTACGGTCCAATCTGAAAGCATTATTCGTGTTTTCATCTGGAAATTAGTTAATCAGCATATAGCAGTTTAGAAAAAGTTTAAAAAATAATTTTTATTTTTTTGAGTAAATTGTAACTAAAATAGTCAAGAAACTTGACCCTTCTGTTTGCATAAGATATAGCAAATAATTTATTACAACTTTTTTTGAAATATATCGATTCTTTTTAATGCGTAGTACTCAGAAAACAGTTGGAGACAAGCGGATGTGCGTAAAACCATATCAAAATGCGTTAGAAAGCATGGAGCAAGCCAACCTCGCATTTCTTCAATTGCAACCGCCGTATATTGTAAAATAACATTCTACGGTCCAATCTGAAAGCATTATTCGTGTTTTCTTCTGGAAATTAGTTAATCAGCATATAGCAGTTTATAAAAAGTTTAAAAAATAATATTTATTTTTTTGAGTAAATTGTAACTAAAATAGTCAAGAAACTTGACCCTTCTGTTTGCATAAGATATAGCAAATAATTTATTACATTTTTTTTTGAAATATATCGATTCTTTTTAATGCGTAGTACTCAGAAAACAGTTGGAGACAAGCGGATGTGCGTAAAACCATATCAAAATGCGTTAGAAAGCATGGAGCAAGCCAACCTCGCATTTCTTCAATTGCAACCGCCGTATATTGTAAAATAACATTCTACGGTCCAATCTGAAAGCATTATTCGTGTTTTCTTCTGGAAATTAGTTAATCAGCATAAAGCAGTTTATAAAAAGTTTAAAAAATAATATTTATTCATTTGAGTAAATTGTAACTAAAATAGTCAAGAACCTTGACCCTTCTGTTTGCATAAGATATAGCAAATAATTTATTACAACTTTTTTTGAAATATATCGATTCTTTTTAATGCGTAGTACTCAGAAAACAGTTGGAGACAAGTGGATGTGCGTAAAACCATTTCAAAATGCGTTAGAAAGCATGGAGCAAGCCAATCTCGCATTTCTTCAATTGCAACCGCCGTATATTGTAAAATAACATTCTACGGTCCAATCTGAAAGCATTATTCGTGTTTTCATCTGGAAAATAGTTAATCAGCATATAGCAGTTTAGAAAAAGTTTAAAAAATAATTTTTACTTTTTTGAGTAAATTGTAACTAAAATAGTCAAGAAACTTGACCCTTCTGTTTGCATAAGATATAGCAAATAATTTATTACAACTTTTTTTGAAATATATCGATTCTTTTTAATGCGTAGTACTCAGAAAACAGTTGGAGACAAGCGGATGTGCGTAAAACCATATCAAAATGCGTTAGAAAGCATGGAGCAAGCCAATCTCGCATTTCTTCAATTGCAACCGCCGTATATTGTAAAATAACATTCTACGGTCCAATCTGAAAGCATTATTCGTGTTTTCATCTGGAAATTAGTTAATCAGCATATAGCAGTTTAGAAAAAGTTTAAAAAATAATTTTTATTTTTTTGAGTAAATTGTAACTAAAATAGTCAAGAAACTTGACCCTTCTGTTTGCATAAGATATAGCAAATAATTTATTACAACTTTTTTTGAAATATATCGATTCTTTTTAATGCGTAGTACTCAGAAAACAGTTGGAGACAAGCGGATGTGCGTAAAACCATATCAAAATGCGTTAGAAAGCATGGAGCAAGCCAATCTCGCATTTCTTCAATTGCAACCGCCGTATATTGTAAAATAACATTCTACGGTCCAATCTGAAAGCATTATTCGTGTTTTCATCTGGAAATTAGTTAATCAGCATATAGCAGTTTATAAAAAGTTTAAAAAATAATTTTTATTTTTTTGAGTAAATTGTAACTAAAATAGTCAAGAAACTTGACCCTTCTGTTTGCATATGATATAGCAAATAATTTATTACAACTTTTTTTGAAATATATCGATTCTTTTTAATGCGTAGTACTCAGAAAACAGTTGGAGACAAGCGGATGTGCGTAAAACCATTTCAAAATGCGTTAGAAAGCATGGAGCAAGCCAATCTCGCATTTCTTCAATTTCAACCGCCGTATATTGTAAAATAACATTCTACGGTCCAATCTGAAAGCATTATTCGTGTTTTCATCTGGAAATTAGTTAATCAGCATATAGCAGTTTAGAAAAAGTTTAAAAAATAATTTTTTTTTTTTTGAGTAAATTGTGACTAAAATAGTCAAGAAACTTGACCCTTCTGTTTGCATAAGATATAGCAAATAATTTATTACAACTTTTTTTGATATATATCGATTCTTTTTAATGCGTAGTACTCAGAAAACAGTTGGAGACAAGCGGATGTGCGTAAAACCATATCAAAATGCGTTAGAAAGCATGGAGCAAGCCAACCTCGCATTTCTTCAATTGCAACCGCCGTATATTGTAAAATAACATTCTACGGTCCAATCTGAAAGCATTATTCGTGTTTTCATCTGGAAATTAGTTAATCAGCATATAGCAGTTTAGAAAAAGTTTAAAAAATAATTTTTATTTTTTTGAGTAAATTGTAACTAAAATAGTCAAGAAACTTGTCCCTTCTGTTTGCATAAGATATAGCAAATAATTTATTACAACTTTTTTTGATATATATCGATTCTTTTTAATGCGTAGTACTCAGAAAACAGTTGGAGACAAGCGGATGTGCGTAAAACCATATCAAAATGCGTTAGAAAGCATGGAGCAAGCCAACCTCGCATTTCTTCAATTGCAACCGCCGTATATTGTAAAATAACATTCTACGGTCCAATCTGAAAGCATTATTCGTGTTTTCATCTGGAAATTAGTTAATCAGCATATAGCAGTTTAGAAAAAGTTTAAAAAATAATTTTTATTTTTTTGAGTAAATTGTAACTAAAATAGTCAAGAAACTTGACCCTTCTGTTTGCATAAGATATAGCAAATAATTTATTACAACTTTTTTTGTAATATATCGATTCTTTTTAATGCGTAGTACTTAGAAAACAGTTGGAGAAAAGCGGATGTGCGTAAAACCATATCAAAATGCGTTAGAAAGCATGGAGCAAGCCAACCTCGCAGTTCTTCAATTGCAACCGCCGTATATTGTAAAATAACATTCTACGGTCCAATCTGAAAGCATTATTCGTGTTTTCATCTGGAAATTAGTTAATCAGCATATAGCAGTTTAGAAAAAGTTTAAAAAATAATTTTTATTTTTTTGAGTAAATTGTAACTAAAATAGTCAAGAAACTTGACCCTTCTGTTTGCATAAGATATAGCAAATAATTTATTACATTTTTTTTTGAAATATATCGATTCTTTTTAATGCGTAGTACTCAGAAAACAGTTGGAGACAAGCGGATGTGCGTAAAACCATATCAAAATGCGTTAGAAAGCATGGAGCAAGCCAACCTCGCATTTCTTCAATTGCAACCGCCGTATATTGTAAAATAACATTCTACGGTCCAATCTGAAAGCATTATTCGTGTTTTCATCTGGAAATTAGTTAATCAGCATATAGCAGTTTAGAAAAAGTTTAAAAAATAAATTTTATTTTTTTGAGTAAATTGTAACTAAAATAGTCAAGAAACTTGACCCTTCTGTTTGCATAAGATATAGCAAATAATTTATTACAACTTTTTTTGAAATATATCGATTCTTTTTAATGCGTAGTACTCAGAAAACAGTTGGAGACAAGCGGATGTGCGTAAAACCATTTCAAAATGCGTTAGAAAGCATGGAGCAAGCCAATCTCGCATTTCTTCAATTGCAACCGCCGTATATTGTAAAATAACATTCTACGGTCCAATCTGAAAGCATTATTCGTGTTTTCATCTGGAAATTAGTTAATCAGCATATAGCAGTTTAGAAAAAGTTTAAAAAATAATTTTTATTTTTTTGAGTAAATTGTAACTAAAATAGTCAAGAAACTTGACCCTTCTGTTTGCATAAGATATAGCAAATAATTTATTACAACTTTTTTTGAAATATATCGATTCTTTTTAATGCGTAGTACTCAGAAAACAGTTGGAGACAAGCGGATGTGCGTAAAACCATATCAAAATTCGTTAGAAAGCATGGAGCAAGCCAATCTCGCATTTCTTCAATTGCAACCGCCGTATATTGTAAAATAACATTCTACGGTCCAATCTGAAAGCATTATTCGTGTTTTCATATGGAAATTAGTTAATCTGCATATAGCAGTTTAGAAAAAGTTTAAAAAATAATTTTTATTTTTTTGAGTAAATTGTAACTAAAATAGTCAAGAAACTTGACCCTTCTGTTTGCATAAGATATAGCAAATAATTTATTACAACTTTTTTTGAAATATATCGATTCTTTCTAATGCGTAGTACTCAGAAATCAGTTGGAGACAAGCGGTTGTGCGTAATACCATATCAAAATGCGTTAGAAAGCATGGAGCAAGCCAATCTCGCATTTCTTCAATTGCAACCGCCGTATATTGTAAAATAACATTCTACGGTCCAATCTGAAAGCATTATTCGTGTTTTCATCTGGAAATTAGTTAATCAGCATATAGCAGTTTAGAAAAAGTTTAAAAAATAATTTTTATTTTTTTGAGTAAATTGTAACTAAAATAGTCAAGAAACTTGACCCTTCTGTTTGCATAAGATATAGCAAATAATTTATTACAACTTTTTTTGAAATATATCGATTCTTTTTATCGCGTAGTACTCAGAAAACAGTTGGAGACAAGCGGATGTGCGTAAAACCATATCAAAATGCGTTAGAAAGCATGGAGCAAGCCAATCTCGCATTTCTTCAATTGCAACCGCCGTATATTGTAAAATAACATTCTACGGTCCAATCTGAAAGCATTATTCGTGTTTTCATCTGGAAATTAGTTAATCAGCATATAGCAGTTTAGAAAAAGTTTAAAAAATAATTTTTATTTTTTTGAGTAAATTGTAACTAAAATAGTCAAGAAACTTGACCCTTCTGTTTGCATAAGATATAGCAAATAATTTATTACAACATTTTTTGAAATATATCGATTCTTTCTAATGCGTAGTACTCAGAAAACAGTTGGAGACAAGCGGATGTGCGTAATACCATATCAAAATGCGTTAGAAAGCATGGAGCAAGCCAACCTCGCATTTCTTCAATTGCAACCGCCGTATATTGTAAAGTAACATTCTACGGTCCAATCTGAAAGCATTATTCTTGTTTTCATCTGGAAATTAGTTAATCAGCATATAGCAGTTTAGAAAAAGTTTAAAAAATAATTTTTATTTTTTTGAGTAAATTGTAACTAAAATAGTCAAGAAACTTGACCCTTCTGTTTACATAAGATATAGCAAATAATTTATTACAACTTTTTTTGAAATATATCGATTCTTTTTAATGCGTAGTACTCAGAAAACAGTTGGATACAAGCGGATGTGCGTAAAACCATATCAAAATGCGTTAGAAAGCATGGAGCAAGCCAATCTCGCATTTCTTCAATTGCAACCGCCGTATATTGTAAAATAACATTCTACGGTCCAATCTGAAAGCATTATTCGTGTTTTCATCTGGAAATTAGTTAATCAGCATATAGTAGTTTAGAAAAAGTTTAAAAAATAATTTTTATTTTTTTGAGTAAATTGTAACTAAAATAGTCAAGAAACTTGACCCTTCTGTTTGCATAAGATATAGCAAATAATTTATTACAACTTTTTTTGAAATATATCGATTCTTTCTAATGCGTAGTACTCAGAAAACAGTTGGAGACAAGCGGTTGTGCGTAATACCATATCAAAATGCGTTAGAAAGCATGGAGCAAGCCAACCTCGCATTTCTTCAATTGCAACCGCCGTATATTGTAAAATAACATTCTACGGTCCAATCTGAAAGCATTATTCGTGTTTTCATCTGGAAATTAGTTAATCAGCATATAGCAGTTTAGAAAAAGTTTAAAAAATAATTTTTATTTTTTTGAGTAAATTGTAACTAAAATAGTCAAGAAACTTGACCCTTCTGTTTGCATAAGATATAGCAAATAATTTATTACAACTTTTTTTGAAATATATCGATTCTTTTTATCGCGTAGTACTCAGAAAACAGTTGGAGACAAGCGGATGTGCGTAAAACCATATCAAAATGCGTTAGAAAGCATGGAGCAAGCCAATCTCGCATTTCTTCAATTGCAACCGCCGTATATTGTAAAATAACATTCTACGGTCCAATCTGAAAGCATTATTCGTGTTTTCATCTGGAAATTAGTTAATCAGCATATAGCAGTTTAGAAAAAGTTTAAAAAATAATTTTTATTTTTTTGAGTAAATTGTAACTAAAATAGTCAAGAAACTTGACCCTTCTGTTTGCATAAGATATAGCAAATAATTTATTACAACATTTTTTGAAATATATCGATTCTTTCTAATGCGTAGTACTCAGAAAACAGTTGGAGACAAGCGGATGTGCGTAAAACCATATCAAAATGCGTTAGAAAGCATGGAGCAAGCCAACCTCGCATTTCTTCAATTGCAACCGCCGTATATTGTAAAGTAACATTCTACGGTCCAATCTGAAAGCATTATTCTTGTTTTCATCTGGAAATTAGTTAATCAGCATATAGCAGTTTAGAAAAAGTTTAAAAAATAATTTTTATTTTTTTGAGTAAATTGTAACTAAAATAGTCAAGAAACTTGACCCTTCTGTTTGCATAAGATATAGCAAATAATTTATTACAACTTTTTTTGATATATATCGATTCTTTTTAATGCGTAGTACTCAGAAAACAGTTGGAGACAAGCGGATGTGCGTAAAACCATATCAAAATGCGTTAGAAAGCATGGAGCAAGCCAACCTCGCATTTCTTGAATTGCAACCCCCGTATATTGTAAAATAACATTCTACGGTCCAATCTGAAAGCATTATTCGTGTTTTCATCTGGAAATTAGTTAATCAGCATATAGCAGTTTAGAAAAAGTTTAAAAAATAATTTTTATTTTTTTGAGTAAATTGTAACTAAAATAGTCAAGAAACTTGACCCTTCTGTTTACATAAGATATAGCAAATAATTTATTACAACTTTTTTTGAAATATATCGATTCTTTTTAATGCGTAGTACTCAGAAAACAGTTGGATACAAGCGGATGTGCGTAAAACCATATCAAAATGCGTTAGAAAGCATGGAGCAAGCCAATCTCGCATTTCTTCAATTGCAACCGCCGTATATTGTAAAATAACATTCTACGGTCCAATCTGAAAGCATTATTCGTGTTTTCATCTGGAAATTAGTTAATCAGCATATAGCAGTTTAGAAAAAGTTTAAAAAATAATTTTTATTTGTTTGAGTAAATTGTAACTAAAATAGTCAAGAAACTTGACCCTTCTGTTTGCATAAGATATAGCAAATAATTTATTACAACTTTTTTTGAAATATATCGATTCTTTCTAATGCGTAGTACTCAGAAAACAGTTGGAGACAAGCGGATGTGCGTAATACCATATCAAAATGCGTTAGAAAGCATGGAGCAAGCCAACCTCGCATTTCTTCAATTGCAACCGCCGTATATTGTAAAATAACATTCTACGGTCCAATCTGAAAGCATTATTCGTGTTTTCATCTGGAAATTAGTTAATCAGCATATAGCAGTTTAGAAAAAGTTTAAAAAATAATTTTTATTTTTTTGAGTAAATTGTAACTAAAATAGTCAAGAAACTTGACCCTTCTGTTTGCATAAGATATAGCAAATAATTTATTACAACTTTTTTTGAAATATATTGATTCTTTTTAATGCGTAGTACTCAGAAAACAGTTGGAGACAAGCGGATGTGCGTAAAACCATATCAAAATGCGTTAGAAAGCATGGAGCAAGCCAACCTCGCATTTCTTCAATTGCAACCGCCGTATATTGTAAAATAACATTCTACGGTCCAATCTGAAAGCATTATTCGTGTTTTCTTCTGGAAATTAGTTAATCAGCATATAGCAGTTTATAAAAAGTTTAAAAAATAATATTTATTTTTTTGAGTAAATTGTAACTAAAATAGTCAAGAAACTTGACCCTTCTGTTTGCATAAGATATAGCAAATAATTTATTACAACTTTTTTTGAAATATATCGATTCTTTTTAATGTGTAGTACTCAGAAAACAGTTGGAGACAAGCGGATGTGAGTAAAACCATATCAAAATGCGTTAGAAAGCATGGAGCAAGCCAACCTCGCATTTCTTCAATTGCAACCGCCGTATATTGTAAAATAACATTCTACGGTCCAATCTGAAAGCATTATTCGTGTTTTCTTCTGGAAATTAGTTAATCAGCATATAGCAGTTTATAAAAAGTTTAAAAAATAATATTTATTTTTTTGAGTAAATTGTAACTAAAATAGTCAAGAAACTTGACCCTTCTGTTTGCATAAGATATAGCAAATAATTTATTACAACTTTTTTTGAAATATATCGATTCTTTTTAATGCGTAGTACTCAGAAAACAGTTGGAGACAAGCGGATGTGCGTAAAACCATATCAAAATGCGTTAGAAAGCATGGAGCAAGCCAACCTCGCATTTCTTCAATTGCAACCGCCGTATATTGTAAAATAACATTCTACGGTCCAATCTGAAAGCATTATTCGTGTTTTCTTCTGGAAATTAGTTAATCAGCATATAGCAGTTTATAAAAAGTTTAAAAAATAATATTTATTCATTTGAGTAAATTGTAACTAAAATAGTCAAGAAACTTGACCCTTCTGTTTGCATAAGATATAGCAAATAATTTATTACAACTTTTTTTGAAATATATCGATTCTTTTTATTGCGTAGTACTCAGAAAACAGTTGGAGACAAGCGGATGTGCGTAAAACCATTTCAAAATGCGTTAGAAAGCATGGAGCAAGCCAATCTCGCATTTCTTCAATTGCAACCGCCGTATATTGTAAAATAACATTCTACGGTCCAATCTGAAAGCATTATTCGTGTTTTCATCTGGAAATTAGTTAATCAGCATATAGCAGTTTAGAAAAAGTTTAAAAAATAATTTTTACTTTTTTGAGTAAATTGTAACTAAAATAGTCAAGAAACTTGACCCTTCTGTTTGCATAAGATATAGCAAATAATTTATTACAACTTTTTTTGAAATATATCGATTCTTTTTATCGCGTAGTACTCAGAAAACAGTTGGAGACAAGCGGATGTGCGTAAAACCATATCAAAATGCGTTAGAAAGCATGGAGCAAGCCAATCTCGCATTTCTTCAATTGCAACAGCCGTATATTGTAAAATAACATTCTACGGTCCAATCTGAAAGCATTATTCGTGTTTTCATCTGGAAATTAGTTAATCAGCATATAGCAGTTTAGAAAAAGTTTAAAAAATAATTTTTATTTTTTTGAGTAAATTGTAACTAAAATAGTCAAGAAACTTGACCCTTCTGTTTGCATAAGATATAGCAAATAATTTATTACAACTTTTTTTGAAATATATCGATACTTTCTAATGCGTAGTACTCAGAAAACAGTTGGAGACAAGCGGATGTGCGTAATACCATATCAAAATGCGTTAGAAAGCATGGAGCAAGCCAACCTCGCATTTCTTCAATTGCAACCGCCGTATATTGTAAAGTAACATTCTACGGTCCAATCTGAAAGCATTATTCGTGTTTTCATCTGGAAATTAGTTAATCAGCATATAGCAGTTTAGAAAAAGTTTAAAAAATAATTTTTATTTTTTTGAGTAAATTGTAACTAAAATAGTCAAGAAACTTGACCCTTCTGTTTGCATAAGATATAGCAAATAATTTATTACAACTTTTTTT